>JARQOC010000011.1:189690221-189915618 GCA_033576535.1 Allobates femoralis
TCCAGAGAAGACACCGTCCTCCCTCAGGCTCTGCACGTCCCCTTTCTCCTCTTCTCAAAGACCGCAGTCACAAGCAGCGAGATCACTATTTTCATCTGTGATCACAACAACGGCAATCTGTCCCGCTGCTTGTGACTGTGGTCTGTGAGGAGAGGAGACAGGGAATGCACAGAGCCTGAAGGGGTACAGGGTCTTCTCCTACCCTCTGGTAACCAGACTATCACAGGATAAGCAGTGAGAAGCTAGCAGGCACGCAGATGAGGCAGGGAGGAAGTGATGATCTGAGGCACATAGGAGCCTGACATTGTGCTATCTATCACCATGCACAATGTCAGACATATGTGCCTGCTTAAAGTGCAGGAGGATGGAGTATGGGGAAAGGACATGACAGGAGGGATGGAGTATGGAGGAAGAGAGAGGGAGGGGGAGAGTTTGACTTAGAGCAGACAGGGGAGCAATACAAAGAAACTTAACCCCCCCTGTGCTGCACATATGCTAATTTGCTATACTCTTTCCAAGGACTTTTATAACAGTTTTCTTTGTAATCATACATGTAACCATTAAAGTAAAGGTATGATTGCACTCAGTACCCCAGAGCCTGTAAGGCACTGGCTTCACTTTATAGCCATAAAACCTGCTGGTTAGTTTCCTTTAAAAATTAGCACATTTATTTGATTTAGGTTTAATATGAGTCAAATTTTGTAAAATTGTTGAACCATGGAAGGCTAAACAATTTGTGATTCATGGTCACTGCTATTTTACGCATTGCAGAAGATTCCATCAGCCAGAGAAGGATTACGCAACCTTTGGCTGACTTCCCCATTATGTTTTGTAGCATCACATTGTACAGCAGAGTTATATCAGGAGGGACTTACAAAGCCAGTATGAAAGCAGAAGCAAGAAATGCAACAGCCATTTTGTGATAAATCTGGATAGTGAGATAGATGTCATAGCTCACAGTTTAGCCATAAAAATAGGGAGAGAAAGCTATAAAACACTGAAGAAACTGTACAGATAACATGTGACAGCACATCAGTGGAGATTAATGTGTGAAAATAATTTCATACATGCTTTTCAGGGCAATGGAAGCTTTGAAATACTTTTTATTACTGGCAAATTGTTTTGCTGTGAGACAAAATTTTGGTAAAATTTGGTTAATCTAGCAAATTTGAAAATAAAAACATTACTGATCGACACCGTCTACATAGTGCAGTGGGCTATGTCAGGATCTAGTATTTGGGTAAGACTGTAACATCTGCACTCCCTATAGTGTACAAACTAGAATGGAACTCAAAATAATGGTTCACTCACAACTACGTATATAGACTCAGTCAGAAAAGTTGGAGAGTGTCATGTGTTTTTTTTCCTCACCTAGCATCCGTATGTCATCTGTATGCAAAGTGTTTCAATACAATCTTTTATATACTACAATATACATTAAAGTTAGTTGGCCTAAATAATAAAGCAATCTTAAATAGATAGAGATAGATTTTACAGCTATCAGCCAAATAAATAAATCATTTTTAAAAAATGACTGGGTCTCCCTACTTTTGTAACCAGCCAAGGTAAAGCAGACAGCTGCGGGCTGATATTATCATGGCTGTGAAGATCCATGGTTATTTGGAACCTTCCCAGCCTAAAAATAGCAGCCCGTAATTGCCCCAGAAGTGGCATATCACATCTAGAGGTCTAATTCTGGTGCTTTGTTCATCACTTTACGATTGCCTTGGTGCACTGGCGTTGTGGTAATATTTTTGGGGATCTTAATTGTGTAATGTGAGCCGCATCAAGCCCTGGGGTTAGTAATGGAGAGGTGTGTATCAAACACCCCCATTACTAACCCTGAAGGTAAAAGATATTAGACTAGGGTCACACAATAAGCCCTGGATCCGTTATTGGCATCAGATTTTTAAAATTTAGAATTCTAAGTCAAAAACTGATGCTTAAAACGGATCCTGGGATCAAGTGTTAACAAAAGCTTTTGTTTTTTTTTACTGGATCCAAAAAATGCAGCAAACATTGTTTTTGGGTGCAGTAAAAAAATGGATCAGTTTTTTTAACATGAGCCCTATGGAAAACAGATAGTTTTTTAAGTGCATTAAAAAAACGGATTAGTTTTTGCTAGCTTTTTTGGCAAAAATGGCAAAGTCCAAAAAATGCATAGTCAAAGGAGGCTCAAAAAACATCCAAAAAAAAGGATTTATTATTGAGACAGTGGAAAAAACTGATTGGCATGTGTGACCCTAGGCGTACACACACAAAAGTATTTAAGTTTAAAAAATACTCCCAACACTTTCATGGTTCACCAATTTATTATATATGAAAAAGTTATAAATCCGAAGTACTCATGAATTCTGAATGAATCCACAGAATCCGACTTAAGGTACCTTTACACGCCACAACCGCGGCTGTGATTCCTGACGGCGATATGGGAATAATCGTCGTCAAATTGCCTCCCAGTTGCAGCGGTAATTGGGGAATTTTGGGGCATAAATCGCCTCCCAGGTCGCCTGATGTCAGAGCACTGCTTACTGGTTTTGTATATTATGACGTGGCTCCCGTAATGATCTGCTGGAAAAAAAGAGGAGGTAGTCTAAGATTCTAAACAGTGCTCTGAAATCAGGCAACCGTGGCGAGGCGATCTTATTCGCCGCCAAATTCCCCAATTACACGTCGCAACTGGGAGGTAATTTGACGGCGATTATTCCAGGGCAACATATCGCCAGTCAGAAATCCCAGCCGTCGGTTGGCGTGTAAAGGTACCTTTAGTCCACAAATGGCAACATGAAAGTCATAGAAAGAGAGAATTAAAGAAATAAAGACAACACAGTCCCTCATTCACCAATTTCCTAAGCAGGTCCGATGTAGTCCACAGTTTCTGTGTTCTATTGTTATTCGCTAAAAGACACTTTACCAAATGTTCAGCTATTACACAATACCCACAATATTACCAATCAATAGTCCATAATAGTTAATTTTAGGAACCCAAAGATTATTACTTGGCACTCAAAGAATCACCAATGGCTAATCTAATCCTAGAATGCACAAACTGAGTGCAAGCAGTTGGTCCATCTACATGATCAACCGTGCTAGCCAGCTCTCTTGCACCTGTTTGTGCATAAATGTAAAGATTTCAATGGCCATTGGTAAGAGTGTATAGCTTTTGTGTGAATAAAAAGCATGGCTCACACTTCTGAAGACCAAAGACCGGGAGGCGGGTTTCACACTCCTCCGACCCGCCCCCTCTTGTCCATCATGGTGCTCTCCTGCTGCTGCCTCTCCTGACTGTGTAAAATGAACGCGCGTCTCCGTTCTCCTGTATGGAGCCACGCATGCGCTGTGCGCGCTGCCCGACGACTTCCTGGACACCGGGCGCACAGCGCATGCGCGGCGCCGTGCAGGAGAATGGAGGCGCGTTCATTTTACACAGTCAGGGGAGGCAGCAGCAGGCGAGCACCATGATGGACAAGAGGGGGTGGGTTGGAGGAGCGTGAAACCCCGCCTCCCGGTCTTTGGTCTTCAGAAGTGTGAGCATTTATCTAACTGCATATTTCATAATATAAAGGGCATCAAAAGGCTATAGCCACCTTCCCTGAATGCAGCCTTAGTGCTGCAGAAGGTGGCTATTTTAGCTTTTGATGCCCGGGGGGGGGGGGGGGGTGACAGGTTCGCTTTAAGGGAGTTCCTTGCACTCTGTTTGTGCATTGTAGGATTGTACAATTTTTTGGGGAAAAAAAGACAAGGTAACTTTTTTCTTAGTTCAGCTATTGGCGCTCATAACACTATTATTTTTATAGTTAGCTCATATGAGCCAATGAACATGTGTCTTTGTTTTTAGTAGGTTTCCAAACTGTTCAAAATTGGCAGAATTTCGGATTTATATAAAATAAAGAAATCAAAATCCAATCTGTTTGTTCATCTTCATGAGGTAGGAAAAAAATAAGGTCCCATCCATCTGTCACCTGACCCCTGAGGCCAGTTATTGGCTTGGTGGTCAGGAAACTGATGGATGGGATGTCATCCCTTTCAGTCCCAGTTAAAATCATTGAAGCATTGAAACTCCCTTGGTTGCAAACACTTATTTCTACACTCTGAAATTTTTTGAAAGTTCTTAATTGTTGAAAAATAACTGTTTCTTTTGTAAATTGGAAATGATGGCATCAGTGGGAGAAGGATAATATTTTTTGTTCTTTATCACCATAAAAGACCAGTGTAAAAAGTGTAACAAGACCACACAAGTTTTCAAAATCTTAAAGTGATAGTTCAGGATTAAAAAGAATATAGAACATAGCTGCTTTCTCCAATGACAGCGCCACACTTGTCAACAGGTTGTGTGTGGTATTACATCTCAGCTCTATACACCTCAATGAGTTGAGCTGTAAAATCACAGTAGAAGAATGTTGAAGAGATATTGAGTTTTTTCTAATCTATACAACATATAGATCTTTGGCTAGATGTTGAGTTTTTCTAATCTATACAGCATATAGACCTTTAAATCTAATTTCATTCCAACAAATTGAACATTTTGGTGTAATTTTCCAAGAACATCTCAAGAGCACTAATAATGCCTTCAGTCGTAGTCTAATTAGCGAGACCAGTGCTAGCTGGTCAATAGCTTGTTTTACGTGTCAGTGTGAATAATCCCCTTAAACCCTACTCCTTAATCACTTTTACATCTCCTCTTAATGGTCTTCATGTCCGCTGTGGTGGTGGCTCAAGACATATTGAGTTGGATTGTGTTCTAGAGTTCTTCCGGCCGCCCTCCTCTATACTGCAAGAGCAATGAGCCGCTAGGGGTGCGTTCTGATTAAAGAATGATTGATGAGGCTCTTGAAGGGGTCTCTGCTGCAATATGTCTGGTGAATGAGTTCCCCGGCGAGTAGGTCGCTAAATCAAAGCTTGCTGCCCTGCCGGACAATGTCACCGCTCTACTAACAGTCAGTGATTAACTGGCATAATCAAAATCACACAAGACTTGCCTGTGTGCGGCACCCACCTCAATGATCCCCTCCATATAATTAGCTACAGTTGTCCTGAATAAGTAATACAAACATATATTCCTTTTACTGCCCTTCTGCTTTCCTATAAAGATCTCTTATTTTAGGAGCATTTGTCTGGGTTCGCCTCCTCATTAACTCTTTATGTAT
This sequence comes from Allobates femoralis, assembly GCA_033576535.1. Taxonomy (NCBI): domain Eukaryota; kingdom Metazoa; phylum Chordata; class Amphibia; order Anura; family Aromobatidae; genus Allobates; species Allobates femoralis. The sequence continues at coordinate 189,695,369 of JARQOC010000011.1, forward strand.
TGGCCACTCTATTGACATTGTAGCGGATCCCAATAAATAGATATTCACAGGATTTTTACTAGACTATTGAACTTTGTCTAACAGACATAAAGCAAAAAGCTCTATTCAGCAGGTAATTACCGTTGTATGTGTTCTCGGAAAATGAAGATCTGTGAATGTGTAACTTCATAGAATATGTCTGTAATTCAGTGACCTCTTGAATTCTGCAGTCTGTGATACTTCAAGTTGACTAGTAACTAACCTGTTGTTCTCAGAAGTAAAAATTGGAAAAAATGCCCCGGGGATCTCTACAATTTAAAAATCATTCAAAGGGTATGTGTCACACCAGTGATGGTTATGTAACAGGGTGTCATGCACAAATAGGAAAGGATATCACAGTCTTTCTGTAGTCGCACCACCACTCAGATGGTTCCTATTCAGGCTAATACTCAAACTGTACAGACCATAAGGCACCGGCAGAAATAGGAATAATAACCCTAACAGCAGGACTAGATGATGACTGCTTGGCCTCGCTTCTTGATCGACCAACGAGAGTTTCCTGTACCTCCTAAGAAACCAGGGGTGGCGTTGCTAAACCCAACAACTGCAAACAGGGCAACCATGTAGAGGAAGACAATACAACCAGGACTGTGTACTAGCAGGAATAGAGTATACTGGAGTTGCCCCTCCAGGTAATAAACCCCAGAATTTTCTATGTCCCAAGATTCCAACTAATGGTGGGGATGTCTGGGTCTCATACTACTAGGCTACTGTAAAAGACTTACCTAGATGTCCCCTCCATACACTTAGGTAGTGAAAGGGGCAGGGAACCATAGAGAGAGCATAGGGAGGACACCAGCTAAGATAGCACTCCATAGATTTCTCCAGACACTAGCTTTGTTATTGTGAAAGGGTCAATATCTTTATGACACAGGAACAAACCCACACAGAAAGAGCTCAGTGCAAATACTATATCTAGCATGGAGTGAACTCAGAGGTGGATAGATATAGCAGAAGAGAAAGGTAATCAAAAGCTAAAGCTAAGAAGCTAAGAGAGGACTCGACCAGCAAGTGGCAGAATTGCTTTTTAACTACTGATAGATTTCAGCTGGTGTCATGACTTTCCATGGCTAATTGCACCTCTACATTATGTGTTCAATATTTCCCTCCATCATTTCTCAATATAACACATAACTTATGTTATGGACATCTATGGTTCGATTCCTTCCTGTGGATTGAATGGATTGTTACCAACATCAGGTGAGAATTTCATATCAACGGCATCTTTAGATACAGTGCCTACAAGTAGTATTCAACCCCCTGCAGATTTAGCTGGTTTGATAAGATGCCAATAAGTTAGAGCCTTCAAACTGCAAACGAGAGTAGGATTTATTAACAGAAGCATAAATCTTACAAACCAAAAAGTTATGTTGCTCAGTTGAATTTTTATAAATTTTAAACATAAAAGTGTGGGTCAATTATTATTCAACCCTAGGTTTAATATTTTGTGGAATAACCCTTGTTTGCAATTACAGCTAATAATTGTCTTTTATAAGACCTGATCAGGCTGGCACATGTCTCTGGAGTTATCTTGGCCCACTCCTCCATGCAGATCTTCTCCAAGTTATCTAGGTTCTTTGAGTGTCTCATGTGAACTTTAATCTTGAGCTCCTTCCACAAGTTTTCAATTGGGTTAAAGTCAGGAGACTGACTAGGCCACTCCAACACCTTGATTTTTTCCCTCTTGAACCAGGCCTTGGTTTTCTTGGCTGTGTGCTTTGGGTCGTTGTCTTGTTGGAAGATGAAATTACGACCCATCTTAAGATCCTTGATGGAGGAGCGGAGGTTCTTGGCCAAAATCTCCAGGTAGGCCGTGCTATCCATCTTCCCATGGATGCGGACCAGATGGCCAGGCCCCTTGGCTGAGAAACAGCCCCACAGCATGATGCTGCCACCACCATGTTTGACTGTAGGGATGGTATTCTTGGGGTCGTATGCAGTGCCATCCAGTCTCCAAACGTCACGTGTGTGGTTGGCACCAAAGATCTCGATCTTGGTCTCATCAGACCATAGAACCTTGAACCAGTCTGTCTCAGAGTCCTCCAAGTGATCATGAGCAAACTGTAGACGAGCCTTGACATGACGCTTTGAAAGTAAAGGAACCTTACGGGCTCGTCTGGAACGGAGACCATTGCGGTGGAGTACGTTATTTATGGTATTGACTGAAACCAATGTCCCCACTGCCATGAGATCTTCCCGGAGCTCCTTCCTTGTTGTCCTTGGGTTAGCCTTGACTCTTCGGACAAGCCTGGCCTCGGCACGGGAGGAAAATTTCAAAGGCTGTCCAGGCCGTGGAAGGCTAACAGTAGTTTCATAAGCCTTCCACTTCCGGATGATGCTCCCAACAGTGGAGACAGGTAGGCCCAACTCCTTGGAAAGGATTTTGTCCCCCTTGCCAGCCTTGTGACCCTCCACGATCTTGTCTCTGATGGCCTTGGAATGCTCCTTTGTCTTTCCCATGTTGATCATGTATGAGTGCTGTTCACAAGTTTGGGGAGGGTCTTAAATAGTCAGAAAAGGCTGGCAAAAGAGATAATTAATCCACACATGTGAAGCTCATTGTTATTTGTGCCTGAACTACTTCTTAATGCTTTAGGGGGACCAAACAGAATTCTGGTAGTTTGAGGGGTTGAATAATAAATGACCCTCTGAATTAACTTTTAACGCTTTAAAAAAAAAAAAAAAAATCAAAATCTTTGCAGTGCATTTCCCACTTCCAGGCTGATCTACAGTCCAAATGTCACAATGCCAAGTTAATTCCGCATGTGTCAACCAGCTAAATCTGCAGGGGTTGAATACTACTTGTAGGCACTGTATATATTGATTTATAAAGTTGGTGACTTTTTTAATACTTATTTAATCTGCTGTGTATATACTATATATATATATATATATATATATATATATATATATATATATATATATATATCTATAAATCAAGGAAAACAGGCAGCACTCCAGTTCAAGTGAATAAAGGTCTGTTTTTTATTCAGAGCCCATGTGGCACGACGTTTCGGTGCACTAGGCACCGTACTTGAGAAAGGTGCCTAGTGCACCGAAACGTCGTGCCACATGGGCTCTGAATAAAAAACAGACCCTTTATTCACCTGAACTGGAGTGCTGCCTGTTTTCCTTGATTTATTTGAATTGGTTTGGACACTAATACACAGGACTTGCACCGCGGATGAGTATATTATTGTGCTGTTCCATTTTCTCTTTTTATATATATATATATATATCTACTATATAATTGCCTAAGACGTTTTCGTGTCGGACCCCGACAACGTGCCGTGGATATGTCACACTCTGTGACGTCATCACGGCGAAGCATTGGCCGCGTAGCGGCCATTGCGAGCCGCTGACGTCACCACGCACGAGCAATGGCCGCGAAGCGGCCATTGCGAGTCGGTGGCCGAAAATAGAACCAGAGGCTCGGCCACAAATTTAGCGATGTACCGCTGAGGTAGCGCGAGCAATGGCCGCGAGGCCATTGCGAGTCGCTACCTCAGCCGCCCTGTGCCCCTGTGCCCCTGTGCCTCAGTGCCTCAGTGTGCCCCTCTGCCTCCGCTCCGAACCTGTGCCCCTGTGCCCCAATGCCCCTGTGCCCAAGTGCCCCTGTGCCCCTGTCACCCCCGCCATCCCCTGTGCCTCAGTGCCCCTGTGCCTCCCGCTCCGAAGCAGCTGCTGTCAGCACATGCTGATACAGTGCTCCGGAGCCTGTGCCCCTGTGCCCCAATGCCCCTGTGCCCAAGTGCCCCTGTGCCCCTGTCACCCCCGCCATCCCCTGTGCCCCTGTGCCTCTGTGCCCCTGTGCCCCTGTGCCCCAGTGCCCCTGTGCCCCTGTGCCTCTGTGCCCCTGTGCCTCTGTGCCCCTGTGCCCCTGTGCCTCTGTGCCCCTGTGCCCCTGTGCCCCTGTGCCTCTGTGCCCCTGTGCCTCTGTGCCCCTGTGCCCCTGTGCCCCTGTGCCTCTGTGCCCCTGTGCCTCTGTGCCCCTGTGCCCCTGTGCCCTGTGCCTCTGTGCCCCTGTGCCTCTGTGCCCCTGTGCCTCTGTGCCCCTGTGCCCCTGTGCCCCTGTGCCCCAGTGCCCCTGTGCCCCTGTGCCTCTGTGCCCCTGTGCCCCATTGCCCTGTGGATTACCGCAACCGCGCCGCATATTAACTCGCTGGCTCAGTGCGAGCACTTGCGGCGCGGTTGCGGTAAAACCCATAAGGATTACCGCAACCGCGCCGCATTGCGAGTCGCTGGCTGAGTGCGAGCACTTGCGGCGCGGTTGCGGTAAAACCCATAAGGATTACCGCAACCGCGCCGCATTGCGAGTCGCTGGCTGAGTGCGAGCACTTGCGGCGCGGTTGCGGTCAAACCCATAAGGATTACCGCAATTGCGCCGCAAGTGCCAGTTGCGGCGCGGTTGCGGTAATCCCATAGAAAGTATAGGGGGACTTGCGGCAGGTGCGGCAAGTGCGGTTTTGCCGCACCTGCCGCAAGTCCCCCTATACTTTCTATGGGGATAACCGCACCGCAGATGCGGTTTTTTAATAAATAACATAATTTTAATACAAAAAAAGTCACTTAAAATACAAAATAATAAATAAATTTAATAATAATAATCGTAAAAAAAAATAATAAAAATAAATAATAAAATAAAAAATAATAATAAAAAAAAAAAAAAATTACATTAAGATATTAATTACATTAATTTATTAAAATATAAGTATTGGACCCCCCCAAAAGTATTGGACCCCCCAAAAAAAATTATGTGACCCCCCAAAAATCCCCATAGAAAGTATAGGGGGACTTGCGGCAGGTGCGGCAAGTGCGGTTTTGCCGCACCTGCCGCAAGTCCCCCTATACTTTGTATGGGGATTACCGCAACCGCACCGCAGATGCGGTTTTTTAATAAAATAACAATTTGAATACAAAAAAAGTCACTTAAAATACAAAATAATAAATAAATTTAATAATAATAATCGTAAAAAAAATAATAAAAATAAATAATAAAATAAAAAATAATAATAAAAAAAAAAAAAAAAAAAAATTACATTAAGATATTAATTACATTAATTTATTAAAATATAAGTATTGGACCCCCCCAAAAGTATTGGACCCCCCCAAAAAAATTATGTAACCCCCCAAAAATCCCCATAGAAAGTATAGGGGGACTTGCGGCAGGTGCGGCAAGTGCGGTTTTGCCGCACCTGCCGCAAGTCCCCCTATACTTTGTATGGGGATTACCGCAAACGCACCGCAGATGCGGTTTTTTAATAAAATAACATAATTTTTAATACAAAAAAAATCACTTAAAATACAAAATAATAAATAAATTTAATAATAATAATCGTAAAAAAAATTATAAAAATAAATAATAAAATAAAAAATAATAATAAAAAAAAAAAAAAAAAAAAAAAAATTACATTAAGATATTAATTACATTAATTTATTAAAATATAAGTATTGGACCCCCCCAAAAGTATTGGACCCCCCCAAAAAAAGTATGTGACCCCCCAAAAAAAGTATCTGACACCCCCAAAAAAGTATGTGACCCCCCCCAAAAAAATATGTCACCCCCCAAAAAAATGATGTGACCCCCCAAAAAAATTATGTCACCCCCCAAAAAAAATATTGGACCCCCCCAAAAAAGTATGTCACCCCCCCAAAAAAGTATGTGACCCACCCAAAAAAGTATGTGACCCCCCAAAAACTATTCACACCCCCCCGAAAAGTCCTCACACCAGCTATAACTACTATAATCAAATTAATGCACATTCTAGAACCGATGCTATGGCATGTGTTACTGTCAGGTAATAATCCTTAAATATCTTAATACTTATACATCTACTCTTATGGTCATTCATGTCCGCTGTGTGTGGCCCAAAAATTGTTGGTTGATCAGAGTCTCCCCGCCTCCTTATACCAGAGTCACTAGCGTATGGGGGCGTCTGATTAAGTGATGATGGGCGAAGGCTTGCTGCTATGTTGTATGAGTTCCCCGCAGTGGTCGCTAATAATATTTGCTTGCCCGCCTGTCAATCACGACTAGTGACAGCAGTGCATAACTGAAATAAAATCACACAAGACTTGCCTTCGGCACCACCTCAGCCCCCCTATATAGCTACCTCTCCTCACAGTATCTATCTTTACTCCCGTCCTTTCTATAAAGACTCGCTATTTTAGGAGCATTGTCTGGTTCTTCATCCTCATGTTCCACTAACATTCGGGATCCCAGTAGATGCACAGGCAATATGACCTGTCACCATAAGCAAAGTCACGCAGGATACCGTGAGTTCCCGGATAAGAAGTCGTAAGGACTTCATAGCATGCTGAACAGTGACCTCTGAATCGGCAGCTTGAATCAAGTGAAGACTAACCTGTTGTTAAGATAAAATTGGAAAATGCCGGGGATCCTCATTTACACAAAGGGTAGGTGTCACATGATGGTTAGTATGCGGGTGTCTGCACTGGATAGTACCCCGCAGTCGCACTCGTGGTTCCCTCAGGGCTACTTGTAAAACCATAGGCACTGCAGATGGATACCCCAGCAGGGTGGTGACTGTGGGACCTCCCTTGAGACCGACTGGAGTTCTTACTCCAAAAACAGGGGTGCGTTGTAAAAACCCTGCAAACGGGCAACCTGTAGAGAAATACAATAACCAACTGTGGATGCAGGATGTATCACTGGGTTGCTGGTAATAATACCCGATGTTTTATGCCATACTAGGTGGGATGTCTGGTTCATACTACTAGCTACTGTAAAGACTTACCTAGATCTCCCACACACTGTAGTGGGGGCAGGGAACCATGGCATAGGGGTCACCACTGACCTCCATAATTTCCAGACAACTTGGGTTTTGACAGGTATTTATGCACAGGACAACAACAGAAGAGGGGCTCAGGCAAATACTAACAGCTGGGATCAGGCTATACACGAGAGAAATATCAAGCTGTATAGAAACTAAAAATCACCAATGCATTTTTAACTACTGATATTTAGTGGTGTATATCTGCTTTTCATTTACCAATGATGTCAAGTATCCTCATCATCCAATAAAAAAACATAATATGTATAAATGGTTGTATATAAATATATTACAACTTGGATAGAAGTATTCGAAAAATCATTATATGTATATAATCACAATGGTGTTTTTTTCCCCTTTTTGATCTGCTGCGACTGCTGATGTCAGCGTATAGTTATTTAGTGATAGTCATATAACATTGGACCGCTATTCTAAGCACTGTTATAGACGCGTCAATCTCTTCATTCACCCATAGAGCGAAGTGTCAATCAGAGCGAACAAAAAACAAATGAAAGGAAGTATATAAAAATCACCTGACAGAGTATCGGGAAACTCATATAATATAATAAAAAATAATATAAAAACTATTTATAAAAATATAAATAAATATAACAAATATATAAACTTTTACTGTATATGGTATCAACGGGTCCACAATTTTCCAAAATGTTTAACTAATGCAAAAAAACAAATCTAAAATTGATACTTTTCAGCCACATGACCCCCTGAATAAATGGAACCGAAGGCGATCAAAAGGTAGAATGAACTTTAAAATAGAAACAAAGGCTTGAATCACAAAAGAAAGCAATTACACAGATTTATTAGAGGAACATGAAAAATAAAAATTCAGAAAATAACAGCAAAACTTTAGTTGTTAAAAACAAAAGAACTTTTTAAACTTTTTTTGCTTTCTCAAAAGTAGTAGAAACAAATGTGCCTAAATTTGGTAATAACCAATGACAGGAATGGATTTGTGTTGGTATTTTTTTTAACTCTACTGTACATAATATTTTTGTATATTTTCCTACTTTTGGTAGTCATGGTGCCAATAAAAAAAATATACGGTAGCTAATCTCATAAAAAAAAAAATCATCTATGGTTATGTTTATGAAAAAAAATAAAAAAGGTCAATGAAGAATAGGGAGGAAGATGTCAAAGAATAAAAATAAGTGGCCAAGGTTGGAAAGAATTGTGGCCACATTAAAGGGGAACTCTGGGGAGAGGAAACATTTTAGTACAGTCTCTACATGAGGAAGCAGAGCTGTACTCTGCAGTTCTAGGATCTATAAATCGCTTATAAATCAATAAAATCATATCTGCTCTTCAGTTTCTCACCCCTCCCTTCTGGGACAGAGAAATTCACCCTAATGCAGCAGCTGTGACAATAGGTGTGCCCAGGGCATGGTCCATGGGGGCTCCAAGATCATCTTACATCTACCCCCTCACACTTCTGTATCAGCATATGTGCATGGCCGCCGCCCCATGGTCACTGTACATACCCTGATTCCCCCAAATAAGACAGTGTCTTATGTTAATTTTTTATAGAACAGATGGATGGATGGATGAATACTTAAGATATATGATAGATAAATACACAGACATGTAAGACATAGTAAAAATGTATTTTAAGCCCATATATTTTGGGTGCACAGTAAGGAACAGAGCATAATAATGGACCTTTGGGGTTTATACCTTGTGTAACAGATGCTGCAGAGACGTCTGCATGCTTTGCTGTGACTGAGGAGACAGGAATCTGGATTCATAAACATTTCAGAGGACAGAAATCTACCAAGTTACTATGGGGGAGGGGAGACCATGGCAGTACTGATCAGTGTAGTGCTCTGCCTTTGCTCCCAGCCTGATACATGTCAGTACACATTGTGTACCATTATATCATTGTACAGCAGAAGATAACAGTGTGTGCTTAAATCTTTTTGCTGACATGATTGCTATTTGAAAGAGAACTCTCTTGTTACATTACATAGGATGGTATATCAGGAACAGAATGTAATGTAACATGGGCTTGATGCCATGCCCCTGTCATGCCACTGGCCATACAGAAGTGTGAGGAGACAGTAAAGTAAGATAATCCTCCTGGAGCCTCCAGGGTCCATGCCACTGACACACCCTCTGCTCTCACTAGCAGCATGAGGCTAAGTTTCTCTGCCCCAAAGGGAGGGGTGAGAGCAGAAAAGCAGTTGAGATTTTAATGATTTGTAAGCCATATATAGAACTTAGAACTGTAGTGTACAGCTCTGCTTCATCATGTAGGAGGGCAGAGATAGTGCAAAAAAGTTTCTCTCCCCAGACTTCCCTACAAAGGTTCTCAGTATGTTCCTTTCACATCTTTGAGGAAATGAAAGCACCATTCCAGCCAAGAGTTTTATGTGGTGCTACCTACTCAATGATTGTCTCCTGAATAAAGACCATGAAATAACATTTAGGACCCGTTGGTTTTATGAATAATACTTTTGTCACATGTAGACTGCTCTGCAGTAGTTAATTGAAGTTAATTTCCCTTTGTACCTTAAAGGTACCTTTACACGCCGCTACAGCTGAGTGGAAACAACCGGGTTTTTGAGACAAATGTATCTTGCACCGTCAAATCAACCCGAGGTAGCGGCGTGTAAAGGCGGTTGTTGCCACCCGTCACTCACGGCACCTGTTTCAGAGCAGTGCTCTAAAACCGGTTGATTTCAACCCGATGGTAACGGCATGTAAATACGGTAGGGTAAGGTTTATTCATCACCTAGGTAACTCCCCGGGGCGTGACACAGCCTCCGTGAAACCACCTACCTTCAGCGATTATTGGTGAAAGCTCCTGTGTTGCGATTGGTAGTCGCTGCATAGGGCGGCATATTTAAGGAGCTGACCAGTCACACTACACAATTGCTCGAGCGTCGTGTATTAATCAGCCTCCTGCGCTGGCTGGCCAATCATGATACTATTGCTTTGTCCTATCAGCGTACGAACGTCTCGTAATCCACAATTCTGTCACGCCTATGTGTTGTCCCTGCTGCACCAGGTCCACCCATATTACCTTGTTGTAGCGGCGTGTAAATGAGGTAAGGTGCTCTACAGAAGGTAACTTTTGGCACCCGGCGGTGCATCCAGAGATAGATTCAACCTTCTGTAAAGCACCTTGTAGCGGCGTGTAAAGGCGGTATCGGGTACCGTTTGTAACCGTTGGTGCGTGCTCGTGCACGTGAAGCACCCGGTTGTTTCCACCTTGTTGTAGCGGCGTGTAAAGGTACCTTTAGGGTTAACTTCTGTGGCTCTGCAGTATTATCTGGCTGTGGTTCTCTAGTTTTAGATGCTGCTGCTGAGTGAATCAGGTGATGTGGTTTGACCACTCCCCCAGCCATTAAGTAGTCCCATGACTCATCAACTGGTGTTGCTGAATGAGTTCATTCACTCTTTGACCTGTGATGATGTGTGCAGTCTCTGCTGGAGCTTTCAGAAGCTGTCTTTTCCTTGGAATTGCTGTTCCTATTCCCATCCCTAGATGGAGTTACTGTGTTTATCCTGGTCCCTGGGCAGAGTTGAAAGGGTTAAAGCTTAGGGCTGGCTAGGAAAAGGCAAGGGTGGTGGCCCAGACATCCTCACCTTTAGTGGTACTTCTGGGAACAGAGTCAGCTAAGAACCCCCAGTCTAAGGGTCAGACTAGTTCCCTTGATCCCCTTCCTGCTACTATACCCCTTCATCCGTTATAGCCACCCGTGACAACTTTATGGACATTGTGAAATCTGCTCTGTAGTTTTTAACCAGCAAGATGTACAATAGTTCTTCTGGGGTTCATTTGTGAATCATTTTACAGAAAGTTATTTTCAAGTCCATGCAAATAAACCCCTAGAGCCATAGTATACATCATGTAGACTTAGAAGGACAAACCGAAGGCTATAGGTTTAGTTGGGTTGTTTTCTTGATTGATGTACCAAGCACAACATCTTTAAAGTCAAGGTGTGACAGACTGCCCTGTACAGTCTCCCTACAGCTACAATTCTAAATAAAAATAGGGCCAGTCTTTTTAAGAGATGAATTTAGACCTTATTTTTACTGTTGGCTACAAGTTCTATTCATCAAAGTCTCCTGGTTGCAAAGGGAAGGAATCTGATTTATGCTGGAGACGCATTCTGTGCTATTTTATGAGATTGGGTATTCTTTTATAAAAAAGGTACTTTTTATAGCATATTGCAACTTTTACAATAAAAACACAGTATATGGCTGTTCTTCTCAGAAAGGGACAATGCAGGGATATGTATATATATAGGGATATATGTTCTTTCTATTGCTTATGTATAAATGTATGTGTCTTCAGAATTTGTGTCATTACCAGCCTGAAGAAGGGAACTCAGTGTCCCTAAAGCTTGATATTTGTTACCATCTTTTCAGTTAGCCATTAAAAGGTATCAACCCCTGAGGACTCTCAGATTGTAATATATTTTTCTATCTACTGGCTAACACGGTATAAATATTCTTTACCTTAGGGATGTATATATATATATATATATATATATATATATATATCTAATATATAAAGTTGAATGTGTGTGTGTATGTATGTATGTGTGTATGTATGTATGTCCCGGATTGGCATCTACACCATCGCAACTACAGACACAAAATTTTGCACAGTCACACGTCTGGACCCCGAGAGCGTCATAGGCTATGTTGTGAGGCGAAATTTTAACCCCGCGCGTTCCAGTTCACCAAACAATTTTGCCCTATCTACATAATGGGGAAAAAGTGAAAGGAAATGTGTTGTAGGCAAATTGACGGCTACCAGATGTGAACAAGGGGGACTTAAAGAATGAGAGTGATGCCGCCAAAGAGTATATACTATACAGTTGCTAAGGTGGGGCCCCGACATAGGATACTCACCACACACGGGGATATGAACACACACACCCAACACCCAACAATTTTGCCCCTATCTACATAATGGGGAAAAAGTGAATGGAAAAGTGTTGGAGGAAAACCGACAGCTGTCAGCTTTAGCCACAAAATTTTGCACAATCACACGTCTGGACCCCGGGAGAGTCATAGGCTATGTTGTGAGGCGAAATTTTAACCTCACGCATTCCAATTCACCAAACAATTTTGCCCCTATCTACATAATGGGGAAAAGGGAAAGGAAAAGTGTTGGAGGAAAATCGATAGCTGTCAGCTATAGCCACAAAATTTTGCACAGTCACACGTCTGGACCCCGAGAGCGTCATAGGCTACGTTGTGAGGCAAAATTTTAACCCTGAGCGTTCCAGTTCACCAAACAAATTTGGCCCTATCTACATAATGGGGAAAAAGTGAAAGGAAATGTGTTGTAGGCAAATTGACAGCTACCAGATGTGAACAAGGGGGACTTAAAGAATGAGAGTGATGCCGCCAAAGAGTATATACCATACAGTTGCTAAGGTGGGGCCCCGACATAGGATACTCACCACACACGGGGATATGAACACACACACAAAATGCGCTCTCCATAGGGCCGTTAGGGTGTGTTGGTGGAAAGGCTGATGTCAGTCACATTACCTCTATGTGACAGGATATAGAAACTGCCAGTTACAGACTATTTTTACCACAATAATGCCTCATAAGAAAAGGCGTTCCTTGGCACGAATATCAGCTGATGCAAAAAGAAAAGCTGCATTACGGGTGAGTGAAAAATGTGAAGACCGAGAAACAAGGCTGACACACATGAGAACAGCAGCTGCTTCCTCAAGGGCCAATGAACTTTCTGAGGAGAGGGAAGCGAGGCTTGCAGACATGAAAACAAGAGCTGCTTCCTCAAGGGCCAATGAACTTTCTGAGAAGAGGGAAGCGAGGCTTGCAGACATGAAAACAAGAGCTGCTTCCTCAAGGGCCAATGAACTTTCTGAGGAGAGGGAAGCGAGGATCCAGCAAAGCTGTGTAATGGAACAAGACTCTTGATTAAGAACCTGTTTCCACATGTAATTGAGGCAACCATTTTGACAGGATATGCCACAGGAGAAGATGTTTTCATTCCAACAATTCCTCTTATTCCATCAGATTTGCCTTTTCATTTTAAACGCCTCCAGTTTCCTGTTCGACTGGCATTTGCTATGTCCATCAACAAGGCTCAGGGACAGTCTTTGAAAGTAGTTGGAATTGATTTACAATCTTCATGCTTTTCTCATGGTCAACTTTATGTGGCCTGTTCAAGAGTTGGAACAGCCAAAAATCTGTTCGTCTTTGCACCTGAAGGAAGAACTAAGAATGTCGTCTATCAAAAGGCTCTCGAATAAGGAGTAGAAGATTACTTCACATTACTTGACCAATTTAGTTAAATCGGTGTGGAATATCTGTGGTGTTGAAATATATGTTGTGAAATGCTTCTATTAGCTTAGTTTTTGCCTTTTAATAATTACATTTCTATCGATTTTTTTTGCGTGCCGAATAAATTTTTGTTAACACATTCTATTTTGTTAACAGCAGTTATTAACCCGGGCGAAGCCGGGTAGTACAGCTAGTATATATATATATATATATATATATATACAGTTGTGGCAAAAAGTATAGAAGTATTGACACCCCTGCAATTCTGTCAGATAATACTCAGTGTCTTCCTGAAAATTATTGCAATCACAAATTCTTTGGTATTATTATCTTCATTTAACCCCTTCCCGACATAAGGCACGTTGTACAACGTCCTGTGTTTCTGCCTGTTACTGACACAGGACGTTGTACAACGTCCTGGCAGATTTGAGCTGCTGTAGCTCCTGTGAGTGGGGTCACTCAGGTGTCACAGATGCTGCTGCTCTGTGACAACCTGTAGATGACCCCACAGGGGGTGAATTAACCCCCCCATGCCAAGGACCCCTCCAATCGGCAGTTTAAAAGCGAAACTGCCGATCGGAGGGAATCATAGGGATCGGCATGTGTCCACCCCTCCTCACCCCCCTCCTGCTCCATGACTCACAGGAGGGCCCCCCCGTCCCCCCAAACCGCCCGCCCCCCTCTGTTATTATGTATATGCCGGCGGGCTGCACCCGCGGGTGTGCCCGCCGGCAACACTGTCCGATCCCCTCCTACAGACGCCCCCCCAGGCTGCCCCCACCTCACCTCCTGCGGCGGGCTGCACACCTCGGTGCACCCGCCGCTGCAGCCGCCCTGCCTCCCGCTGTGCGGCTCCTGTGCTCACCGGTCGGTGGCCCCGCCTCCTCTCCCCACCTCCTCTTCCGGCCTCCTGCTCATCGGTGGATCCAGAGGGTAAGTATGTATGTATGTATATATGTAAGTATGTATGTATGTATGTATGTATGAATGAATGAATGAATGAATGAATTGATGGATGGATGGATGGATTGATGGATGGATGGGTGAATGGATAGATGGATGGGGGGTGCATGCATGGACGTGTGCGTGTGTGGTTGTGAGCGTACATGAGTGTGCGTGGACGTGAGTGAGCGTAGACATGTGCGTGCGTGGACGTGTGCGTGCATAGACGTGTGCATGCGTGGATGTGTGCATAGATGGATGTGTGCATGGAAGTGTGTGTGGATGTGCGTGCATGTGTGGATGTGTGCATGCATGGATGTTAGCGTGCGTGCATATCAGCGTGCGTGCGTGGATGTCAGCATGCGTGAATGTCAGCGTGCGTGCGTGGATGCGTGCATGCGTGGATGTCAGCGTGTGTGAATGCCAGCGTGCGTGCATGGATGTCAGCATGTGTGGATGTAAGCATGTGTGGATGTGCGTGGATGTCAGCGTGCGTGGATATGTGCTTGCGTGGATGTCAGCGTGCGTGCGTGGATGTCAGTGTGCATGAATGTCAGCGTGCATGCGTGGATGTGTGCATGCGTGGATGTCAGCATGCGTGAATGTCAGCATGCGTGCATGGATGTCAGCGTGTGTGGATGTCAGCATGTGTGGATGTCAGCATGTGTGGATGTCTGTGGATGTCAGCGTGCGTGGATATGTGCGTGCGTGGATATGTGCGTGCGTTGATGTCAGCGTGCGTGCGTGAATGTCAGCGTGCGTGCGTGGATGTGTGCATGCGTGGATGTCAGCCTGCGTGCATGGATGTCAGCGTATGTGGATGTCAGCATGTGTGGATGTCAGCATGTGTGGATGTGCGTGGATGTCAGCGTGCGTGGATATGTGCGTGCGTGGATGTTAGCGTGCGTGCGTGGATGTCAGCGTGCGTGAATGTCAGTGTGCATGTGTGCGTACGTGGATGTCAGCGTGCGTGCGTGGATGTCAGCGTGTGTGAATGTCAGCGTGCGTGGATGTGTGCGTGCATGATTGTCAGCGTGCGTGCGTGGATGTCAGCGTGTGTGGATGTCAGCATGCGTGGATGTCAGCATGTGTAGATGTCAGCATGCGTGGATGTGTGTGCGTTGATGTGCATGCGTGGATGTGTGCGTGCGTGGATGTGTGCGTGCGTGGATGTCAGCGTGCGTGCGTGGATGTGTGCGTGGATGTCAGCTTGTGTGCGTGGATGTGTGCATGCGTGTATGTCAGCGTGCGTGAATGTCAGCGTGAGTGGATGTGCATGCATGGATGTGTGTGGATGTGCGTGATTGTGGATGTGCGTGCGTGGTTGTCAGCGTGCGTGGATGTGTGTGTGCGTGGATGTGTGTGCGTGGATGTGCGTGCGTGGTTGTGTGTGTGCGTGGATGATGGGTGCATAGGTGGATGGATGGGTGCAACAAGGGATCAAGTGTCCTCTTGTTGTAGTCTCTGGGATCATAGTCATGGTGCACTGTATGACAGATCATTGTCATACAGTGCACCATAACTCTAACCCCAGAGGCTGTAGGAAGAGGACACTTGATCCCTTGCTGCAGTCTCTGGATTGAGCAGAGGCGATTGAGCGTCATGGGACCTTCGTTGTGGACTACGTCGGAGGCGATCGAGCGTCGTGGGACCTTCGTTGTGGACTACGTCGGATCTTTATAATAAAGATGGAGTCCAAATTTTGTTTGTGTTTTTTTTTTCAAATAAAAAGATTTTTCTCTGTCTGTATTTTCTGACTATTTACCAGAGATTCCTAATGGCAGGTCTAACATTGGCCCTATATTATGAATCTCGGGCTTAGTGCCAGCTGCCAATAAAAAGCTGGCATTAACCCCTTTATTACCCAGTTTGCCACCGGCACCAGGGCAACTGGAAGAGTCTGGGTACAGTGCCAGAAAATGGCGCATCAATGAATTTCGCCATTTTCTGGGGCGACTGCGGGCTGCAATTCGCAGCATGGGGGGCCCAGAATGCTTCGGCCTCTCCATGCTGCGGATTCCAGCCCCCAGCTGCCTAGCTGTACCTGGCTGGACCAAAAAAATGGCGAAGCCCCACGTCATTTTTTTTCTAGAATTAGTTCTAGAAGAAAAAAAAGGGCTTTGCTGTATTTTTGGTTGCCAGCCAGGTACAACGAGGCAGCTGGGGGTCGGTGGCAATCCGTTGCTGCCAAGTTGAACCTGGCTGGACCAAAAGTGTGGCGGAGCCCCACGCCATTTTTTTTTCTAGAATTAGTCCTAGAAGAAAAATAAAAATGGGCTTCGCTGTATTTTTGGTTGCCAGCCAGGTACAATGAGGCAGCTGGGGGTTGCTGGCAGTCCGTAGCTGCCAAGTTGTACCTGGCTGGACCAAAAATATGGCGGAGCCCCACGCCATTTTTTTTCTGGAATTAGTCCTAGAAAAAAAATAAAAAAGGGCTTCGCTGTATTTAGATGCACAGTGAACACTTTGAACCCCCAGGTGCTTCACAAATTGATCCGTAAAAATGAAAAAAGAAAATTTGTGGATAAAAAAAGTACTTTTTCCTTATTACGGATCAATTTGTGTAGCACCTGGGGGTTCAAAGTGCTTACTATGCATCTAGATGCATTCCTTGGGGGGTCTAGTTTCTAAAATGGGGTCACTTGTGGGGGAGCTCCAATGTTTAGGCACACATGGGCTCTCCATATGCGACATGGTGTCCGCTAACAATTCCAATAGTTAGCGGACACCATGTCGCGTATGGAGAGCCCTTGTGTGCCTAAACATTGGAGCTCCCCGACAAGTGACCCCATTTTGGAAACTAGACCCCCAAGGAATGCATCTAGATGCATAGTGAGCACTTTGAACCCTCAGGTGCTTCACAAATTGATCCGTAAAAATGAAAAAAAAAAATTGTGTGGAAAAAAAAGTACTTTTTCCTTCTTACGGATCAATTTGTGAAACACCTGGGGGTTCAAAGTGCTCACTATGCATCTAGGTGCATTCCTTGGGGGGTCTAGTTTCCAAAATGAGGTCACTTGTGGGGGAGCTCCAATGTTTAGGCACACAGGGGCTCTCCATATGCGACATGGTGTCCACTAACAATTCCAATAGTTAGCGGACACCATGTCGCATATGGAGAGCCCCTGTGTGCCTAAACATTGAAGTTCCCTCATAAGTGACCCCATTTTGGAAACTAGAGCCCCCAGGGAACTAATCTAGATGGGTGGTGAGCATTTTGAACCCCTAGGTGCTTAAGAAATTCATCCATAAAAATGAAAACGTACTTTTTTTTCCATAAAAAATTTCTTTTTTCATTTTTAGTTTCATTTGTGAAGCACTGGGGCGTTCAAAATGCTCACCACCCATCTAGAAAAGTTCCCTGGGGGTCTAGTTTCCAAAATGTGGTCACTTGTGGGGGAGCTCCAATGTTTAGGCACACAGGGGCTCTCCAAACGCGACATGGTGTCCGCTAACAATTCGACTGAAAAATCAGCTTAAATTGTTAGCGGACACCATGTCACATTTGGAGAGCCCCTGTGTGCCTAAACAGAGCTCCCCCACAAGTGACCCCATTTTAGAAACTAGAGCCCCCAGGGAAGTTATCTAGATGGGTGGTGAGCATTTTGAACCCCCAGGTGCTTCACAAATTCATCCGTAAAAATGAAAAAGTACTTTTTTTTTCCACAAAAATGTTCTTTTAGCCTCAATTCTTTCATTTTCACATGGGGAACAGGATAAAATGGATCCTAAAACTTGTTGGGCAATTTCTCCTGAGTACACCGATACCTCATATGTGGTCATAAACCCCTGTTTGGGCACACAGCAGGGCTCAGAAGTGAAGGAGCGCCATTTGACTTTTTGAATGGAAAATTAGCTCCAAAAGTCAAATTGCGCTCCTTTCCTTCTGAGCCCTGCCGTGCGCCCAAACAGTGGTTTATGACCACATATGAGATATCGATGTACTCAGGAGAAATTGCCAAACAATTTTTAGGATCCATTTTATCCTGTTGCCTATGTGAAAATGAAAGAATTGAAGCTAAAAGAACATTTTTGTTGGAAAAATTAAAATGACCATTTTTTCCTTCCACTTTGCTTTAGTTCCCGTGAAGCACCTGAAGGGTTAATAATCTTCTTGAATGTAGTTTTGAGTAGCTTGAGGGGTGCAGTTTTTGGAATGGTGTCACTTTTGGGTGTTTTCTGTCATGTAAACCCCTCAAAAAGACTTCAAATGTGATGTGGTCACTAAAAAAAATGGCTTTGTAAATTTTGCTGGATAAATGAAAAATTGCTGATGAACTTTGAACCCTTATAACTTCTGAACGAAAATTTTCTTTTTTTTCCTAAATTGTGCTGATGTAAAGTAGACAAGTGGGAAATGTTATTTATTAACTATTTTGTGTCACATACTTCTCTGGTTTAGCAGAATAAAAATTCATAATTTGAAAATTGCAAAATTTTCAAAGTTTTTGCCAAATTTTTGATTTTTTTCACAAATAATCACAAAAATTATCGACCTAAATTTAATACTGACATGAAGCCCAATATGTCATGAAAAAACAATCTCAGAATCGCTCGGATCCAATGAAGCATTCCAGAGATATTACCTCATAAAGGGACACTGGTCAGAATTGACAAATATGGCCTGGTCATTAGGGTCAAAATAGGCCCGGGGGTGAAGGGGTTAATTTGTCTTCAATGAAAAAAGACAAAGGAGAATGAAGCAAAAAGCAAAACATTGATCATTTCACACAAAACTCCAAAAATGGGCCAGAAAAAGTATTAGCACCCTCAGCCTAATACTTGGTTGCACAACCTTTAGCCAAAATAACTATGATCAACCGCTTCCGGTAACCATCAATGAGTTTCTTACAATGCACTGCTGGAATTTTAGACCATTCTTCTTTGGCAAACTGCTCCAGGTCCCTGATATTTGAAGGGTGCCTTCTCCAAACTGCCATTTTTAGATCTCCTCACAGGTGTTCTATGGGATTCAGGTCTGGGCTCATTGCTGGCCACCTTAGAAGTCTCCAGTGCTTTCTGTCAAACCATTTTCTAGTGCTTTTTGAAGTGTGTTTTGTGTCATTGTCCTGCTGGAAGACCCATGACCTCTGAGGGACACCCAGCTTTCTCACACTGGGCCCTCCGCATATGGATGTATTATAGTGTCCAATAGGTAAAGTACATCTTGTTACAATACTCCTCCTAGTGGTCTCTTTAAATATTTCTACTCCATGCCTTCCATTTGAAAAAAATGACAAAGGGAAACATATTACAAGCAGGAGGCAGGCTAAAGCTGACCTTACTTGCTGAGTGGCAACCACCAACCTAGGCTACAGATATTATACAGTTGTGGCCAAAAGTATTGACACCCCTGCAATTCTGTCAGATAATACTCAGTTTCTTCCTGAAAATGATTGCAATCACAAATTCTTTGGTATTATTATCTTCATTTAATTTGTCTTCAATGAAAAAACACAAAAGAGAATGAAGCAAAAAGCAAAACACTGATCATTTCACACAAAACTCCAAAAATGGGCCAGAAAAAGTATTAGCACCTTCAGCCTAATACTTGGTTTCACAACCTTTAGCCAAAATAACTATGATCAACCGCTTCCGGTAACCATCAATGAGTTTCTTACAATGCACTGCTGGAATTTTAGACCATTCTTCTTTGGCAAACTGCTCCAGGTCCCTGATATTTGAAGGGTGCCAAACTGCCATTTTTAGATCTCCTCACAGGTGTTCTATGGGATTCAGGTCTGGGCTCATTGCTGGCGACCTTAGAAGTCTCCAGTGCTTTCTCTCAAACCATTTTCTAGTGCTTTTTGAAGTGTGTTTTGGTCATTGTCCTGCTGGAAGACCCATGACCTCTGAGGGAGACCCAGCTTTCTCACACTGGGCCCTACATTATACTGCAAAATTTGTTGGTAGTCTTCAGACTTCATAATGCCATGCACACGATCAAGCAGTCCAGGGCCAGAGGCAGCAAAGCAACCCCAAAACATCAGGGAACCTCCGCCATGTTTGACTGTAGGACTGTGTTCTTTTCTTTGAATGCCTCTTTTTTTCTCCTGTAAACTCTATGTTGATGCCTTTGCCCAAAAAGCTCTACTTTTGTCTCATCTGACCAGAGAACATTCTTCCAAAACGTTTTAGGCTTTCTCAGGTAAGTTTTGGCAAACTCCAGCCTGGCTTTTTTATATCTCGGGTAAGAAGTGGGGTCTTCCTGGTCTCCTACCATACAGTCTGTTTTCATTCAGACGCCGACAGATAGTACGGGTTGACACTGTTGTACCCTCGACTGCAGGGCAGCTTGAACTTGTTTGGATGTTAGTCGAGGTTCTTTATCCACCATCCGCACAATCTTGCATTGAACTCTTTCGTCAATTTTTCTTTTCCGTCCACACTTGTAGCCTTGAGATTGCTCATGCTTCATCACAATTTGGTTTCTCAAGTCCTCAGACAGTTCTTTGGTCTTCTTTCTTTTCTCCATGCTCAATGTGGTGCATACAAGAACACAGGACAGAGGTTGAGTCAACTTTAATTCATGTCAACTGGCTGCAAGTGTGATTTAGTTATTGCCAACACCTGTTAGGTGCCACAGGTAAGTTACAGGTGCTGTTAATTACACAAATTAGAGAAGCATCACAGGATTTTTCTAACAGTGCCAATACTTTTGTCCACCCCCTTTTTTATGTTTGGTGTGGAATTATATCCAATTTGGCTTTAGGACAATTCTTTTTGTGTTTTTTCATTGAAGGCAAATTAAATGAAGATAATAATACCAAAGAATTTGTGATTGCAATCATTTTCAGGAAGAAACTGAGTATTATCTGACAGAATTGCAGGGGTGTCAATACTTTTGACCACAACTGTATATATATATATATACACATATATATGGACATACACAATGGAGATAATAAGTCTACACACCCCACACCCCTGTTAAGATAAGAATAATTTTGGAAATGTTTCATTTTTCAGATTAGCCATAATCTGTACAAATTGTCATTCAGTGACTACTGAGAAGCAAGGGAATAGCAAGGGAAGCTAGCACCTTAGCTGACCCTCATATTAGGGGTCCCTAGACTATACCTGTCCCCAAGCTTATGTGGCACCCCAAGGGTTAATGTGCCACAGAAACATCAACACAGATTTAGTCCCCACACAACACTACACTAGAAAGTGGGAGGAGCTGAGGTGGCACCAGCACTAGTGGGAGGAGCTAATATTTTACCTCAGAGCAGGAGTGACAGTTAGTTCAGTTTACCTCAGGAGAGAGTCAAGTAGAAGTGGAGGTCCTGAGAGGTCTGAGGAAAGGAGACAGAGTAACAGAGGAACATACCCGGGATAAAGAGTACCCCGTCCCAGTGGGCTCCACAACCTGGCGTCACGAACAGGATCTACCGTGCCCGGTACCGGGCATTGTTTGCCGTGATTAGTGACTGTTTTAAATCTGCCGCCATTGCTGGGCGCGCCAAGCTGAATTGTAACTGCGCCACAGATACCGTAAATTTAAAAATCCGCCATTGCAGAGCGCGTGACGCGCGGGAAGAAAAACCGCTCACCGCTCTGATGTCATCCGGAAGGGAAGAGAATCCCTGGTGCACAGCGGAACGTTTGTTAGACATCCTTACGGAAGCGGAAGATGGAGGGCGGACCTTAACTAAGGGGGCCAAGATGTCACGGCCCGATGCACAAGACGGCAACGGAGCAGCCGGTGGAGCTGCAGCGCCGGACCCAGTGATAGTACCCGGTGTTGCAGCGGCGCAAGGAACAGCACCAATAATGCCGTTCCTAATGCCGTATACTCCAGGGGCAATGTGGCTGCCCCAGTACTCCGGTGAGCCCAATACACTAACTGACTTTATGCTAAAGATAAAGGAATATTATGTGATGTACCCCCTCACTGAAGCCCAGCGTGTAGGAATGAGAATGGGACAGTTAACGGGCAATGCACGGCATGAGGTTGCGTCCTGGCTGGACACAGATAAGGACACTGTAGAGCATCTAGTAGCCAGATTGAAAGCAACGTTTGAATCTGCTGCTGATACCCGGGCTAAGATGAGGTTCTTTGCATGCCACCAGAAACCTAAACAGAATGCCAGAGACTTTGCCTTGAACCTGCAGGAAGCACTCAGAGCCCTTAAACTGGCAGAACCTGCTTTAGCCCCGGGAGCTGATAAAATGCTATTTGATCAATTCATTGAGGGCCTCCATTTCCCTTCCCATCGAGGACAGTTAAGCATGATACTGCTGCAGAACCCTGACATGACATTTACTGAGCTGAAAGATAGAGCTATCCGTTTGCAGCAGCTGGAAAAGCCACGGGAGCTACCAACTGTAACACTGTAGCAGCACCTCAGCAGCCGGCAGCACTAGCGACATATGCCATGTCAGCAACTGCTGCTGAGAATGGAGAACTAATTTCTAATTATTATTATTATTATTTATTTATATAGCGCCATTGGTTCCATGGCGCTTTACATAAGGAGTGGGGGTAACAAGGACAGGTACAGTACATATGAGCAGTCAATGCTTGCTGATACACGACGGGAGAGGTTCCTGTCCACGAGGGCTCACAGTCTACGGGGTGCCGCAATCAATCAAAAGCTAGATGCCCTGACAGACACCGTGATCTCCATGGCCAAGGTCATCAAGGAACTGCGAGAGTCAAAGCCTGCACCCAAGACCAAGTCGGCGACCAGCAGAGAGGATGTCCAGTGGATGAGGCCCAGAAGATACCCAGCAGCAAGAGGACGACCCAGCGATCGCTACCAACCAGATGGACAGCCCATTTGCCGTCGTTGCCAGAAACCAGGCCATCTTGCTCGTGAGTGTCCTTTAAACGACGATTCCCTGGGCAGGCGGGCCGCTCCCCAGGAATGAACACTCAAGGCCCCTCAGCCTGATATGACAGATTCGTGGGAGGAAAACCGGTGATCCCTATTGTGTTGGATAATAAAAAGGGAAATGGAGCGCACATAGAGTAATTTCCTTTTGTACAAATAACCTCAGTGCCCCCCTTTAGTGGAAGGACTCACCTGATTTGGTTGTGCAAGTCACAACCAACTAACTCCGCTCTCTCTTATGGTCGCAGCAGGTGCCCAGCAAGGTAAGGATCCAAAAGGTTAACAGAAAGTGCTGGGTTTCATAGATCCACCGCGCTGACCTCCAGTGAAGACAAACAGAGTGATGTATAAAACTCTGTTTAATGGGTAATTTGCCTACCGGTTTCGTGATTTCAGTTATCACTTCATCAGGGCATCTGATGCCCTGATGAAGTGATAACTGAAATCACGAAACCGGTAGGCAAATTACCCATTAAACAGAGTTTTATACATCACTCTGTGTGTCTTCACTGGAGGTCAGTGCGGTGGATCTATGAAACCCAGCACTTTCTATTGTGTTGGATGGCATTCCCTTTAGTGCCTTGCTGGATACCGGGTCCCAGATAACATCCATCCCACATGTTCTTTATAAAAGGTACTGGGCTGATTCAGACATTACTAATGCGCCAGATGACTTTAACTTTGAGGTATGGGCTAGTAATGGACAGTTAATACCAAAGGTTGGGTTTAGAGAGATGAATATTCAGGTTGGGAAGGTAGAATTGCAGAACCAGGGTGTTATAATCATCGATGTTAACCGGCGAGAACGTGAACCCGTGATGCTGATAGGAATGAATGTAATTGAGAAATGTTTCTCCGAAGTGTTAAGTGTTTTGCAGCAAATCGCCGAGACTGCCGGAACTGGACAACAGAGGCTTCTGCACAAAGAGATAAAAGCCTTGATGTTGAAGCAGCAGGTAGAAATCTCCGGAGGTGAGATCGGCAGTGTACAAGTAAGTGATCCAATACCCATTGTAATACCTCCCAAAACTGAAATGTTGGTCTGGTGTAGAGCCGCAATAGGCATCAAGGGGCAAGACTATCAAGCCCTAGTAGAACCCGTGTACTCAGATAGCAGACTCACCATACTCACTGCTAGAGGAGTAGTTGACGTACACAGGGGAAGAGTGCCATTACGCCTGTTAAACTGCGGAGAAGACGAGGTCACATTACCTAAGTATGCTACCGTGGCTAAGTTGTACACGGTTGATAACAATAACATCACAGCCGCCGAGCCCTTGAACCCGTCATGTCAGGCGGATGACAGTGGCTCAGAGGAGAAGCTGGAGAATTGGTGCCAAAAGTTGCATGTAGGTACCAGTTCTACACCTCCCCGTCACAAGCATGGAGTATACCGGGTAGTGAAGGAATATGAACAAATATTCAGTAAACACCCCTTAGACTTTGGGCAGATCAAAGGGGTAGAGCACACTATACCCAAAGGTAACCACCAACCTATAAAAGAGAGGTATAGACCCTTACCACCAGCTCACTACCAAACCACCAAAGACATGCTCAGAGAGATGAAATCTGCAGGGGTAATAAGAGACAGTTGTAGCCCCTGGGCAGCACCTCTAGTGTTAGTTAAAAAGAAAGACGGGACCATGAGAATGTGCGTAGATTACCGGCAGATTAACAGCATCACACATAAGGACGCATACCCATTACCTAGGATTGAGGAGTCATTAGCTGCATTAAAATCTGCTAACTACTTTTCCACCCTTGATCTGACTAGTGGGTACTGGCAGGTTCCTGTGGCCGAGGCCGACAAGGAGAAGACAGCGTTTACTACGCTGATGGGCCTCTGTGAGTTTAATTGTATGCCGTTCGGACTCTGCAACGCACCCGGGACCTTCCAACGTCTGATGGAGAGCTGCTTAGGACACAAGAACTTTGAAACTGTCCTCCTGTACTTGGATGACGTCATAGTCTATTCCAAGACGTATGAGCAACATCTACAAGATCTGGCAGAAGTGTTCGAAGCCCTATCGAAATATGGCATGAAGATCAAGCCATCCAAGTGTCACCTTCTCAAACCAAAGGTACAGTACCTGGGACACGTCGTGAGTTCAGAGGGAGTAGCACCGGATCCTGATAAACTCACAGTGATAAGGGATTGGCCAAGACCTACGAACGTGAAAGAAGTTAGGCAATTCCTGGGCCTGGTAGGCTATTATAGAAGATTTATCAGAGGATTCACGAAGCTAGCAGCTCCTCTGCAAGACATTCTAGTAGGACGATCAAAGAAGACTTCATCCTGTAATTTCCTGACAAGGTGGGATGAGGAAAGAGAAGATTCCTTCAATAAGCTGAAAAGTGCACTGACGGGAGAAGAGATCCTGGCATACCCTGATTACCATCAACCCTTCATTCTTTACACGGATGCCAGCAACGTTGGACTGGGAGCAGTATTATCACAGATGCAAGGAGGCAAAGGAAGAGTTATTGCCTTTGCAAGTAGGAAGCTACGGCCTACAGAAAGAAATCCCGAGAACTACAGCTCCTTCAAGTTAGAGCTACTGGCAGCAGTTTGGGCTGTGACTGAACGTTTTAAACATTACTTGGCAGGTGCAGAATTCACCATCTACAGGGATAACAACCCGTTGACTCACCTTGATACAGCGAAACTAGGAGCTCTGGAGCAGCGATGGATAGCCCGGCTATCTAATTACAACTTTGTCATCAAATACAGAGCAGGTCGCAAGAACGGGAACGCAGATGCTTTGTCACGGATGCCGCACCTGAAAGACGTGGAAGAGGAACCGGAAGGGTTGGAAGAGATTGAACTACCGGCCTTTCATCGTTCAAAGGTACAAGATTATCAACCCGGCGCCTACCAAAGAAAGCAGGAAGTAAATCTTAATCCGTTAAGACACTACGGATGGGCCGAAGCCCAAGATAATGATCCAGCCGTGAAGCTAGTGAAAGAACTGCTACGCAACAACGCGCATACCCTGATCAGAATGCCCCAGCTGAAGCTATACAGCTATGGAAAGATAGAGGCAAGTTGTTTCTACATCAAGGGAAGCTCTGCAGAACGTATACCAATGCTAAAACGCATGAACTAGTCTGGCAGATAATCGTGCCCAAGAGAGCTACTCAAATGGTCTTAGAAGCTTATCATGACGGTGCAGGTCATTTTGGATGGAAGAAGTTAGAAGCAATCCTAAGAGAAAGATTTTATTGGTTTGGCATGAGAAAATCCATTGAACTATGGTGCAGAAGATGTGCCGCATGCAACCTCAGAAGGAAAGATCCACAGAAAGCTCCGCTTCAACCAATAGTAACCAAGCAGCCCCTCGAGCTAGTCGCATTAGACCACGTCAAGTTGTCACCAAGCCGGTCAGGCTATGTCTATGCCTTAACCATCGTGGACCATTACTCACGCTTCTTAGTGGTGGTACCTGTTAAAGATCTAACAGCGAAGACGGCAGCAAAAGCATTCCAGACGCATTTCTGTAGACCACATGGTTACCCAGAACAAGTCCTTGCAGACCAAGGTCCAGCTTTTGAATCAGAACTATTCAAGGAAATTTGCAATATGTACGGTTGTAAGAAGATTCGCACAACAACGTATCATCCTCAAACAAATGGTTTATGCGAGAAGATGAATCATATTGTAATTGAACTGTTAAAGACCATACCAGAATCAGAAAGAAACCAATGGCCAGATAAATTACCTGATTTGGTAGACTTATACCACTATGTCCATGTGAGCTCTACAAACTGCACTCCAGCCAACTTATGCGTGCAAGACCCGGTAAATTACCAATTGATCTAGAAATGGGAATCGTAAAACCAGATACAGAAGTAGAAGAAGAATCAGATTGGGATACCCAACGTCAGAAACAGTATCAACAAGTCCAAGAATGTGTAGAAAGAAACTTACAGCAAGCAAGAGCAAGACAAGAGAAAACTTTTAACAAACATGCTCAAGCAATGCCATTACAAGAAGGTGATCAAGTTCTCAAGAGAAAGAGACGCACTGACAAACTGGATAATCAGTGGGAAACCGTCCCATACACAGTCTTACCATCTAACCTAGACAATGTTAAAACCTGTTTGATAAGCAAAGATGAAGGAAGAACGTCAGCAGTTGTATCTCGTGATCAGCTAAAATTGTGTCCTGAAACACTGAAGACACCTGAAGTAACAGAACCCGTACAGGTCCAACCTATTAAAGAAAAAGAAGAAGTATTCCACACGGTATTAGGAGATTTCCCTAAAACATGGCCAAATTACCATGGAGCAGTTGTCGTACCAATGATTGCATTCCCTTCAATGGTGGAACCAACACCAGAACCTGTGTTACCTGAAGAAGTCCCAAGACCTGAAGAACTGGAAGTAGAACCCGTAGAGGAAGAACAAATTCCTGGTCCCAGTGAGCTTGCCAGTCCTACAGTCAGATCTTCATCTAACATAGTACCAAACACTGCAAATAGGTACATGCCGACCAGCACCAATAGACTACATGCAAGTAGTTTACCCGTTTTACGCAGATCCGAGCTTAGTACCAGAGGTCAGTTACCAGCTAGTTACAAGGATTAAAAGGTCAAGTTAACTGTAAAATATAAATATGTTTGTGCAAATATAAATTGAACCCGGTAAAGAAATGTACATAGTTAATGCAACGTTAAAAAAGCCCAGTACCTACAGAGACTATCCTGTATGAACTTCTAGCATATTCTTCAAATTTTTTCCTTTTATTTTATTTTTTATGGACCATGCTACCATGGACTGGTTGTGGTATAAACTTTCTTGTATACATTCATCAGCCCGGAGGCAAAAGACTAAACCTCCAGAAGGACTGCTTTTTGAATTTTTGGACTGTTTTTGAACTTTAGTGATTTTTGTAACTTTTACTTTTAAGTCTTTGTAGATATTAATTGTATTAATTGTTTGTTTCTTTATTGTTCCACAGTCCCGGAGTACTGTCTTTAACTGAGGGGGAATGTGGCACCCCAAGGGTTAATGTGCCACAGAAACATCAACACAGATTTACTCCCCACACAACACTACACTAGAAAGTGGGAGGAGCTGAGGTGGCACCAGCACTAGTGGGAGGAGCTAATATTTTACCTCAGAGCAGGAGTGACAGTTAGTTCAGTTTACCTCAGGAGGAGAGTCAAGTAGAAGTGGAGGTCCTGAGAGGTCTGAGGAAAGGAGACAGAGTAACAGAGGAACATACCCGGGATAAAGAGTACCCCGTCCCAGTGGGCTCCATACTTACCCCTGTAGGTGGGGATGCCTGGGGCTCATACTTTACTGTAATCTTAGATTTGACTCACCTATATGTCCCCCCTCGCCTAACTCAAGGGAGTGAAATACAAATAGTGAAAGGGAACCCACAGAAAAAACAGGCAAGGAATCAAATATAAAAGGGTTCCAAAATTTTCTCTAGTAGGAAACTTTGCTGCTGCAGTAGGAACGGACATTTCAGCTTTACAGAGATGAGCTCTTTCAACATGGTCAGTATAGAGAATTTGTATCCAGCATGAAGTAAAGCCAGGTGTAGGTAATTATAGCGGAAGGGAGTAATGATAAGAAGATACTGCTGGGATTAAAGCTAAGAGAAATGTCAGCCAGAAGGGAAAGGGTCCTTAACCCCTTCAACATAGAAAGTAAATCCACAAGATAAGAGCTATCTGCATCTAGTTTTGAAAATATTCTTACTTTGTACCACACTTGTCTGAAACGTTTGCACAGTTCTCCCTATAAAAAATGACAACTCTATATGTAGAATATACTATTGTGGAAAATTCGAGAATGGCATTCAAAGATTGACATAATATCTGCTTTTCGAAAAATGAAAAGCGAACTTGATGGATGGACTTTGTCCGGGATACAGGGATTTTTTTGGTATTCCGTAGTCATATCACTCCTAGAAAATTGTATTTGTGACTGAAGAAGTGACCTGTAACTGTCAGACGCTCGCGCCGGGCCTGTGCCTCACAGCCACGTTGAGTGCGTCCAGATGGGGCACAGACAGAACAAGCATCAGTGTCCTCGCCGTCCTGTTATACAACAGAATTAATCTCATAAGATGTTTGTGTCATTATATTCTGTCTTCGAGCCGCTGATGATGAAATTGCAGGCAGAAATGCAGCTTTCCATTTCATTTATAATATCTTCTGCAGACAGATTTTGCCTGATATTACTGCTTTTGTTAATCCATTGCTTCCTCTTGGGGAAAGTTGATGTAATGACAAGCTCAGCAATTCATCAAAGCCTTCCATAGATAGGACAGCCAGCCTTAATATGCTAATAATCACACAATTTAACCCTTCCAGGGAATCTGCCTATTTATCTTCCACTGATGTCAATTAAGGTCTTGTCTACTTAGGACTTAAGGCGTCGTCTCCTGGGAAGATTCAATTTTTCTGCCTAATGTTAAAGCGGAGACTTCAATTTTTTTTTTTTTACGTCCCCAGCAGTTATTTACAAATTGCACATTAATCATCCTTAAATAACAAGGCACTCCTAAGTATTAGATCTTGTACCATGCAGGCTGCACAACGCTGCTTTTACAAAACGTCCATTTATCTGACAGGCGGTGGAACCTTAATTGTTCTAGTCTGTGGTCCTGCACTGTTACATCATCGACTTCGCAGGTAGTCTTCACAGCAGAGCTCACTCAATCCCTTTCAATGGATTTTCAGTGATCCTTGATCAAACTTTCCAGTTGCACTATTGGACAATGTAAAGAGCAATCTATAAAATTGATGCGGTGTTCAGTGCGGAGAACGTTCCATCATACCTACTGTACATGCACAGGGTATCAGGGATTTCACTGATGCTTAGATATTGAACAGGTATGGACACCTTCCAAATGTCAAAATTCTTTAGACATTAATAAAATTGCACAATTTTTAATCCACCATCTTCATTCCTTCCTGTGTATATAATAGTATATAGTGTAAAGCTGTGTGCTTATATAGGATATAGTGTAAAACTGTGTATATAATATATAGTGAGGAGCTGTGCATATAGTGGAACTGTGTGTATAGTATATAGTGTGCAACTGGGTATACGATATATAGTGTGGAGCTGTATATATATAATAATAATAATAAAGTGTTGAGTTGTGTTTATCTGGGATATGGTGCTGTTTGTATATAGTATATAATTGTGAGCTGTATATTTAATAGTATATAGTATAGAGCTGTGTGTATATAGTATATAGTGTATAGCTTAATATATATAGTATATAGTGGGGAACTCTGTATACTGTATATAGTGTTGAACTGTGTATATACAGTATATAATGTGAAATTGTATATATAGTATATTGTGTGGAGCTCTGTATATAGTATATAGTGTAAAGCTGTGCCTGTGTATATAGTATATAATGTTAAGCTGTATATATAATATTATGTAGTGAAGAGCTGTGTGTATATAGTGTGGAATGGTGTATATAGTATAAAGTATGGCGGTTTATACATATATAGTACATAGTCTAGAGCAGGGGTCTCAAACTCACGGCCCGAGGGCCGCATGCGGCCCCTGGGCTTCACTATGCGGCCCGCGGCACCTTGGGCAACTTAATGATGCATCGCACCAGTGCAGGGGGCCGCTGCAGTCCCCGCTGTGTGATGACTTCCGTCCGCGGCACTAACCAGCTCTGCCACTTAGCAAGATCAATGCAAGCTGCCAGCCAATGAGAGGTCCGCAGATTAAGGGGAATGACATCACATGCGGGCCTCTGGCTGGCAGATTGCATTGATCTTGCTGAGCAACAGAGCTTGCCTGAGAGGCAGCTGGAGGAGTCACAGCACAGCGGAGGCTGGAAGTCAGCACAGCGGGGACTGCGGCGGCCCCCTGCACTGGAGCCATGCATCATTAAAGTGAGAAAAGTATGAGTGTATGTGGGAGGGTGTGTGTGTGAGGGTGAGGGTGTGAGTATGTGAGTGAGTATGTGAGTGAGGATATGTGTATAAGAAAATGTGTGTGAGCTGTGTGTGAGTTTGTGTGTATGAGAGTGTGTGAGTGTGTATGAGGATGTGTGGATGTGTAAGTGTGTGAGAGAGTATGTGTGTGTGTGGGGGTTTCTGTGTGAGAGTGTGCGAGTGTGAATGTGTATGAATGAGTGTGTATGTGAGTGTGTAAAAAGAAGGTAAAACAGGATGGGGGTCATTACTATAAAAGGAGATCAGGATGGGGACATCAGTACAAAAGGGGACCAGAATGGGGGACATCACTAATAAAGGGGATCGGGATGGGGGACATCACTACTAAAGGATATCTGGATGGGGTACATTACTAGAAAAGGGGATCAGGATGGGGGATATCACTAGAAAAGGGGATCAGGATGGGGAATATCACTAGAAAAGGGGATCAGGATGGGGACATCCCTACAAAAGGGAACCAGAATGAGGGACATCACTAGAAACGGAGATCAGGAAGGGGACATCACTACAAAAGGAGATCAGTATGGGGACATCACTACAAAAGGGGACCAGGATGGATGGGACATCACAAGAAAAGGGGATCAGAATGGGGACATCACTAGAAAAGGGGATCAGGATGGGGACATCACTAGAAAAGGGGATCAGGATGGGGGAAATCACAAAGAAATGGGATCAGGATGGGGGACATCACTAGAAAAGGGGATCAGGATGGGGGACATCAGTAGAAAAAGGGATCAGGATGGGGACAACACTAGAAAAGGGGATCAGGATGGGGGACATCAGTAGAAAAAGGGATCAGGATGGGGACAACACTAGAAAAGGGGATCAGGATGGGGACATCACTAGAAAAAGGGATCAGGATGGGGACAACACTAGAAAAGGGGATCAGGATGGGGACATCACTAGAAAAAGGGATCAGGATGGGGGAAATCACAAAGAAATGGGATCAGGATGGGGGACATCAGTAGAAAAGTGGATCAGGATGGGGGACATCAGTAGAAAAAGGGATCAGGGTGGGGACAACACTAGAAAAAGGGATCAGGATGGGGAACATCACTAGAAAAAGGGATCAGGATAGGGACAGCACTAGAAAAAGGGATCAGGATGGGAAACATCAGTAGAAAAGGGTATCAGGATGGGGAACATCAGTAGAAAAGGGATCAGGATGGGGAACATCAGTAGAAAAGGACATTACTACAGGATGGGGACATTATTACAAGAAGGGGATCAGGATTTGTACTTTACTACATTGAGCAAAAAATTCTGGTATTACTAAAAATATCACTTATGGTACCTTTACACGCCGCGACGGCAGGCTGGATACAGCCCGCTACAGGCTACAAATGTAGCTTGTAGCGTCAATGTAGCCCGTCGTAGCGGCGTCTGAAGACGCGACGCTACAGCCGGCGACAGATACATCTGTTTATGGGCTCTGCTCGAAAACTGATGGCTACATCGCCGATGGTAGCGAGCTGTATCGGCGTGTAAAGAAGCAACGGAAGGGAACTCCGGACACCCGGGGCTGTAGCTGCAATGTAGCTAAGGCGTGTCCCAGGCTCCGGGTTACCACGCCCCATCACCGATCATTGGAGGAAGCTCCTGCATGACGATTGGTAGTCGCTGCCTAGGGCGGCATATTTAAGGAGCTGACCAGTCACACTACACAATCGCTCGAGCGTGCTGTATTTCTCAGCCTCCTGCGATGCCTGGCCAATCATGATGATATTGCGCTGTCCTATCAGCGTACGGATGGCTCGTAATCCACGATTGTGGCACGCCTATGTGCTGTCCCTGCTGTACCAGGTCCGCCCATAGTAGCTTATTGTAGCGCTGTGTAAACGTGGTACGCTAAGCTACAGCTGGCTACTTGACACACCCGGCGATGTAGCTAGCTACAGATGTAGCGTGGCGTAGCGCACCTTATGGCGGCGTGTAAAGAGGGTGCGTTGACCGTTTGTAGCCGTTTGAGCGTGCTCGTGCACGTGAAGTAGCGGGATGTATCCAGCCTGCCGTCGCGGCGTGTAAAGGTACCATTAGTCTTACAAGGGATGCGGCCCCCCAATATAAATGTTTTTCTATGTGCAGCCCACCAACCCAGCTGAGTTTGAGACCTCTGGTCTAGAGCTTTGTATATAGTGTAGCTCTTTATATATATAGTATATGGCATGGAGCTCTGTATTTAGTATATAGTGTAAAGCTGTGTCTATATAATATGCACTGTGGAACTATATATATAGTATATACTGTGGAACTGTGTATATGGTATATGCTGTGGAACTGTCATGGGTAACGTGGAGAAAAGGGAAGCCGGGCCGCTTGATCTGTCACTCAAGCTAACAACCCTGAACTATCTCTAATCAGGGGTACTCCTGATGGTGGGGAGGTCTGACTCTCCACCCCGGCCCTGCTTCTCTGCAGCCCTGAGCTTATTCCCACTCCTCCTCCTCCCCAGAGCTGGGAAATTAAGGGACTCACGGACAAAGTCAAACAGGATGAACCAAAACACAAGCTCACAGCACGCATACCCAGGGAGAATAAAATATGTAATAAGGGAGAAAACAAGTACAAGCAGGAGTAAAAATACAACAAGAAAGTTTTCACCAAACTAGTCGCAACTGATACCAGATTACTGGAACACCAAGGAAAGGACTAGTAATGCTGGAGCAATGCAGAAGCTATAGTCGGCATGAGAAAACAGCTTCCACCATCTTAAAAAGGCAGGGAGCAACTGTGATAGGTCTTCTAAAACATGTGATCCAAGAGGTAACCAAGAGTCATGTGTATACATAGTATATAGTATGGAGGTTTAGATATATAGTAATGGTGTAGAGCTATGTCTGTATTAAATATATAGTGTGGAATTGTTTATATAATATATATTGTGGAGCTCTGTATGTAGTATAGTGCAGAGCTGTGACTGTGTATAATGTATATAAACAACTCCACACAGCTCCTTGCCTTCGTTTTTACAATAAGAGAGTGAGTATGGGTTAAGGAGGACCAAAATGGTTTCAGAACTAGTGCAAAGGTTTGCGCGGAGGTAGAGACAGCTAGAGGATATGCTGCTGCCACTGCTAGCCTGGAATGGCGCCTGCCCATGCTGACTGCTGCTTGTCTGACACTACCTCTTTAGTCCTCCACCTAATTAATTGTTCTTTAAAGTTTTGCCCTCTTGGTTCCTTTGTCTAATGGACCCTATGGATGGCAGAAAACATCACCTGTTTTTTTTGCGGACTGTCCATAAATTAATGGATGGTTGGCAACCTAAGTCCCAACAGGGAGCCTACAGGGCACTGATTTACTCCTCTACTGCTGGTCTTAGGACTTTGATGCATGGTGTTTATCTGGTAATTCAATCCTTGAGTAGCATGGTTGTATGGTTAAACAACTTGTTATCAATAAATGAGAACAGATCAATGGGTCATGGATAGCTTCATAGGATGCAATCAAATACCCAGCGTCAAATATAGACTTTCCATTCCATGAATTTGTTTAAGGATTGCAATTTCTTATGATACAAATTCACTACCTTTATCACTACATGCTAGAAAATCATACACAGACAACAATAGACATCACAAATACAGGGTGGCCGCACGTAGAAATTTAGCACATAAATGGCTCCCAATAGAGTATCCAGAATTTGTCTTCATTTTCAAAGTTGATCATCTTGCCTAAAGCAGAGAGATACAAACTAAAAAGTCAATAGAGATGAAGAGTAATTACAATGGAGTAAGGGCTGGGGGTCAAGAAAATAGTGTAGTAACAATAATGGTCAGCACAAATCAATTGATGAACAAGGAGAAACAGGATATTAACAAGTGCAGGATATTAACTACCATAGCAGGCAATGGCAACTGGGCATATTACTTTTAAAATAAGGCAACCAGTTGTAGCTCTGTGCACGACAAACAGAATATTGATCAACCCAGTCATACTCACTATGGAAGGTAGAGTAGCATAACCTGACGATCAGTAAGTTCTGGTTGCAGAGTAATATGCTTAGTAAAGCTAATGTAAAACATTAGTAGTTACCAGTGGCGTAACTTCAGGCCCATGGGCCCTGATGTGAAAGCTCCAACGGGGTCCCCAATTATTGCAAATCTTTAATAGTAGTAGTCTTTTTCTATGGGCCAAAGAGACTTTTGGGGCCCCCCTAGGCTGCAACCCCTGCACCTATTGTAGTTACGCCCCTGGTTGTTACTCACCTATCAGAATTCCACTGCCAAGTGCTGAAACACCGACGGCTCCTGCTTGCATCATTGCTTTCTACTGTATCAGCATTCTGGATGCACTTGAAAGTGTGATGCTGAGTGGAGTGTAGGGGCAGATCCGACACTGGAACAGGGTCCCCATGATTCAAGGGCCCCATAGTGGCAGGATGGTTGGGTGCCATAGGCTGTATGCCACTGATTTAGGGGGAAAGCAAAACTGAGACTCTGCTAACCATTTCCTCGTACTTCTACAACTCTGAAATAAGTCTGCTACGTTCTACCTTTGCCTTTCCTTCTACATCTCTGCTACATGATTTGCGAGTACTGCTACAACCCTATTACATGGTTCCCTAGCACTGTACCACCTCTACCTTCTCTTTCATCAAATTTATTGCATCTTGGTAACAACTTTGTTATATCTTGGATTACAATACAACTTTTTTGCCTGGGTTCTAGCCCTGCTCCACCAGTTGTCATTGTTCCTTCTGTCAGAGCACCAAATGTCCGTGCTGCATAAGAATTCGCTCAACTGAATCAATAGCTTCGAAGATCCATCTCACCAGACGAGACATAAGATTAATACTAGTTTGTAGATAAGTCTATGATCTTTTTTTCAATTTTATTCTTGATTTTTTTCTGGTCTTCTTTCTGATTAGCTCCACCAAATGATGGGTATCAACCACGTGTGACAAAAATGGAGAGAAGCTCAGCATGAACAGCACCTGGTGGTCCACTGGGCTAGGGAAGGAAGAAGAAGTCAATGGGCCACTCACCATCTAGGGTTGTGCACCCCTGCACAACCTCAGCTGATTTTTCTGAGGTGAGGACCTCGCTGCTGTTGCTCCTTGCTCTTCCTGGATCTGGTCACTTGACCACGGGAGGTGTAGTCCATCCTTTAGCTCAAATTCAGCTGATTAAGATAGGCACAGAGCAGCTCCTGCCACGTACCCTCGGATGGGACGTGGATATGGAGAAAGAACAAAGCGTTCTATAGGAGCGCTAAGGCCAGGGGAGAACTCAGGTAGCAGGCCGCTACCGAAACACGTCATGGATCACAGCAAATTATTAAAGGTTTGTCATCTTATAATCTTTAATAGTGTCCTGAGTTGTCTCCTGTACACTGCTTTGTTCTTTCTCCACAATCACTTGTGAGACAGTGTCTTATGTTAGCAAGAAAATGTGATGCTGTGACCCAGAGATTTGATCACATCAAACAGTCTTTTATTGCAAATCCGAAACATTTAAAGACCTTGAAGATCCAGAACACAGCCAATGCAATCAAGTAACCATAGGATACAGTCCATACATAATCTCTGTACTACTCTGTGATCCCTTTAAAGACAGTGTCCACAGTGAGGATCAAGTCCACAATACTGGGCTATGCTGTCTGCACACAGTCAGCAATACTGAACACATGCTGCTTCAGCAACCTGGCTCCCAAA
This sequence comes from Allobates femoralis, assembly GCA_033576535.1. Taxonomy (NCBI): domain Eukaryota; kingdom Metazoa; phylum Chordata; class Amphibia; order Anura; family Aromobatidae; genus Allobates; species Allobates femoralis. Next base: position 189,731,877 of record JARQOC010000011.1, read on the forward strand.
CAAAGACACACCTTGCTCTGCACTGCAAGATTAAATACACTCCCTGGATATGAGCTAAAGGAAGACCCTGACTGGAGGAGAATCCACCCCACTACCAACCTGCTTCTCCAATATGAAAGGCCCCGAGATGGTTTTCCTAAAAACCTAGGTCAAATAGCTTGAACTAGTTCACACTCATTTATCTTTCCACTGTATTTACAGCAATAGCCCTGAAGAAAACACACTGCAGCGGGTCTCATAGGGTTTCAAAACACATTCTGGGGGATACATGGCGACCTTCATATATACTAGTGCATCTCAATGAATATGAATATAATCAAAAATGAATTTAATATTGCCATGTTTCAGGGCACTTCTGGGAGCCCTGAAACCTGTTGATAATAAATCAATATTATATTCACCCTCTGATGTCTCATGGAATATGGCCGATTTAACTCTTCATCCTCCCTACTTAAATTTTCTGAGAAAATGACCTTTGGGTTTTTGTTGGCTGTAAGCCATAATCATCAACATTAACATAAATAAACAGTTAAAATCGATCACTCTGTTTGTAATGATTCTTTACAATATGTGTGTTTCACTTTTTGTATTGAACTACTAAAATAAACTTTTTGATGATGTTCTAATTCATTGAGATGCACTAGTAACACCTGTCACTGTCTCCCACACTAATGGAAACCATTAGATACCCAACTTTGTGCTGACCTGTTATAGCAGTTTAATATGCTTTATTATGTTGAGTTACTATCCATAACAATGCAGGTTTAGAAGCCTTTCAAGTTTTGTGGAAAGCAGTGTCAATCCCTATGGGCACTGTAATAACTGCCATTACGCCATTAGACGTTATGTAGCATCTGTTATCTGCGTGGGATAATTCGGAAGCAGCTGAATAGAATATTAACTACTTGACACAAAATAACGACTTAGTGAGATATATATATATATATATATATAAATATATATACTAGCTGTGAGCCCGATGCAAATGCATCGGGATTCTAGAACGTGCATTAATTTGATTATAGTAGTTATAGCTGTTAGCCTGATGCAAATGCATCGGTATCTAAAATATGTTTATTGTTTTTTTAAAGATTTTTAAATAATAATCGCATCATCAATAGCAATAATATAAGCCATAGCATTATTATTAGCAGTAATAGCAGTATTAATAGCATTATTAGTAGTATTATGAGCATTAATAACAGTATTAATAGCATTAATAGCATTATTATAGCATTAATAGCATTATTAATAGCATTATTAGCATTAATAATAGCATTAATAACATTATAATAGCATTATTATTAGCATTAATAGCATTATTTAGCATTATTAGCATTAATAATAGCATTAAAACATATTAAAGCATTAATAGCATTATTATAGCATTAATAGCATTATTAATAGCATTATAGGATAATATTAGCATAATAGCATTAATACCTAATATAGCATTAATAGCATTATTAATAGCATTAATAGCATTATTATAGCATTAATAGCATTAATAAGCATTATTAGCATTAATATAGCATTAATAACAGTATTAATAGCATTAATAGCATATTATAGCATTATAGCATTATATAGCATTATTAGCATTAATAATAGCATAATACATTATTAATAGCATTAATAGCATATTATTACATTAATACATTAATAATAGCATTATTAGCATTAATAATAGCATTAATAACATTATTAATAGCATTAATAGCATTATTATTAGCATTATACATATTAATAGCATTAATAGATAATATAGCATTAATAGCATATAGCATTATAGCATTAATAGCATATTAATAGCATTAATAGCATATATTAATAAAGCATTAATACATTATTAATATAATTAGCATTAATCATATAGATAATAATAGCATTATACATTATAATAGCATTAATAGCATTATATAGCATTAATAGCATTAATATAGCATTATTAGCATTAATAACATATTAATAGCATTAATACATTATTATAGCATTAATAGCATTATTAATAGCATTAATAGATAATATAGCATTAATACATTAAAGCATTAAACAATATAATATAGCATAATAGCATAAGCATTATATGAAACATAAATAGCATTAATACATTATTATAGCATTAAAGCATATTAGCATTAATAGATAAAATGCATTAATAGATAAATAAAGCTTATAATACATTATATAAATAGCATTATTAAGCATTAATAGCATTAATTATTAACATTAATTAATAATAATAGCATTATAATATTATTAATAGCATTATAGCATTATTATTAGCATTAATAGCATTAATAATGGCATTATTAGCATTAATAATAGCATTAATAACATTATTAATAGCATTAATAGCATTATTATTAGCATTAATAGCATTATTAATAGCATTAATAGATAAATATTAGCATTAATAGCATTAATAGCATTATTAATAGCATTAATAGCATTATTAATAGCATTAATAGCATTATATTAGCATTAAATATTAATGCATTATAGCATAATAATAGCATTAATACATTATTAATAGCATTAATACATTATTATTAGCATTAATAGCATTATATAATAGCATTATTAGCATTAATAATAGCATTAATAACATTATTAATAGCATTAATAGCATTATTATTAGCATTAATAGCATTAATAATGCCATTAATAGGATAAATATTAGCATTGATAGCATTAATAGCATAATTAATAGCATTAATAGCATTATTAATAGCATTAATAGCATTATTATTAGCATTAATAGCATGAATAGGATAAATATTAGCATTAATAGCATTAATAGCATTATTAATAGCATTATTATTGGCATTAATAATAGCATTATTAGCATTAATAATAGCATTAATAACATTATTAATAGTCATTAATAGCATTATTATTAGCATTAATAGCATTATATATAGCATTATTAGCATTAATAATAGCATTAATAAAATTATTAATAGCATTAATAGCATTATTATTAGCATTAATAGCATTAATAGCATTATTATTAGCATTAATAGCATTAATAATACCATTAATAGGATAAATATTAGCATTAATAGCATTAATAGCATTATTAATAGCATTATTATTAGCATAAATAGCATTAATAATAGCATTATTAGCATTAATAATAGCATTAATAACATTAATTAATAGCATTAATAGCATTATTATTAGCATTAATAGCATTAATAGCATTATTATTAGCATTAATAGCATTAATAATACCATTAATAAGATAATATAGCATATAATAGCATTAATAGCATTATTAATAGCATTAATAGCATTATTATTAGCATAAATAGCATTAATAATAGCATTATTAGCATTAATAATAGCATTAATAACATTATTAATAGCATTAATAGCATTATTATTAGCATTAATAGCATTAATAATAGCATTAATAATAGCATTATTAGCATGAATAATAGCATTAATAACATTATTAATAGCATTAATAGCATTATTATTAGCATTAATAGCATTAATAGCATTATTATTAGCATTAATAGCATTAATAATACCATTAATAAGATAAATATTAGCATTAATAGAATTAATAGCATTATTAATAGCATTAATAGCATTATTATTAGCATAAATAGCATTAATAATAGCATTATTAGCATTAATAACATTATTAATAGCATTAATAGCATTATTATTAGCATTTATTTATTTATTATTATTAATTTAATTATTATTATTTTTTTTATTTATTTTTATTATTATTTTTATTGAATTATTCAATGTTTTTTATTTATTTTTTTATTATTTTTTAATTATTTTTAAATTATTTTTTATTATTTATTTATTTATTTTTTTAAGTGAGAGTGAGACACAGTTCTCATTCAGGTCCGCATTTTTTTTTTTTTTTTATTATTATTATTATTTTTATTGAATTATTTAATATTTTTTATTTATTTTTTTATTATTTTTTAATTATTTTTAAATTATTATTTTTATTATTTAATTTATTTTTTTTTAAGTGAGAGTGAGACACAGTTCTCATTCAGGTCCGCATTTTTTTTTTTTTTTTAATTATTATTTTTATTGAATTATTTAATATTTTTATTTTTTTTTATTATTTTTTAATTATTTTTAAATTATTATTTTTATTATTTAATTTATTTATTTTTTTAAGTGAGAGTGAGACACAGTTCTCATTCAGGTCCGCATTTTTTTTTTTTTTTTTATTATTATTTTTATTGAATTATTTAATATTTTTTATTTATTTTTTTATTATTTTTTAATTATTTTTAAATTATTATTTTTATTATTTAATTTATTTATTTTTTTAAGTGAGAGTGAGACACAGTTCTCATTCAGGTCCGCAGTTTTTTTTTTTTTTTATTATTATTTTTATTTAATTATTTAATATTTTTTATTTATTTTTTTATTATTTTTTAATTATTTTTAAATTATTATTTTTATTATTTAATTTATTTATTTTTTTAACTCAGAGTGAGACGCAGTTCTCATTCAGGTCCGCCTTTTTTTTTCCCCATTGACATACATTAGCGGTGTGTCGGCGATTTTATGGCCGGCCACCTGGTTCTATTTGTCGGCCCTAAAATCGCGGACACACCGCTAATGCATGTCTATGGGCAGTCAGCTCGAATTCTGATTGGTCGGCGTTCAATCCGAAATCGGGCTGACTGCCCATAGAGATGCATTAGCGGTGTGTCCGCGATTTTAGGGCCGACAAATAGAACCAGGTGGGCGGCCATAAAATCGCCGACACACCGGTAATGTATGTCAATGGGTAAAAAAAAAGGCGGACCTGAATGAGAACTGCGTCTCAGTTTTGAGGGGCTCTTCTGATTGGCTGAAGGCAGTATACCTCGACCAATCAGAAGAGGGCCTGAGATCTCATTGAGGTAGAATGGGGGATTTTTCTTCCATTCTATCTTAATGAGAAGGAAGAGGACGTCGGAGGTGGAAGATCCCCGGGGCCGGACGAAGAGGCGAAGATGGCGAAAATAAGAGAGAAGACCCCCGGGGCCGGAGGAAGAGGACGCCTGGCCAGACGGAGGAGTTGAGGATCGGACGGACGGACGATCAGATGACTTGAAGGGATGTAAGTGATCGACGGGGGCGTTAGGTTAGGGGACAGCGGGGGCTTCGGGTGTAGGGCCTTAGGTGACAGCGGCGTTAGGTTAGGGGACGGCGGGGGCTTAGGGGATAGGCGGCGGGGCTTAGGGGGTATCGGCGGGGGCCTAGGATGCTACGGGGCTTAGGGGGTAGGGGCTTAGGGGCTGCTGCGGGGCTTAGGGGTAGGGCCTTAGGGGCAGCGGTGGCTTAGGGGGTAAACGGCGGGGGCTTAGGATGCTGCGGGTCGGGGGTTAGGTGGTCGCGGCTTAGGGGATAGGGGCTTAGGGGGTATCGGCGGGGCTTAGGATGCTGCGGGTCGGGGGTTAGGTGGTCGGGGCGGGGGTGGCTTAGGGGGTAAACGGCGGGGGCTTAGGATGCTGCGGGTCGGGGGTTAGGTGGTCGCGGCTTAGGGGATAGGGGCTTAGGGGGTATCGGCGGGGGCTTAGGATGCTGCGGGTGGGGGGTTAGGTGGTCGCGGCTTAGGGGATAGGGGCTTAGGGGGTATCGGCGAAGGGTTAGGATGCTGCGGGTCGGGGGTTAGGTGGTCGGGGCTTAGCGGGTGGCGACTTAGGGGTAGGGGCGGCGCAGGTGTTCGGGGCTTAGCGGGTGGCGACTTAGGGGTAGGGGCGGTGCACTGAGGGCGGCGGTGGCTTAGGGGGTAGACGGCGGGGCTTAGGGAGTATCGGCGGGGGGTTAGGATGCTGCGGGTCGGGGGTTAGGTGGTCGGGGCTTAGCGGGTGGCGACTTAGGGGTTGGGTTGGCGCAGGTGGTCGGGGCTTAGCGGGTGGCGACCTAGGGGTAGGGGCGGTGCACTGAGGGCGGCGGTGGCTTAGGGGGTAGACCGCTATGGTATACTACAGTCCCATGGCCATACGCCCTTCAGGTGTAAAGCGTATGGCCATGGGACTGTAGTATACCATAGCGGTGTACACTACAGCGCCGGGCGGCGGGGCTTAGGGGGTATCGGCGGGGGGTTAGGATGCTGCGGGTCGGGGGTTAGGTGGTCGGGGCTTAGCGGGTGGCGACTTAGGGGTAGGGGCGGCGCACTGAGGGGGTGGCTAAGAGCATGGGGCTGTAGTGTACACCGCTATGGTATACTACAGTCCCATGGCCATACGCCTGTCAGGTGTAAAGCGTATGGCCATGGGACTGTAGTATACCATAGCGGTGTACACTACAGCGCCATGCTCGTAGCCAGCCCTGGCTTTGTTAGCGAAACGACTCGCAATGCCCGCTTCGCGGGCATTGCTTCGCAAGACTGCAACGACTCGCAATGCCCGCTTTGCGGGCATTGCTTCGTGAGTCGCCGTGGCCGCTACGGGGCCACGGGGAGAGTCCAGGAGAAGCAGCTCGCTCGCTAACAAAGCCACCGGAAGTTGCGCCGCTCCGACGGAAGTCGCTACGGCAATTATATAATAGATATACAGTTGTGGCCAAAAGCATTGACACCCCTGCCATTCTGTCAGATAATACTCAGTTTCTTCCTGAAAATGATTGCAATCACAAATTCTTTAGTATTATTATCTTCATTTAATTTGTCTTAAATGAAAAAACACAAAAGAGAATGAAGCAAAAAGCAAAACATTGATCACTTCACACAATACTCCAAAAATGGTCCAGACAAAAGTATTGGCACCCTCAGCCTAATACTTTTAAATTTAATTTAAAACTCTTTTACTAGAAAATATTAAACAATCATGATAAAAAGGTATGACATCTGACATTTCATGTTTCGGACCTAATGGTCCTTATTCATGAATAAGGTCCGAAACGCATAAGGTGTCACATGTCATACTGTGGCACCTCAGGGTTAATGTGCCACAGTAACATCAACCAGGGTTAACTCCCCACACAACCCTCTACACTACACTAGCGCCTCCAGGCCAGAAGGAGGAGCTAAAGCTGCCCCCCTAAATATTCTGGTGTGGAGAGGAAGTAAGTAGCTCAGGACTGTGGTGTAAAGGAGCTGCCTTAGGAGGTTCCCCCACAGTCCGCTGCTCAATTCCAGGCCTAGCCAGGGTCTGAGGAAAGGAGTTAAGAGAAACAGAGGAACACACCTGGGAGACTGAGTTTCCCTATAACTCGCCCCGGAGGAGCGCAAAGACCGTATACCGGATCCGAAACTGTGACTGACACAAGCAGCACAGTAAACACCGGACAAGTGGAGGTTATAGATCTGCACTTGAACCACAGCGAAGCAACACGGCGGGGTCAGAAACACACGGATAAGACTCAAGTTGCCTAGCAAGGAGTGGGAAGCCAAGGACCCGGTCAGGGTGGGAGCAACCCGGCCCCGGTACAGACTCCGTGGACAGTACTCTGCTGAACAACAACTACAGTAAAGACTTGGAAAACTACAAAACCGTGAGTCTGTATGATCCTTGCACTCACAAGCGGTAATCCTTGCACTCTAGCCCTACGTTCCCTCACAAGCGGCTATCATCTCCACCACTACCCCTACTCTGCATCATCCATAGACTATTATCACCACTGCCCCGGGGAACAAAGCCCTACCCGTGGAGAGCGGTTACATCTCAGGCTGCTATCCATCATCCCCAGAGGTTCTGCAGCAACGGTGGTCACCCTGACCACACACCACGGGTGGCGTCACGACTTTCTCCCCTGTAAATACCCCCATTACTTTTGGGCTCAGGAGACGGTCCGGACCAAGACTGCCGTGATCCCCCCAGCGATACCCCGGTCCGGTGCCGAGTACCACCTCCCAGTGGGCTCCACATTACCTTTTTATCATGATTATTTAATTTTTCTAATAAAGAAGTTTTTCATCTTTTTGAAATGTATGCCCTGAAGAAATGGCCAGAGGGCCACGAAACGCATAGCCTAATAAAGTGTCCTGGAAAGAAAAAAACAGTTACCGTGTCATTGTCCGGCAGCACACATGGTGGATCCTTACTTTATTGTTTGATATCCTCATACACCAATGGGCTTAAGTAAAGGTAATTACATGTTAGGCTGAATACATTTTTTCTTTTCTTGACTATCTTGTGGCAGCTTATTTTCCTTGAAAGTCAAGGATCAGGCATGTTAAAATCCTACATGCTCAATCACTCATTTTCCCGCCATGTGTCAGGAGAGAGTTGGGATCCTCTTCGTCCTTACTCATTAGATGGTTGGCCATTCCTGCAGAAACTATGTGGGAACCACTCATGGGTAATTCAACCCACTGACTATGTAATCACCATTCACCCTTAGTATCCCTTACCATGTCCAGAAAGAAGATTCCAAAAAGCACCATAAATTTCAGCTTCTTCTACCCCTATAACGGCTGATATTGGAAACTTTATCAGGTGGTCATACAGGAATATAGGGATTTAAACCAAAGGCCGGTATTACATGTGTCCAACTTGGAGGATCACACAGGGCAAAATAATTTTTATTGCTGAATGTGCATATTGTCATCGGTGTCACTATTATTGATTGGCCATCTAGATCTTGCACCCCTATTTAAGAAACTGGGTATTAAACCTAGGGAAGTGCAGCTACAGCACGGGGCACAGCTATAGTAAAATCCCTACTTTATTGATTGGGCCGTGCTATTAGGCACTATGCAGGAAGAAGGCAGCAAATGGTTAAATAGGCAACTTCTATCAGTGCTACGTTTGGACCCTACAATGCTAATAGTACCTGAACAGGGATGGTGTATGATTCTTTTTTTACCAGGATTTTCTTAAGTATTCAGTTACAAAGTCAAAGCTTGTTGTGCACCCTACAATAATACGTTCCTAACAGTACCATCGCCTTTGCCTGGGTTTCTGCCACCACAAGCAGACAAAGCCATGCTAATAAAAGTAAGTATTCTTAGCTGAAACATTGATGTTGGCAACCAGGCTTAAAGTTTGACTCCTTCCCGTCAGTTGGGTTGACCAAAAACTGTGGTCTAGATTTTTATATTTAATGTCCCAAACTACTCAAATTTATTGCACTGAGATTGTACACTTTTTTTTTTTAGAAATGAGTTCAGAATTCATCAACTATTCTGGAAAAGTCAATATAAAGGAATCTGCACACAAAGTTTTTTCCAGTTGGGCGAAGCTGTTGAGCTTTTCAAGATGAAGATGGACACAGGAAACATCTTGACGAAATGGACTTTGTCAATGTATGGCAGGGGTTAAGCTTCTTAAAATGGCTAGTAGTGATTTTGTGCTTGCTATCTCATGTTTGCTAATCCATTGTTCTTGCCAGTCAGCTTGGAGCCCCATTCTCTAAGGTTGCATATTGCTAATTTAATGGAACATTATAATACCCTTCTCACTCCTCTGTCCAGAGACTCATGACTCATAGGGATATTATGTATTCAGCTTGTAATCTAACCAATGAGAGCACAGTCTTATTCCGCCAATCAGGAAGTCCCCAATGACCTGCAATGAGTGCTGAGGGGTATATAAAGAGGTCTGTTCACTAACCAGGAGTTCATATGCTTTGTGGCCTTAGTCTAGGGACTTCAGCCCCGACTAGAGGTGCACCAGAGACTACTTAAAGAAGAAACCCAGGTAGGGCAAGTCAGTCACCTGCTTACAGACATTGCTGTGCTCGGTAAGCTTCCTCCCTTGGTGCTATTCCTTTGATGGTGGGTTCCTGCCAAAAGCAGGGTGCTGCTAGATTGGAGTAAGTGGCCCTGAAAGCCCCGAGGCATGAACATTGTAATCCCTGGTGAGCCAGTCGAGGAGAGACTTTGTTGCCTGATACAATTTATGTTTTGCTTGGTTATGTGTATATGCCTTTACCTGTTTGGGGATTCAATAAAGTATTAATATTGTGGTTCCCTCATCCTCTGTTGTCTGAGTAGTGTTCCACCCACAGGTAAGGAGTTTGGGCATTCATTTGGAATGAGCCCTGGTCCATGCGGTCTTTCTAAAGGTGGCTGCGCCAGTGGACAAAAGCACCCTGGTGTCTCCATATCATCATTATGTGTTTTTCCTTAGCAGTGTATTTTTAGTGGTTTTGGTGTTGCTTTTTTACATTGTTATCTGCATTTTGAGGTTTGTTTTTACTGGTATCCTCCAGTCATTTTAACTCCATTAAATAATGATGAATCCGCTAGTGGTTTTGCCAGCAAATTTGCTGGCAAAATGCTCAAAACAATTCCCGGAATTTCAGGAAAGAAAGGTGTGTTGCGGTCCGCGCTGCCAGAAGCATCAAGGAAGACCCAAGACGAAGTTTTGATCCAAGCCTTCTTTATTCACCTCCTACGCGTTTCAGTGCCCACCTGGCACCTTCATCAGGGATAAGATCCCTGATGAAGGTGCCAGGTGGGCACTGAAACGCGTAGGAGGTGAATAAAGAAGGCTTGGATCAAAACTTCGTCTTGGGTCTTCCTTGATGCTTCTGGCAGCGCGGACCGCAACACACCTTTCTTTCCTGAAATTCCTGGTTTAACCCCACGTGTGTGGAGTCGGTGGAGGTCCAGCGGCAGCCATCAGGACACTATACTACATGCGCACAAGCCAGTTGTGGGTCACACAACTGGAACAGGTGAGCGGATTAAGTTTTTTACCGCAGAATTTCAGTGTCTAGAGATAAGGGCACTATTGCGCCTCTTGTCCCCCTCCCCTCTCTCTCTCAAAACAATTCCCGAGCATTCTCATTGACTTGTATTGTTAAGCACAGAGCCTCTTCAACATGGAAGAAAGCTCAACAATAGTCAGCTCACTTCTTTTAAAGCTCTATATCAGCATTTTAATTATTTCACTGCTGTAGTGGTGCTTTAAATGTAATTATCCTGTCTTATTCTCACCTCCATTGGCTCACCCCATAAGGCTTCCGGAAAAAATTACCTGTTGGTAGCTCCAGTGTTTCATAGAGCACTCAGGATGTCAAAACTCAATACATCTCTATGAGGGCCTCGTTCTGGATGTCATAGAGATGCATTCAGCTTTGGTGACGTAACTTCTAACTTCCAACCAATCAGAAGTTACGGTCACAAGATGGCGCCACAAGACCGGCGTGGCGTCAGTAAATGGTGAAGTTACCAGAAGGGGAGTATATCATGGGGAGCAGGGGGTTACATTTAAAGCATCACTATAGCGGTGTAAAAAACAAAACACTGGAGTGGTGCTTTAACCACTTGGCCTCTTTCAAAACCTGAAATGATTAAAAGATATTTGAAAGATTGAATATATAAACAGCACATTGTGTTACATTTATACATTTCTATATTAATTCCTTGGAGAATATTGTTAGCTCTGTTCCAGGTGGGTATCAAAGTGGATCTGCGATAAAATATGGCCATAAAATAGAAAATATCTGCTGAACTTCACATACATAAAAATGGACTTCCTTATTGTAGACAAGGGAATAAGCAGGGCAGACAAGAGGACAACTGCCGTTTCACATGAAACATGCTTTTATCAGTCCGACATCAAGTACATCACGCGAAATGGCCATTGTCCGTTTTTTGCCCTGCTTATTCCCTGTGGATTTTAACCCTTTTCTGCTATAAAGAAGTTCATTTTTATGAATGTGGATTTTTTCTATTTTCTGACAGTTGATAAAGGTAAAGCAACTGTTGTCCGGCATTGCCCAGAGCCACCCTTGGTCCTTCTGAGTCCATATTGGTCCATTACATGAGTAGTGATAGATCCTTCTATCTTTTCTTCGTTACTGCCAGGAAAATATGTTGTGTGCACATACCCTTAGGTGTTCTGCACAAAGCACCAACCAACCTAAGGTTGGCCCATTTTCCCCCAAACCTTCAATAATTGGCTCTCGTTAGGCTAATAGGGGAAAATAGCTACTAATAATGGAGCATTCAGGAAGAGGCCAAATAGAAATTTAGAAAATCCTTTCTATGTATTGTATCTTCCAGACAATGGGGCAGTTTTTGTGTCCAAAATGACCTGAATGTAGCCCCATAGTCCGTATGTGAGATGCTAATCATTCCTATTGTATTTGTAGAAGTCAACAACCATTGACTTAATAGGCTGTAGCCCATCAACAATCGGACTCTACACAAAGCCAAGGCTAATTTCTATGTAGCCTAACACCGTTTTGTACGTCTGATGGAGCGCACTATTTCCATCACTATAATAGGCTTTTATTTGTAAGTGAAAAACTGGATCAAATAGGAAGCCTGCACCGATGACGGATAATGTAATTCTGTGTGAGTGAAGCGTGCTGCCAACAGAAAGCAGATTTTTAATCACAACCAAATGAGAGATTTTTCATTGGTCTCCAGCATTTATAATTCATAACTCTTTTATTACAGCTGGAGGCAAAACGAAAAGTTTGATTTTGAAAAAGCCACATTTGCGGGAGGTGGTAGCGTGGGGGGAAATGTTGTGTGCAAGTCCAATGTGTTCTTGTCAGGGTGGCTAAATGTTGTGCCAGAATTAAATTGTTAAAACAATACAAAAAATTCTAAAAAAGATAATTGTTCTGCCCTGTATTGTATATTTTATTCTACTTCCATAAACATCATCTGCAAGATCTTCAGGCCTCAACACAGGAGCATCTAGAAAATAAGAATTGACGCAAAGTTGCAGTTGTGTCTTGCCCTGGTGGGACCGATCAGAAGGTTACAAACTACTTATTGATCGCAGGTCTACAACTTGTATTGGAGTGACTCTACTTTCAGTACTGAAGGGGTTAAGGACACACATTCCTATCTGGCTGATCTTTTTGCCTTAATCTCAGGTAAAGACTTTTGTGACCACTCCCCTCCACTATAAAAGGTCATTTCTATGCTGACCACTTCAGAAGGATCCTGTCTCTGATAGAAGCTGAGGAGTAGTGATAATTTTAACTGTGGTGTTTTTTTACATTTGAGGATGGGATGTTTTTCCTTTTGTGTCTATTTTCCTCCTATCTGTCTCTTTACCTGGTGTTGTTTTACTGAAGTGGTGAGATTGGTGTATTTAGCAGCCAACACATTAACCAGGGTGAGTTCAAGGCCAGCAAGGGCCTAGGCATGTAATGGAAACGGGGGAAAGGACCGGTATAGGGAAGTTAGAGAGCAAAGGGTTCAGACTCAGGTGATTGTCAGGGGGTTTACCCCTCACCCTTCTTTCTATGTCCATGGCCCTATATGCCTTACCCATTGTTAGACGTTATGTTGCACCACATGTTGTCGCCTGCACCCCCAGGCATGATATTCCATTTATTTTTTTAAGAGATCTGACCAGGACAGTCTTACTAAAACCTTCACTTGCATTACTTCTGATCCCAGAAATTAATTCCTTAGATGCCATCATTATTAGCAACCATGGCATCTTCAGTGATTGGAAAAAGTATTCACTCCCTGTGAACTTTTACATGTTTTTTACATTACACCCACAGACTTAAATTTATTTTATTGGGATTTTATGTGATACATAGCAAAACAAAATAGCAAGTATTTGGGAAGTGCAAAAGAAATGATACCTGGTTTTACAAATATTTTAAAAATTATATGGTAGATTTGAAAATTGTGATGTGCATTTGTACTCAGCCCACTGTAGTCTGATACTTTGTAGATCACCTTTAGCTGCAATTACTGCTGCAAGTCTTTTTGAGGATTTCTATGCCAGCTTTGCACATCTAGAGGCTGAAATTTTGCCATTGTTTATTAAAAAAAAATAGCTCTAGCTCAGTGAGTTTGGATAGAGAGCATCTGTGAAGAGAAATATTTAAGTCTTGTCACAGTTTGGGCCTTTCACAGCACACGCTCACTGGCACGGCATAACCAGCTCCCAGGCACTAGGTTTTCCTCCATATTGCCCTGTATTTACTTCATCTGTCTTCTCATCATTTCTGACCAGCTTCCCTGCCTCTGCTGAAGAAAAGCCCCCCACAGCATGATGCTGCCACCACCAGGCGTGATGGTTGGGATGGTGTTTTCAGGGTCATTTGCAGTGTTAATATTCTGCCATACAAAGTGTTTTGCATTTAACCCAAAAAGTTCTTTGGTGTCATCTGACCAGAGAACCTTCTTCCACATGTTTGCTGTGTCTCCCAGATGCCATATGGAGGTGCTCTGATCACATGGCACCAAAGAATGTTTTGGGCTAAATGCAAAGGTAAATATAGGATCTACCCCTCGTCCATTTTGGCATTTATTTTTTGCTTAAGATTTATTTGACGTGAAATTAATTTTTCAACCCAATTTGAGTGATTCTGTCGATTTTAGATTGCACCAATCGTCTCCATAAAGGTACCTTTACACGCCGCCACTGTGTGGTAGCAACTGCCTGGCATTGGGATTTTTGTGTCTGTTGCCATGAAATTGCTACGAAATGGCGGCGTGTAAATTGGGAAAGTTATCGAGTTTCCAGCAGTTGACTCGGATACCATGTTTCTGAGCCGTGCTCAAAAACCCAAGGCAACACAAAGGCACAATTGCCATGGTAGTGGCTTCTAAACAGGGCACAGGGATGGATTTTGCACCGCCTAGTGATTTCCCAGGGGCGTGCCGCTGGATACAGCGCCCCATCAGCGATGATTGGTCGGGCTACTGTTACGATTGGCTGTCCCTTCACAGGGCGCCATATTGAAAGAGATGTCCATTCACACTACACAATTGCAATGGCGTCATGTATTAGCCAGCCATCCTGCGCAGGCTGGCCAATCATGACGCTATTGAGTTGTCCAATCAGCGATATTAGCGTCACGGAATAAACAACTCTGTCACGCCTATGTACTTGCGGCGCAAAAGATGTACGCCCATATTCCTGTGTGGATAGCGGCGTGTGAAGCGGCGATGGTATTCAACAGGAAGTTATCCGCAGGATCTGTCGGAACTTCCGGGGAACAAATATACCTTCAGTTGACAATGCAATGGCGGCGTGTATATGCGGCATCGGCGATCGGTATCAACCGTCAAAAATGTGTGCGTGCACATACGGTTGATACCTGTTGCTAGGCACTGTGGCTGTGTGTAAAGGTACCTTTAAGACACAATTCAAACTGCAAAACCCCGAAAGTTGCAGTTTTTTCCATTTCCCCTAAAACAATGAAACAAAAGATTTTCAGTTTTCACCACCGGCCCCTTAGAAGTTGCATGCTCTGCCTTAGGTGCTTTCACATTAGCGTTTCACACCTAACGGCTGCACTTGCGGCTCACCTGCAGCAAGCCCCATGCAATGTCTATGGGGTCTGCGCAGGTGCGGCAAGTGCGGTGTAGTTGCGGTTTCGGCACTTGCGGCAGATGTCGGCCGCAGAAGAGAACCGCGGTCAGCGGCACGGCATCTGATGCAAGTGCTGAAACCGCACTTGCCGCCATCTGCCGCACACTTACCGCAAGCCCCATAGACATTGCATGGGGCTTGCCGCAGGTGAACCGCAAGTGCAGCCGTAGGTGGTAATCGCGGCAGTTGCGTTTTTTCACCGCAACTGCCGCGATCAGCATAAAATGCTGATGTGAAAGGGGCCTTATGGAGGTTTTGCCGCTGCCTTTAAAACTCACAAGGTAAATAACAAATAAACAGTTTTCAGGTCTCGTTCTAGAATTGTGTTAATTGTATTCCATAAAACTATAGGATATCAATTTCTTGCGCAGCTGATACGTATCAGCTAATTAGAACATTTTAAATAGTTTTTTATATCCCTCTGTACAATGAATGCTGTAAACATTCTTATCACTCAAGATATTAAAGAAGACCTTTTGTCTACCTGAAGAAAAACATCTGGTCGTCATAGAAACTTGGAAACAATTACTGTACTCTGTCTCACTTTATTTTTACATATATTATTTTTTACTTTTTCAATGATTAAAAAAAAAAAAATCCCTGAGCTTGAGACGTTGACGAGGTTCTGTTTTTCTTTCCGTAGACTGCAGATTATAAGGAAGGATCCGGCAGAGTAATTTCCCAATTATCATATTTAGCGCTGTCGTCCAGATAATTAATGAAAACGAGAATTCTAATCAACATAAACAAAAAAAAAACGAGGCTGAATGTAAAGATTCCTGGGCTCCGATGTAAAATCTATCACAGGGCCCCCACCTATTGTAAGTGGCATAGCAGGGTTACTGGGGCCAGGGCAAGACAAGTATTTACCCCACTAACCCAATAATAATGTCCTCTGAATGATTTCCTTAAATAAATAGGTGCCTCCTATAAATGCCCCCCTTGAAAAGTAATGATGCCATTGAGTGTCCCCTACAAAAGTTAAGTATGACTCATTGTTCTACCATATGGTCCAACTACATCGGTTTTAAAACCACTAATACGGTATTATAAAACCACTAATTAAGAGGACACCAAAGAGCACAATATAAAAGGTGAATCTTCATTAAACAAAAATGATTAAAATATTTAAAAAATTGCTCACACAATTTACAGACTCCCTGATGAAGGCTGATGCTGAAACGTGCGTCGGGGTCTGGCTCTATTACAGTAGGAGGAGAACCACATGGGTAATACCACTATAACTATGCAGTTTGATTCCAATCTCACTATCTATACATTTACCTGCATTTCATTTTAAAGTTTACTTTCACTCTAATGCAGCATGTGTGCAGCCCACTGGGACGGGATACTCGGTACTGGACCGGGGTATCGCTGGGGGTATCACGCAGTCTTGGTCCTGACCGTGTCCTGATCCCACAAATAAAGGGAGGTATTTACAGGGGATATAGTTGTAACGCCACCCGTGGTATGTGGTCAGGGTGACCACCGCTGCTGCAGAACCTCCAGGGATGATGTTTGGCAGCCGGTGATGTAACTTCTCTCCACGGGCAGAGCCTGATTCCCCGGGGCAGTGGTGATGATAGTCTGTGAATGATGCAGGGTAGGGGTAGTGGTAGAGATGATGACAGTTTGTGAGGGAGAGTAGGGCTCGAGCGCAACGATACACAGATCACGGTTTTGTAGTTTTCCAAGTCTTTACTGTAGATGGTATTTAGTAGATATTGTCCACAGAGTCTGTACCGGGGCCTGGGTTGCTCCCACCCTGGCCGGGTCTTTGGCTTCCTACTCCTGCGTTGTGTGTGTGGTCCTGCTGCCGCTTTAGCTAAGCTGCCAGTTCTGTCTCCCCTCACGGGTACCAAACTTGCTAGTTAACTTGAGTCTTATCTTTGTGTCTCTGACGCCACCGTGTTGCTTCACTGTGGTACAGTGAAGATATGTAATCCTCACTTATCCAGTGTTTTCTGTGCTGCTTGTGCCAGGCACAATTGCGGATCCGGTATCCGGTCTTTGCGCTTCACCGGGATGAGTTTAGGGTAACTCCGTATCCGGGTGTGTTCCTCTCTGCTGCTTCTCCTATTCCTCAGACCCTGGCTGACCTTGAAGATGCCAGTGGATTGTGGGTTGGGCTTAACGCAGCCCCTTTACACCCAGGTACTTTCCCTCAGTCCTCTCAGGAACTGAACTCACTGCCACTTCCTCTCCACCCAGAATATATAGGAAAGCAGCTTTAGCTCCCCCTTCTGGCCTGGAGGCACTAGTGTAGTGTTGTGGGTTGTGTGGGGAATTAACCCTTGGTGATGTTACTGTGGCACATTAACCCTGGGGTGCCACACATGGATATACTTATAGATAATGTATTATATCTCACATGGCTTTTTCTTTTTTGAACAGCACTTTACAAATAATTCATTATTCACTATTAAACATTAAACATCAATTGATGTTATACAACATCTCTGTATGCTATGTGATACCATAGAGTCTCCTACTGTTTATGTCGCCTTATTAATTGTGTGACCCATTTTTTTCATGTCTTAATCATTTTTGTTCAATAAAGATTTACCTTTAATATTATGGCTATTAGTTATTAGTTTTCTAATTTTGGACCATGCCTTATTCAATTTTTGCCTAAGGCCCGGAGACACACAATGCAAGACACATGTGAGATACTGCATCAATCCCGCATGACTACCCGAAATGGCCGTCATCTCCCTTGACAGAACATGTCAGCTGCTTGTGTTTGATGCAGATACACGCTTCCATCCAGAGAGACGTGGCCATTCAGGGTGCATCATGCGAGATTAGTGTGAGTATCTCGCATGCAGCTTGCATAGTGTGTCTCGGCCTGTAAATGCTGCTTTAATAATATACAGTATGTCATACTACCATATGCTATTGCATTTCTTTTTTTAATGATATTTTTGTATTGGTGTTATATTGACTCTGATGCATTTCAAAGCGGTGCTTGCTCTGTGAATGGGGACTGCCTCAACTCTTTCACAGTAGCGCCCCCATTTTCTTTTCTGCACTTTTGAAATTTTGCCTTAAATTTTTGCTCCTTTTTAAAACCTCATTCAGACGTCCAAATTATCCACAAACAAAATAAATAGACCAATTTTATTTATCAGAGTTAGAAAGAAATGGAATTCAGTTGGGAAAGTAGGAAAATGATGGCGGTATCTAAGTGCAGAATTTGAATATGATGTTGTGCAAGTGTAATATAAGAATATGGCTCATTTGAATGGGTTGTGCTTGGGGCAAAACACCAACTAAGGAATATGAGCACAGCCGACCTGGGATTCTGTGAGATATTTTCCAATAGACTTCCAATAGAAGAAAATGGGAGCGATTGATCCAGACATTCAGTGCTCCCACGCAGAGCTGTGAATATGGAGTCGGAGTCGTGAAGTCAGTGTCCATTTGGTGAGTAGGAATCGGATTCAGGGAATTGTGAGTCAGAGACAGACTTAGATGTTTGGCTTACTGACTTCACAGCATGAGTGGAGTGGGAGTCGGAGTCGGTGTCCATTTTAGTGGAGTTGGAGTCGAATATTTGGGTTACTGACTTCACAGCCCTTGTTGTTGAGTCGGAGTTGTGAATTGGAGTCTGTATCCATTTGGTGGAGTCAGATTCAGGGAAATTAAGAGTTGGAGTCGAATGTTTGTCTTACTGACTTCACAGCCTTTGTTGTGGAGTCAGATTCAGGGAAATTGAGGAGTCGGAGTCGGATGTTTGGCTTACTGACTTCACAGCCTTGGATGTGGAGTTGGAGTCATGCAGTCAGAGTCCATTTGATGGAGTCTGACTCAGGGAAATTAAATTGGAATCGGATATTTAGCTTACCAATGCCACAGCCCTGCAGTCCCATGGGGGGATGTAGCACAATAATGTCACATCTCTTCATGTGAGCACCAGCTGCCTGGATCAATCACTCCCTTCATCAGAGTGTGGTCAGAGTGTGATCAGTTTTTCTCATATGTGGAGAAAAGAAAGTTTCTCCATTTTCTCCATTATCACAACCCATAGAAATTGGAACACACTCAGATATCACCTAAGTTTCATGGACCCGTAGATTTGCATTGCCAATTTGATCCGACCCTTGGATCAAAATTAGACATGACTTCACGATTTTCCATAGGCTGCTAGGTCCGCAAAAAAATGACGGACATGCGAATGGAGCTTTAGACTTTCAAAGGTACAGGTGCTAACCACAGATAGAATATTGTTCGTCTGAATGAGCCATAAAACATAATGCTTGTATAATGGATCCTGACAAAATGTACTAGGTAGTCAGAAGTTACAGTCACAAGATGGCACCGAGGAACCAGAACAACGCAAAGTGAAGATGCCGGAGGTTGGGTACAACACTGGGCAGGGGATGTAGATTTAAGGCATAGACTCCAGGGCGAGAGGACTGCAATGAATTGTTGCCCTTGGTTTATATTCTGGTGAAGGGAAAGAAGAAGCCAACAATAAGGTGAAGAACCTAGAATGAAGACTGCCCTTATTGGGTGGCATTAGAGTCTTTCACTTCCTCACTGAAGGGACAATTTGCATATTTCACAGAGGAGCATTACGCTATAAGTCTCCTTATCAGCTTATCTGTCTCCTTATGGCGGATGGCAGATTCCTCTCCATAAAGGTACCATCACACGTAGCAATATTGCCGCCATATCGTCGGCAATTTGACGTGAGCACGCACGTTCCGGGCACTTTATTGCACATCGCCGTCACCCTGTCACACATAGAGATCTTGCGTGCGATGTTCGGCGATCCTGCGTTCTGGAAATCGCCTGGCGCAGACCGGACGCAAATTCACATTCCTACCTCGCCGCCAAATCACCGTGTCACACACCCACCACCTCATCAGCGATGTGGGCGTAAAGTGTGAGCGCGCCGAGGAGACAGGCGTGCCAGAGTGTTGTACACTGCGCCGCTACCACTCCGATTGGCCAACATAACTGCGTCGCCATTGGTCAGACTTGTCAGGAAGTCTGCCCACTACATGACGCATGTGTCCTTTCTACTATATCGCTATTCAAATATGGCGCCTTAGCCATAGCCAGCCAATGGGAACGCAGGAGAGACCACCAATCGCGGCACACGGGGCGTGCCAAACACAACGCTCAGGCACGCCTCTGGAATTGCTTCCAGATGGTCTGAGCTTACTTTCCACATTGCTATCGCCCTGTCACATGCCAAGATGCGCTGAAATCGCCTGGTGCAAATCGCCTTATTTCTCAGCAGAGCAGGGTGATAAGGCGACGCACCACGACGATTTCACGCCGTAAAATCTTCCTGTCACACGCCGCAATGCACAGGCGATGTGGTAGTGATATCACTGCTTTCAAAGATTACTTAGCAAATCTCCGGGCGATATCTCCACGTGTAACGGTAGAAGGCTAGTTCCCCCGACCTATAATGAAGACTGTCATTGACGATGCTGTCCAAGGTCCTGAACGCTCCTCTGGCTCCACACAATGCAGCTTTTTTGCCTGAATTCAGTCTGTTTTCTGTAAAGTTCGGCTCATCTACTTAACTATCAGCCATTTGAGCTGATTTATACATCTACAGTGAATTAAACCTACCTCCGCTGTTTATTTTCCTGCTGCCGAATTGAATGAAATGTCAAAAGTTCTTTTTAGCAAACGCGCACGTGTCTGGCTGGGAGAATATGTGCGTCGTGCGAGAGATGGAGAGTTTATGCAGACAGCCCTGCTAGACAAACACACTGCAGCTGTCAGGATTGTGATGATGAATGGGAATTTACCAAGTCAGGTATTCTGCAGTGTGAGGAGAATGCAGGCCGGCAAGAATATGACCTAAGAATAGAAAATACAGTCCCCACTTAAACTGCAGCACAATCTCCGGCGCAAGAAACCTCCAAGATCTTCTAAAACCAACGTGCATTTATCTCTATGTGAACAACATTATAAACCGTAAAAAGACAAAAAAAAGAACTTACCGTACCTGGCCGATGAGATCAAGCAACATAACAAAGGAAAAAATGATAATTTATGTATAAAGGGTCATCTTTGGCTTATCTCCACCGGTAACAGCACCCCATCTATCTACTGATTCCAAAAGGTGTGGTGCTGCTATTGGGACAATATAAAGTTTTATTTTTCTGAATCTATTTTACCCTGCATAATTGTCACACATGCAGTCTCCGAACGTGTGGTGCAACACAAGGGCGAGCATCGGGGATGCTATGGAAGGATGGTATGGAGTGTCACCCCTGACACCTGTGTTTGCACCCTGAGCTCCCTAACATCCCTATACAAGTCCTTCCCGCCGTTACATGCCTAGGCCCTCACTTGTCCTAAACTCACCCTGGTTAGTGTTGAGGCCAGCAAGGACACAGTCTCATCACTACAAAAATACTACACAACATAAGGCAAACAGAGGGAAAATAGATGCAAATGGTTAAAACACCAAACTCCTCAATTGCAGCAAAGCACCGTAGCTGCAATTGTCAAGTCACCACTGCTTCTCCAGGGAGTGGCTTCTTCACAGTGGTCAGCTTATAGAATGAGATTCTATCACAGGTGTCAGCTGATAAGACATGTGACTCTTTATAGCAGAGGGGAGTGGTCACCAAAACCTGCACTTGAAAATAAGACTAAGGCTGGTTTCACATAACGTTTTTGTGCCTGTCCGTGGGATCCGACTTTGAAGGGGGATCCCACGGACAGGCACGGATCCATACGGATCCCTGCAATCGGATGGCAAATAGCCATCCGATCTGCAGGATCCGTGTCGATCCTGCGGTCCCCTGTCTCTCCCTACTCCTGCCTCCTCCATCTTCTGCCCTCTCCTATTCTATATGCTGTGCCCCCGCTATTCTTTGCTGTGCCCCCTCTTCTCTATCCTCCTCGATCCCTATCCTGTCCCCTGTCCTCTCCCTGTATGTAAAAAAATAAAAAAAAACTCCTCCCGGAGGATACATCACCTGTCACCGGCTCCAACACTGCAGCACGATCAGGGCAGAAGGGGCCTGTGATGATGTAAGAGACCCGGTCAGCTGACGAGTCATGTGACCGGGCTCTGACATCATCACAGGTCCTTCAGTCCTGATCGTGCTGCAGTGTTGGAGCCGGTGACAGGTGATGTATACTCCCGGAGGAGTTTTTTTATTTTTTTACATACAGGGAGAGGACAGGGGACAGGATAGGGATAGAGGAGGATAGAGAAGAGGGGGCACAGCAAAGAATAGCGGGGGCACAGCATATAAAATAGGAGAGGCAGAAGATGGAGGAGCAGAAGCAGGGAAAGACAGGGGATACGGAGCCGACATCGGATCCGAGGTGAACTCAGATCCGATGTCCATAGGCTCCCATGTTGTGGGCACTAGGATCAGCCTCGGATCAACAGTGATCCGATGTTGTCCGATGTGAGTCACGGACACAAAATCGTAGCAGGCTGCGATTTTGTGCCCGTGATTACATCGGATGGGATCGGATGGTGCCAAAATCGGATGCCAATAGTGGCACATCCGTTCCCATCCGATTCCCATAGGGGAACATGGGGTCCGATTTCGGATCCGATTGTGTCCGTTTTGAAACGGGTACAATCAGATGACCGAAAATCGTTATGTGAAAGCAGCCTAAAAAGAACAACCAAAAAGGAAAGAGTTTTTAACTCCTGCAGCACCAAAGGAAAGTATAAACATTTAAATACAAGTTATAGACCTAAGATCTATAAAGTGCTGTAACCTTCAGGTCCCAGACTCATCAACGGTCTTCCTAGGATACACTCATGACAATAGCTGCTATATATTATTTAACTTACAATATCTAAGATTCTTACTTTATAATGCCATGGATGTTGTTTTTTTCCAGCAGTTTGAGCAGCAAATCTAAAAAGTATGGGGAGAATATACAGATGTAATTGTCGACAACACAAAGACTATATGGTAGCACCCCAGGGCACGTTGTGCTATCTGTGTTGAACGCCTGCTTGCATTAATTTTGATACAGTCGCATGCTGCACAAATAGCTTAGACTTGCTATACTATGGTCATAAATGTGCACAAAATAAATGTATTTGTTGCCTTTGGTTGAATTCAAGACCAAAGTCTACCATCAGAGGAGTATAAAGAGCAATGATGTACTAGGCCATGGAGACCTCAATGCCACTGGATATCATGTAGCAGTTTCATATATCCAGTGGCATTGACGTTTCCATTGATGAGGAATGGCCCCACTATCTTTGTACCCATACACCACACCATACCATCAATTTTTGTGTTCCAACAGTCTTGGAAGGATCTATCCACTGTGGGTTAGTGTCAGACCATAGCGGTAGTTTTGTTTGTTAACTTCACCATTCACAAAAAAGCTTGCCTCATCCCTCATCTGAAGGCAATTGTCTATGCTGTGAAGATACGAGATGTGCAGCATCTGAAACAACAGATACTGGAAGCCTGTGCTAGCATTTCTTCTGCGGTGTTGCTATCAGTGTGTCAAGAGTGGGAGAAGAGGGTTGCATTGACAATCCAACACAATGGGCAGCACTTTGAACACATTTTATAAGTGGTCATAAACTTGTAAATAACTCATGAAAGAATAAAGTTACGTTAAAACCAAGCACACCATTGTTTTTCTTATGAAATTCTCAATAAGTTTGATGTGTCACATGACCATCTTCCTTTGCAAAAAATAACGTTGGATCCAAAATGGCCAACTTCAAAATGGCCGCCATGGTCACCACCCATCTGTAAATGTTTTCCCCCTCCCATATACTAATGTGCCACAAACAGGAAGTTGATATCACCAACCATTCCTATTTTATTTAGGTGCATCCATATAAATGGCCCACCCTGTAGATCACTCTGTTTGTAATGACTCTATATAATATATGAGTTTTACTTTACATATAGAATTACTGAAATTAACTTTTTGATGATACTCTAATTCATTGAGATGCACCTGTACATTTCATTCATTATTATTTGTAACTTAGGCCCCTTTCACATCAGCGTTTTTTTTTAAATTGCGGCAGATCCGGCAGATTTACTGCATCTGACGCCTAACGGCTGCACTTGCGGTGAGCCTCATGCATTGGCTATGGGGCTTGCAGTAGGGTGCGGCAAGTGCGGTTCATCCGGATGCGGCAGTTCCGGCACTTGCGACCTCTAAAAAAGCAACGGTCAGAAGCGTTTTTTTGTTCGCTACCGCAAGTGCCGGATCTGCCGCATCTGCAGGTACCGCACTTGCCGCACCCTACTGCAAGCCCCATAGCCAATGCATGGGGCTCGCTGCAATTGTAGCCGTTAGGCGTCAGATGCGGTAAATCTGTCGGATGTGCCGCCAACGTAAAAAAACACTGATGTGAAAGGGGTCTTAGTTATGCATTTGTTATATTTTGCTTTTGTATTCAGATATATCTAATTCTATCTATTTTTCTTGGTTATTGTTATACTAATTTGGATACCTTTGTACAGGGGCGGACCGTGACCCCTGGGGCCCTGGTGCAGGAGCGGGGGGGGGGGTGCTACTGGCCGTCGGCGCGGCCCGGGGAGGGGGTGCTGCTGGCCGTCGGCGCGGCCCGGTGGAGGGGGGTAGACGCCGCTGGGGGCCGCCGGTGCGTTGCTCTCTCACCTGGTGAGTTACGCCGGCTGTTTGCAGCCGTCCTACGAGCCGGAGGGACAGAAGAGAGGAGGGGCGGGATCAGGCAGGGGAAGCAGGAAGCTCTCTGCTTCCCTTGCCTGACCCTCCTCTCCTCTGGCGGCGGCTTGCAGGGTTCGGCTGGGGCCCCCTTCCAGACTTGAAGGGGCCCCTAGCCCGTTGGGGCCCTGGTGCAGCTGCACCAGCTGCACCACGGTAGTTCCGCCCCTGACTTTGTAAAGGGATTCTATCTTTGGGTTTCCGGTGACCTGCTATTTACTAGGCAGATGAGGAGAGGTGATGCTCTTGTTATAGACACACCTAACTTGTTTCTATAAAGTCCATTGGCTTTTGAAATGCTTTCATATGTTGTGTCTTTATATGTCCCCTTGCTGTTATGTGTAATAAATACTATTTGAAAAAGCTTGTGAGCGAAACGTACGTTGGAGTCATGGGGTCCTGATTTACATGTTGTTTATGGCGGCATGACATGTGTTCTAACTTTGATAAATGCAGTGTGTAGTTATATTCATGTGAATTATATATTGAACTCATTCATACTGTTGTTTGAGTTTATCCTATTCTTACCTCTCTCTCTATATATGCCTTTTCTATGCAGTATACATGCAGGTAATACAACATTACCATATGTATTGACCCCCTTCTGAGATTCTTTTTCTTGTGAACTTCCATCTGTGTATCGTTCCCCACTTAATTTTAAATATGATATTTTTTTGACTTTATACTTATAAACTTATCTTTGAATATTACATGGTTATACATATTTTTGTTATGCATATTTATATTTGACATACAGACATTTTTATATATATTAATCCCACTGCACTTGGATAGTTCTTTTTTCTTTATAAGGTTAATACTTAGGTATCTGTTTGGCTGATCCAGGCCTATTTGGTTAGTGCCCTCAGAAACATTTCCCTAATAGTTGACAGAATATTGTTTGCGAGTGGGTACTGCACATCCAACCACTTTGATTTGATTAGAAGGTGGATGTGCAGTACCCAGGCGCAACCACTATACAATTGGTGGAGCTGTGTTGTGCAGCTGTGTAACTGAGTAGACGCAGCTGGTGGTGTCATCGCGAACAGCTGATTGGCGGGAGTAGGTGGTGTTGCACCCCCTTGACCAGACATTGATGACCTATCCATCCTAAGGATAAGTCATCAATGGTCAAATCTGCTTTAAAGGGATCCTGTCACCCCCAAAACACCTTTAAACCTATTAAAACCTGTGCCTAGAGCATATTAACACTTTCCCTACACTCCTTTTAGCTCCTATATGTACATAATCAAAGTGTATAAAAACGTTTTATAAGTACCTCATTAGTGATGATAATGAGTGACTATGCTATTCATAGTCACTCATTCAGGCTGCCCCTCTTCATACTATGACGCCTCCATAGGCGTGATCTTCATGATAGATTCAAATTGCCGCCTCCCTGCGCGCCTCCCCGCTGTGGCTTGTGTCGGCCGGGCTTCAGCGTGGGGCTGTATGACGCGACACGGCCGACACAAGCCACAGCGGGGAGGGGCGCAGGGAGGCGGCAATTTGAATCTATCATGAAGATCACGCCTATGGAGGCGTCATAGTATGAAGAGGGGCAGCCTGAATGAGTGACTATGAATAGCATAGTCACTCATTATCATCACTAATGAGGTACTTATAAAACGTTTTTATACACTTTGATTATGTGCATATTGGAGCTAAAAGGAGTGTAGGGAAAGTGTTAATATGCTCTAGGGACAGCTTTTAATAGGTTTAAAGGTGTTTTGGGGGTGACAGGATCCCTTTAAATCTGGTTTTGTACCAAACAATATAGGGAAAGACGGAGTTATCCGGTCCGCGCTGCCAGGTTCATTTACATCAAAGAACACCAATAATCGATGTTAAGATCCAAATCTTCCTTTATTCACCTCCTACGCGTTTCAGTGTCCACCTGGCACCTTCAACAGGGATACCTTTTTTTTTTTATTTTTTTTTTACCTTTTTGAACGATGTCGTTCATAATTCTCCTATTCCTGCCACTTTGTAAGATCGTTCAAATGTTCTTCTCCAAATAGCTGGAGCATTGCAAATTTCAGAACGTTAATGATATCCTTGCGTGTGACAACGCTTTAACGAGGTTGGAAGGATCGCGGTCACATGACATAGGTAACGATCTCGTTCACCTATATATCCTTGTGTGTGACACGGTACCATTACCATTTGAGCTTTATCTTCAGTTTATTTCATATTTGGGTGAGTGAACACACACAAGGGAGGAAGGGGAGGCGGAGACACAAGGAAGACTGTACAATATAGGGAAAGACGGTGTTATCCGGTCCGCGCTGCCAGGTTCATTTACATCAAAGAACACCAATAATCGATGTTAAGATCCAAATCTTCCTTTATTCACCTCCTACGCGTTTCAGTGCCCACCTGGCACCTTCATCAGGGATACAACCACCTCATTGAATCGATCTTTATATAGTGACATTCATATACTGATTAGTGGGTGTTCCTAGCCTTGTGACGCAAAAACCGTCACAAAAACTGGGAGGTAACAGCATTTTGGCGCACT
Organism: Allobates femoralis; assembly: GCA_033576535.1. Lineage (NCBI taxonomy): Eukaryota > Metazoa > Chordata > Amphibia > Anura > Aromobatidae > Allobates > Allobates femoralis. The sequence goes on from JARQOC010000011.1 coordinate 189,759,300, forward strand.
TTTCACAGAAAACACAAGATACACTTATAAACACAAATATCTCATAGTGCAAGGGTTCCATAAATCAAAATTAGTGAAACCATAAAAAGTTATGTAAAAATCCTTGCGGAAAAGTATGTAAAATCCGCCCAGTCGAACCATATGCTGTCAAAAAGACAAATATATGTACATGTATCATACCCTCCCAGGGGATAGAACCCATGATGTTCAGAAATACCATACTTGGGAACATACTATCAATGTCCTGCCCCACCTTAACTTATGGAATGTGCTGTATCCATATGTGGATGCAAACCATATATTTTCCCACAAATTCTTCATAAAAACAGTACGAGGAAAAGAAGGGAGAATGTTCATAAAAAATCCCAAACCCTATAATTTTATTATAAAATGTGATATAAATATGAGCAAATTTTAAAAATTACAAAGAACAACTATACTCTTAAAAACTATTAACTTAAAAACTATTAAAAATATCCCCTAAAAATCTCTTTATCAGCGATTGCCACTTATTAGTCTATATAGGTATATTGTGGGAACTATATCTTTCCCTCCAATGAGGATCAAAAACTTAGCAAAGATTGAGACTCGATTCGCCACAGAAATAACTTATCAACCACTTTCCCAGTGTGTGGTGCTGCACTAATGTGAAGGGGAATAACACCCCAAACACTCCACGTTCTATCCCCCGGGGCATGGCAGAAGAAAATGCAATACATAAAAACTTTGCTGTTTCCATAGCATACATTAAATGAAGATGAAGGTGCCAGGTGGGCACTGAAACGCGTAGGAGGTGAATAAAGGAAGATTTGGATCTTAACATCGATTATTGGTGTTCTTTGATGTAAATGAACCTGGCAGCGCGGACCGGATAACACCGTCTTTCCCTATATTGTTTGGTACATCTCCACGTGCGTGGAGCCGGTGGGAGTCCTGCAGCAGCCATCAGGATACTAATCTATGAGCCTTCAAACCAGTTGTGGGTCACACAACTGGAATAGGTGAGTGAATTGCCTTTTTCACCACTTTTTACGTCCTAGTGTCTAGTGACAAGGGCACTATTGCGCCTCTTGTTCCCCCCCCCCTTTTTTTGTCTTTGATTAAATCTGGTTTTGGTGTTGATGTATTTTTGGCAATATTTTTTTTCTTACTAAATAATCTTTCTTAAATTAAAATCGAGAAATCTTGAAGTGATCACACCACAGAAGATATTATTGACTCTAAATTCCTGTTAATTCAGGATATGCACATGTACTTTTGCAGCAATGAACAGATCCCTGCTCTATTTTTTGTAAGATAGCATTGTGACAGTTCACACATTGTATATGATGGGGTTACTCACTTTGCCTGCCCACAAGGTAACATCGAGAACACATTTAATTTCAAAGTCCAGTAAGTTTATTCAAGGCTTCATAAAGCGGGACAGGGAAAATTAAAGATGAACCTTCTTTCGGCTTCCAGGAACATAACATATGGTTATCCAGTTCATTTAATTCGTGGGTACGCCCGCACAGGTTCAGATTCAACTCCTCCACAGAAGTATCCCAATGAAGTAACCTCAGACTGCACTTGCCCTGGCTCTGGTCAGTACACACCTCTGTCAGAGGCTGCTTCTCACAGACTGACTGACAATGTGTCAAATATACAGACACCATTAACAGATACACCCATGGGTGGAGTTATGTGGATAGCCAGACCTACTCATCTCTCCAGCTATCCATAAACCTGGCCCTAAATGCTTTAACAAGACTCGTGACACTACTGGTCCCTGGGTAGGTATTAAAGGTGTACATCCAAGAGGTCAACCACCTTTGCGATACATACCAGCTATTCACAATGTAGCTGGTCGCCATATTACAGCATCTAATAAGCAAGTGCATAAGTCATGAGGAAGTGAGTGGGAGCAGTTTCAGGTGTAACATCACTTGTTGTGTATATACATGTTACCTGTCATTATAGTCCTGCCTCTGATGAAACTGCTGAAAGCTCTTCCTGAAAGGGCCTGAAATATTAGTTTAGCATGGCCACAGTGACCTTGTTAAAATTGCAGGATTGCTAATTTTGTTTTAATAAAAATTGTGATATGAAATATAGCATTTCAAAATATATATAAAAAATACATGTAACACAAAACCCTGGTTTAAAGGGAATCTGTCACCTGTTTTTGCTGTGTAATCTGAGGGCATTGTGATATTAACACAATGCTCCTGATTCCAGATATGTGTAACTTACTAGGCTGCTTGCTGTAGTTTTTATAAGTGATTCTCACCATTAGCTTAGTAAACCTGCTGCCATGTATTCCTCCATATTCAATGAGCTTTTATAATATAACCCCACTACTGATTGGCAGCTTTCTGCCTATGCACAGTGTACACACAAAGTGGACAATCAGTGGTGTGGGTGAGGTTATTTAGGGCACAGTTTTCAGAGAACTGCTAAATCTGCAACAGAGAAAACAAAGTTTTTATCAAACCTACAGCAAGTAGCCTGATAAGTGACATATCACTGGAATGAGATTTTCTGCCCTTTTATCATGCTGAACAAAACCTAATGACAGATTCCCTTTACACTCTTCCAATGATGCATTCTTTCTAAATCATTGTCATGAGGATTATAATATCCCCGTTCTTGATAAAATAAATGGGTGCCACTGACAACCAAAGGGTAGGAAATTTACAAGCCTTGACCGTTAGGGCATAACAAACTCAGATACTCATGGTGACCCGGCTAAACAACAATCTATTAGCTCCCTTGCTGGCCGGCTCTAAGGACCTGATCATATATACATCTCTACTGACTGTGATGCTACTATCAAAGGGAGTGTGACAGCAGCTTTTTGCTACCTCATCTGACAGCAACATAATGTAACAACATAATGTAGGCAAAGAAACCCTGAATCCAACGATGCATCACATAGATTACTGGCTGCAGCCATTCTAAGACAATCAAAAAAATGAGTTTAAGGAACACAGCAGAGCTGGGAGAGCTGCCCCCGCCCACACCAGACTCTCTGTAGAATCATGCATTGACAGTGAAGTGTCAATACTGCAGGCGGTCAGACTGCTGTGGGCGTGACAAGTAGTCCTAAAATGGTATTCACCATGAGATAAGCATCTAGTGTGTGAACACAGTGGAGCTGGAGAGTGCCCCACCCACACCAGACTCTCAATAGAGATTGTCCATTGACAGTGAGGTGTCAATCACAGCAGGGCGTCAGACTGCTATGATGGCAAAGTGTCTAATGTAATCACCATGTGATAAAGCATTTAGTATATGTAAACAGTAGCACAAAGCCTAAGTTTGTTTTTCAACCCTTACAGCATGCTGCCCTCAGCTTACATTGCTAAAACCTGCTGACAGATTCCCTTTAAGAGAAGTAAAATTAATATCTAGCAAGCCGTTAACTTTTGCATGGATAAATCATGAGCCGAGGAGATAGTTGATGCCTCCATGAACCGGAGCAGAAGAAAGTGAAATGAATTTCATGCTCCTTTTTATGCTGCTCATAATGGTTTATGAATCCCTTCATCTCAGCTGCAGAGAGGGAAGATGTAGCTTCAGGGAGAGTTTGCTGCATCGAGAAGGATGAGGTGCACTGGGAGATACCGTCAGCAGCAGAGGTGATGATTACGGTTGCTTTAAGTAGCGGGGGTTTTGTTTCACTGGCTCACTAGAGGGCTATTGAGGAGAAAGTAATGGCTCTTTCCTTAATTAATGCATTAAAATGATGACTTGTCGAGAGCGCCTACAACTTTAAAATTACGTCTGCCAAAAAACATAGCGGAGCGTCCCGGGACTCTCTGATGTAACAGATAATCAATATCGGTAGATGAAAGGAGCCAAGTGCGCAAAATATCTATATCATGAATCATGTATCAATGAGCCGCTGATAGCGCTCTGCCACAATTCTATACAATGCCATACAATAGATCTGCCGGCTTCTCCCCGGCTCCTGTATTGTACGCTGTGTTTCCCGAGGTGAAAATTCTTCACGCCCAACACGTCCTCTTCTCTACGTGTTATTAGCATTTCAAAATGTATCAGATGCACTTTGCTCGGAGGAATTTCAAGTGGACTTAACCCCTTTGTGTAAGATTCCTTCCACCGTCTCAGATACATTTGAGCTGGCGCTGGCATTACATTTCTAATAGGACGTCATTTTATACGCTTTTGAAAACTATTGTTCCCTGTTATCAGCCATGTTAAAGCAACACTACACCTAAAAATAAATGTTCAAATTAAACCAGGAATATAGTCGCCCTCATGTTTGTTCACCTGCAACTGGTCTGTGTTGTAGAAAATCCTGCAGAGAACAGAGAGATACGTCTCCTGCTGATCAGTTCAGACCTAGGTTGATGACCAGCTGAAGCCATATACTGTTTTTCTTTAGGGGCTGAGGCTTATTTTCCCCAGCATACAGGGCAGAGGGGGGAGGCTCCTGCTGCAGGACAGTGAGGAGAAAGGGGGAAGGAATACTCTGAGATTTATTTATATATTACTCAGCTATAAAGGGGATATCTTGGATTAATAAAACTTTACTTAATTCTTTCAAAAACAGTGCCACCCTATCCCAGTTGCATGAGGTATTACAACATAAGCCATTCATAAAATGAACCTGTCATCCCAGGCTATTAAGTACGTCACCGCGGCAATTTGCAACAATTTCACTGCAATTTGCTGTTGCAGTGAAATTGTGGACACATTATTCCATTCTACACGGCAAAAAACAGAACATGTATCCATGATTCACTGCAACCACAGACTGCCATGAATTGCTTGCAAAATGCCGCGTGTGACGTACCTTTAAAGTAAAAGAGCCACCTTCAGCAGCACTAAGGCTGCATTCTATGAAGCTCTTATGTCTATTATCCCAGGGACACTGAAATAAAGACTTTATAAATTTGCGCCATACCTCTATTGAGTCCGGAGATACGTTCTCTCCCCCAGGACTTAACTGCCTCGCTGCTGTCCATAATCCCCCTCTGTCCCCCGGACACCGCCTCCTCTCTGCCTCCGCACGTTATTGGCGCCTGCGCTGTTTATTCATTTCTCGAGCGCCGTGTGCGCTGCCTGACAACTTAGGTCATATGATCTCTGGAGATCACACCTGCGTTTTGCGGAGGCCCCAGATCCCACCCTGTAGTGTATTATGATATATTCTCACTGCGGAATAGGGAGGAAAGAGACGAAGGGAGGTGGGGTCAGGTGCAATGATTATCTCTCTGCACAGGCACCATATTCCCAGCCCCACAGTGTGAATATATCATACACACTGCAGGGTGGGATCTGGGCCTGCGTAACACGCAGGCGTGATCTCCAAAGATAATGTGACCTAAGTTGTTCGGCAGCGCACACTGGGCACGCCCGATAAAATGAATTAACAGCGCAGGCGCCAATGATGTGCGGAGGCAGTGAGGAGGCGGAGCACGAGGGACAGAAGGGGATGATGGACAGCAGTGAGGCAGTTAAGTCCTGTGGAAGAGAAAGTACCTCCTGGACTCAAAAGAGGTATGGCGGGAAATTTAATAAAGTCTTTATTTCAGTGTCCCTGGGGATAATAGACATAGGAGCCGTCTTCACAGAATGCAGCCTTGGTGCTGCTGAAGGTAGCTCTTTTACTTTATTATGCCCTGGGGGGTGATAGGTCCCCTTTATAGAGCTGAGCTTCAATATCATACAAAACCTGTAGACAGGGGTGGCACAGTTTTTGAAGAAATCAGCCATGTTTATAGAATTCTCGACAACCCCTTTAAAGAGGTTTTCCGTTAATAATGTGACCCCTTGCAATTGTCCTAACTCTTCACAGCTAACAGTTTCCCAATATACTTCTTCTATCTACCCTGCTCCTGTAAGCTTATCTCTAAAAGGCTCATAAATACCTTTATTGTGGTTGTAGCTTTGATCCTTCTGGGCTGCAGACTGGAATTGGACTAACTGAGCAGGGTACATCACTGGTGGGGGCTGAGAGGAGAATGAAGTGTGATCTGGGCACATGTGCTGAGACTGTTGTCACTCACAGAGATGCAGCCCCACTCCCGCCAGTGACATGTCCTGCTCAATTGGTCATAATCCAGTCTTCAGCCTGGAAGGATCAAAGCTACAACAACAATAAAGATATATATAAGCCTCAGAGAGATAAGCTTACAGGAGGAGGGTAAGAAGCAGATGTATATTGGGAAAGTGTTAGGAACAGTTAGGACAAAGGTAAGGGGGTTACATTAGAAGTGAAAAACCCCTTTAAGGAACCACTACAATATTTTTTATTATTTCACTTTTGGAGTCGTGCTTTGACTATCTTATACTCATCTTCAGGTGACTTCATCTTCTTTCACCACCACTCCTGTCAGGCTCTGGCAATTTGTTACCTGCTGGCAGCTTGCTATATAGAGGCTGTTGCTGGGCTATGGAGGCTGCTGCTGGGCTGTATGGAGGTTGCTGCTGGGATACAGAGGCTGTACTGGGCTATATGGAGGCTACGTCTGGACTATAAGAAGGTTGATGCTGGGCTTTATGGAGTATGTGCTGGGAGATATGGAGGCTGTGCTGGGCTATATAGAGGCTGGGTTGTATATATAATATGAACGTTGTGATGTATATATTTTTTGGAGGCTGTGCTGTATATTTTATTTTTAGGCTATGCTGGGATGGATATATATATATATATAATATATATATATATAATATATAAAGATAGGAGCAGTAGTGTGTGCTGGTAGTCCCGGGTGCAAAGCGACCCACACAGTCCTTTGTGCGTCACAATATACATACAAATGTCGCAGCACTCCCCTGGAGATGTTCAAAGGTGTTTATTCCAGCTTGCAAGGTACAAATGGCAACGTTTCAGGCACCCACGCCCTTAATCCTGCAGGATTAAGGGCGTGGGTGCCTGAAACGTTGCCATTTGTACCTTGCAAGCTGGAATAAACACCTTTGAACATCTCCAGGGGAGTGCTGCGACATTTGTATGTATATATATGTATGTATATACATACATATATACACGGTAAAAAAGTTGCTGCACTCAAGTTCTGTAATGTGCAAAGGGCTCTTTATTACAGCGTGGGCACAGCGACATTTCGAGTACACACACCCTTCTTCCAGCATGTACTTTTTTATCATATGTATGGGAAACCTCAACAAGGGAGGCGATTGTTTCAGGCAGCCAGCTACCCATATAGTGCGGTGCTGCTCCTTTTTTACATTCAGATATATATTATATATATATATATATATATATATATATATTATATATATATATATATATATATATATCATTTGAAGGCTGTGCTATGCTGTATGTACTATTTGGAGACCATGCTGGGCTGTATATATATTACGGAGGCTGTGCTGTATATATTATATGGAGGCTGTGCTGTATAAATTATTTGTAGCCTGTGATTTGTATATAATATGGATGGCTGTGCTGTATATATTATTTGGAGGCCGTGCTGTATATATGATATTGAGGCTGTGCTGGGCTATATTTATCATTTGTAGGCTGTGTTGGGCTGTATATATTATTTAAAGGCTGCTGGGCTGTCACAGCCTCCAAATAATATTTACAGCCTGGCACAGCCTTCAAATAATATGTAAAGCACAACACAGTCTCCAAGCAATATATATATAGCCCAGCACAGTCTCCAAATAATATATGCAGCCCAGTAGCAATCCATCTTGGGTATATCATGAATCGTGGTATGTGTTAATGGGGCCTACTGAGACTGTTTTGCCTAGGGCCCACAAAACCCTGGAGCCAGCCCTGGAGGTATCTGTGGAGTTATACACAGCTCAGCATTCAGAGAAATGCTAGATCTGTAATGGAGTCTAGTGTGCTGTCACCCCCAACACTAGGGAATGCTGTGCTTTAGTACATACATTGATGTGCTATGGACTATGTGTGTTGACATGTTACAGATTAATATGTATAATGCTTGTGGTACTGCTTCTTCGCACCTTGGTTAAACTTGGGTTAAATGAGCTAGTGTACTAGTACACCCCTTAAGGGTGGAGTTTATGGGTTTCCTCTAGAAGCAAAAATGTTATCAGGTTAGATAGTGAGTTCACCCATTAGGAGTGGGGTTTAAGTATCAAATCAAGCCTGCATGTGTGTGCAGACAGTAGAGTCCCCAAGAGAGGAGAAAGAGAAAGAACCACAGGCACATCAGGCCCATTTGTTGGCTTCTACAAGAACCTTTGGATCATCCTGGGAGTTGAACTTGGTGACCGTAAGCAACTGATCTCTCTGGCATAGTTGTGGTGAGTTGCACTGAAGGTTTAGAGAAAGGGTCTACACAGTGCTGGTGGTAAAGTGACGTTGTCTAAAAGGCGGCCGCAGTGTTCCTCAGACGAGTTGAGCTGTAGTGTAGTACTGTGTTGTTAAGCAGGGTAGGTGAGAGCCTAGAGGTACTGGAATGGTGGGAGCAATCTAGACCAAAATCTGTCATTTTGAATATCTCTATACAAGTAACGTTCAAGCTGTGGGCCATTGTTTCATAAGAATGATTTAGTAAAAAATCATAGCTGGACTTAATTGATTTTGTGTCTGCTTTGGCCCTCACCAAAGGTGACTCTAAACTGAACTTTTGCACTGGGGAGCTGGCCGCGGCACATGTGTCCGAATCAGGGCTGCTCAGCAGCTGTGACCCTGCCTCGCCCATGACTTCCAGAGCCCGCTACAGCCAACTCCTTAACAAATCTACAGAAGAAAAAAATGATTTTATCTAACTCCTGCACCCAATAAGCTAAGTGATATGTCGCTGGAATCAGGGTCTCTTTCCCTACATAATGCTTCTCTCAGATGAGATAGCAAAAACCTGGTGACATTCCTTTTAATGACTACTATTAAGCTTAATAATAGAACTGTATGCAGTAAGCTCCTATACTCCTTTTAACTTCTGTTTTAACTATTGCATGGGTTTGGTATCACAGCTTATCATCAATCAAGGGGCTCAATACCAGACAGACCCAATGGAAGAGGTCTTAACTGATTGGGACTAGAGAGGATCCTTGTTACTTATCTCAGACATTTTTTCGGAACAGTCACTTTAAAAAGAAAAGTTATTATTGTTTATGGGATGTCAGTTGTGAGGTGACAATGTGACAGCAAGTGATATGTTTGGCAGAATGATTCTCAGTATAGAAATTCCTTAAAAATCAGCAACATGACAGTTCAAAGCAGACAGAATGTCATCCTGACATCGCTCTAGACACCATGTCGTAGGAATTACAAGCTGCTCTTATCAGGAACTTCTCGTTTCTTCTTCTGCTCCCCCAATTCACTTACTGAACTAATAAGGGATAAGGAAGTTAAAATATCTAAAAAATGTTATAGCTAAAGAAATAGTTATAAATGAGCAGCATGGACTGTAAGCACTGATGTGTAGCAATATAGAAGCGTTAAACTGGATATGTTAGATGACAGCTGGAGCGATGTGGAAAAGTGTGGCGCGCCAGGGTCCAGTTGCCACAATACTGCACTCGGAAGCAAGAAAAGGTACCCACATGAGGTAAAACACAACATGCACAACACCTTCCCAACTCCAGGCCAGAAGGGGGAGCTCTAAAGCTTGAGTTCAGGGCAGGTCCCCTATAAATTGTGGTCTGGGGGAGGGGTTAGGCAGTCCCGGGGGGACTGTAGAAGACATCCTACAGACGGGGGCCATGCTAGGCTTGTCCTAGGACACTAACTAGCAAGTGTGAATGACCCGTGGTGAGGGTCTGAGGAAGTGAAGGAGTAGGGGTGGGGAGTGGGGCAGTGCCAGGTCGCCCCAGCACCGATCGCAGGACGGACACCGGATTTGGAGGTCGCAAGGGACTTTATGCCCAGCACCCAACACCCGAGGGTGGGTGATCCCAAGTTGCTCGCCCACCAAAAGACCAGGAGACACAGTCGCACCAAAGAGCTCATGGAGACGCAGTCAGAGGAACGTAACACAAAAAGGGCTCAAGCTGCCTGTCATACGGCCAAGACAGAACAGGAGAGGAGAGGGTCTTAGCACAGCTTCAAGCAGCCAGGGCCCACAGAGAGAGCAGCGCAGTAGGGAGGCATCAGAGCTTACCAGGTGTGGAAAGCTTCAACTTGCTTTTAGGCTCTGGACCCCTAACACCACTTGTGAACTGTGCCCTGGATAAACGTGCTTCTTACATCAGTAAAAGTAATGGAGACTGTTACCCCTCTGTCTGTTGGTTATTTCGTACACTAAGTTCTTTACCTCCAACAAGCGTGGAGAGGGTGGGGGGTGCACCGGACCGGCGGCTACTTACCGCTGCCTCCGCCGGCGCCGGCTGCAGACTCGCTCCCCGAGTCTCTGCTGCTTTTTCCGGAGATTCCCGAACACTGACAGAAGCAGTGAATAAATTAACTTCCGTCACTGCTCGGGAATCTCCGGAGCAGAGCGAGTCTGGCTGACAGCAGAGTTCAGCTCAGGTCATAATGACCTGAGCTGAACCCTGACTGTTTAGTCAGTTCTCAGCTCTGCTACATCCCTGTCTGTCTAAGCACAGACAGAGAAGTAGCAGAGCTGAGATTGTGTTTTGGACTACGTCGGACGGAAGAGGATTTTTTTAATTAAAAATGGAGTCCCTAATGTCTTTTTTTTTATTTCTAATAAAAAATTTTTCTCTGTGTTGTGTTTTTTTTAAAACAATTTAATAGAAATTCATGGCGGTCATGTCTACTATTGGCGTGACCGCCATAAATTTCGGGCTTAGGGCCAGCTGATAATACAAAGCTGGCCCTAACCTCTTTATTACCCAGTGAGCCACCGCACCAGGGCCACTGGAAGAGCGGGGTTCAGCGCCAGAAGATGGAGCTTCAATAAACGCGCCATCTTCTGGGGCGGTTGCGGGCTGCAATTTGCAGCGGGGGGTGCCCAGAAAGCTTGGGCTTCCCTGCGCTGCGGATTCTAGCCCCCAGCTGCTTAGCTGTACCTGGCTAGACATAGAAATTGCGCGGAGCCCCATGCATTTTTTTTTTATTATTTCATGAAATTCATGAAATAATAAAAAAAAAGGGCTCCCATATATTCTTGTGTCTGGCCAGGTACAAATAGGCACCTGGGGGTTGGGGGCAGCCCGTCGCTGCCTGCTGGATTCGGCTGGTTACAGAAATATGGCGAAGCCCACGTCAAATTTTTTTCTGACAAATCCATAAAACAATATAAATAAAAGGGACTGCATCTTTATTAACCCCTGGACCATGGGCGAGGGGTTAATAAAGATGCAGTCCCTTTTTTAGGATTGTTTTATTGATTTTTCAGAAAAAAAATGACGTGGGCTTCGCCGTATTTCTGGAACCAGCCGGATCCAGCAGGCAGCGACGGGCTGCCCCCAACCCCCAGGTGCCTATTTGTACCTGGCCAAGAATATAGGGGAGCCCTTTTTTTTAATTATTTCATGAATTTCATGAAATAATAAAAAAAAAATGCGTGGGGCTGGAATCCGCAGCGCAGGGAGGCCCAAGCTTTCTGGGCACCCCCCGCTGCAAATTGCAGCCCGCAGCCGCCCCAGAAGATGGCGCGTTCATTGATGGTGCGGTGGCTCACTGGGTACTAAAGAGCTTGGGCCAGCTTTGTATTATTAGCTGGCCCTAAGCCCGAAATTTATGGCAGTCACGCCAATATTAGACATGACCGCCATGAATTTCTATTAAATTGCTTTAAAAAAAACACAACACAGAGAAATTTTTTTTTATTACAAATAAAAAAAAAAGCCATTAGGGACTCCATCTTTATTTAAAAAAATCCTCTGCCGTCCGATGTAGTCCAAAACGCGATGTCCTCTCTGCTACATCCCTGTGCATAGATATAGATGTCTATGCACAGGGAGTGAGCAGACTGAGAACAGTCTCAGCACTGCTACATCTCTGCGTACAGACATAGATGTCTGTACACAAGGAGAGCAGGCGGGCTCTAGGACCCTGGAGCTGCCAGCAGCCCGCAGGACCCGAGCCCGGCACAGAGCAGACAGCCGGAAGACGGAAGAGAGGTAAGGAGAATTTCTCCCCCTCCCTTCGCTCCCTGCTCGCTCCCCCAGCCCAGTCCTAACTTAGGACAGAGGGGAGGGGGCGGGGGGGACCGGACTCGTTACTGTGCGAGTAATCCCTGCGTTTACTCGCACAGTAACGAGTCGGGCGAATCCCTTACTACTCAGCGAGTAGATTCGCCCATCCCTAATAGCGATGTGCTATAGCGAGTCTAGCGAGTGAGAAAAAGTAAACTCTGACAAAACTAGGATTGCCATTGACTTGCATTGGACTCGTTACTGTGCGAGTAATCGCTGGGAAACTCGCCGAGTACCGAGTCCTGCGAGTCCCTTACTACTCGCCGAGTAATGAGTCCTAGCGAGTAGACTCGCCCATCCCTACTGAGTATGCAACATGCATTTTGAATCCACAGAGCTGAGTATACTGACAAGCACTTTGAAACAGCAGAGCCGAGTACACAGAAAGGCACCTTAATACAGATGATCTAGAACAGAACAGAACTGCAGAATTTGAGTTTGTCAAGAGACATAGGTAAATGTAGCCAAACCCATTGGTAAATCAGAGTTGGGATAAAGTAGAAGCAGAGCCCGGTGATGTGTTGGAAGCTAGGATGTCATATACCTAAATACTCAAGTGGAGAATCAGTGCTCTATCCTTTCTATAAGCTTTGTCGAGTGAAGCAGAGGGAGCCGACCATTGAGGAAGGAGGACACACGTTTTATTTTGTGCACATAACAAGGAGTGCGTACATACATGAATATGTCAATGATTTCTCAGCATGTATGGTGCCTACAGTGGCTGTAATTCAGTAATAAAGTCAAAAGGCATGGCATGTTTAAAGAAATGGCACCACTCTTATACATAGGTACCTGATGAAGGCTTCAGTCAAGAGACAAAAACCGGTTTGTGAATCCGTACTCTCATCAATAAAGAAATCTACTACTTCAATGATCCACATGAAGTATAAATTACCTCCCAGGAAACAGCACAATCACTAGATCCTGAATCACATTTAAACCATTTTACTACATAGTTATATCTCAAAAAGCAAAACCATCACGGAAAATAGAGGTGAGTAGTATCTCCCCTATCAGCACCACTACATCCAACCAACCTACATATACTGCACACCAGACATAATTACATATGTGTAAGGACTTACATCTGCAACTAGACTACTACCCATATACAGTATGTATATATATATATATATATATAAATAAATATATATATATATATATATATACAGGGTGGTTCAATTATGTGGAACTAAATAAAATGGGAATGGTTTGTGATTAGTATGTGGGAGGGAGAAAAGTTTTCCAGGTGGATGGTGACCATGGTGGCCATTTTGAAGCCAGCAACTCTGCATCCAACTGTATTTTTTTCAATGGGAAGAGGGTCATGTGACACATCAACCATATTGAGAATTTCATAAGAAAAACATTGGTGTGCTTGGTTTTAACGCAACTTTATCCTTTCATGAGTTATTTACAAGTTTATGACCACTTATAAAATGTGTTCAAAGTGCTGCCCATTGGATTGTCAATGCAACCCTCTTCTCCCACTCTTGACACACTGATAGCAACACAGCAAAAGAAATGCTAGCACAGGCTTCCAGTATCCATTGTTTCAGATGCTGCACACCTCCTATCTTCACAGCATAGACAATTGCCTTCAGATGAGTGATGAGGCAAACTTTTTTGTGAATGGTGAAGTTAACAAACAAATCCACCGCTATTGGTCTGACACTAACCCACAGTGGATGGATCCCACCAAGACTGCTGGAACACAGACATTGATGGTATGGTGTGGTATGTGGGGTACAAAGATAGTGGGGCCATTCTTCATCAATAGAAACCTCAATGCCACTGGATATCTGAATCATGTAGCAATTTCAGATATCCAGTGGCATTGAGGTTTCCATTGGTGAAGAATAGCCCCACTATCCAGCATATGTAGTTATTTTATTTGAGTAGTATTTTCCTCTAAATTTTGTATTTATTGAGAAAATCTCTACAAATTTCCGTGATTGTGTTCTGTGGTCTCATCAGACTCCTGAGCACAATAATTGCTAGACACTTCTTTTTAACATTTTTTATGGCACTTTACAGTTCAGAAAAATGGCAGCCACCAGCTACCATTCAGCTAAATCGGCGTGGAATCAAATTGATAAAAAAAATAAATTTTGGCGAACGCAGAATTTTGTAAAATTTTAGTAGAGTTCACTTCAACTTAAATGTATCTCTAGTTTTCTCCCAGGGGCGTGGCTAGCTGATCCTCTGGGGCGTGTCTCTTGGCATTAATAATCTGTGAGTTAATCCCATCTGGGAAAAACTGTAATAATTAGCACTAAACAAAAAAACGCCCATATCATTGAAACCATATGGAAGATTTAGAAATAAAAACATTGAAACAAAATACTCATTGAAGCAGGGAGAAAATAGACGCTCTTGACGTAGTGACATCTTTTATATAGAGATAACTACAATGTACTGGTGTAATTACAAGTACACGGATACTAATTAAAAAAATTCTTTTGACTTTGAATAATGTAATTTACAAAACATATACCTTGTTTTTCCTATTATAAAATGCACTTTTGCTTCCCCCAAATTAGGGGTAAAATGAGGGTGCGTCTTAAAATCCGAATTTGCAAAAAAAATATATTTAACCAGGGAGGTTGCTGAGGTGGAGCAGGGGTGCATGAGCTGGTTTTCACGAGTCCACGGAGGGTTGGGGCAAAGCCAGGAGCTGTGGGGGAGCCACCCCAGTGTCCGCTGGGCACCACCATTATCGATTTCGCAGCATGCATTGCTGAGCTGCAATACATGCTCTACTGTCCAGACTTTAAGAAGATGGCCACGGAAGTGGCGCATGCACAAACCATGATCTGCGGCCTTTTTCTATAAGTCTGGATACTAGAGCATGTATTGCAGCTCAGAAATGCATTCTGGGACATCGATAATGGCGACACCCAATGGATGATGACGTGCCCCCCCCCACAGCTCCTGACCCAATCCTCCTTGTGAAAACCAGCTCATTCACCCCCGCTCCACCGCCCACGGTAAGCAATGGGGGGTTATTTACAACGATGGGAAATTTATGTCCTAGGATGAGGGACATATATATAAGGAGGCGGCACGTATACTAGAATGGGGGCATGGATACCAGGATGGGGTCATGGATTCCAGAATAGGGGGCATGGATACCAGGATGGGGACCATATATATATCAGAAGGGGGCACATATACCAGGATGGGGGCATGGATATCAGGATGGGGGCCATATATATATCAAGAGGGTGCACATATACCAGGATGGGGACATGGATACCAGGATGGGGAGCATGGATATCAGAATATATGGCATAGACACCAGGATGAGGGACATATATTTATATATACAACCCCTGTCAAAAATTATGGAATCACCTGGCTTGGAGTATGTCCATTCAGTGGTTAAATTTTGCAGAAAAAAAGCAGATCACAGACATGGCACAAAAACTAAAGTCATTTCAAATGGCAACTCTCTGCCTTGAAGAAACACTAAAAGAAATCTTGAAAAAAAAATATGCTAGCCAGTAACGGTTACTTTTGTAGATGAAGCAGGGGGAAAATTTATGGAATCACTCAATTCTGAGGAAAAAATTATGGAAACACCCTGTAGATTTTCATTCCCAAAACTAACACCTGCATCAAATAAGATCTGCTCGTTAGTCTGCATCTAAAAAGGAGTGCTCACACCTTGGAGAGCTGTTGCACCAAGTGAACTGACATGAATCATGGCTCCAACACGAGAGATGTCAATTTAAAGTGATCCTAAACCCAGAAACTGACCCCCCCTTATCTTTAGACCTGTCCCTGCACCCCCTCTTATCATTTCTAGCCATCCCTTTTGCAGAAACTATCGCTTTTGTAAAGTAGAAAAAAGTTATATTACTTTGTCCTGTGTGAGTTCTCTGTTTCTGAGGAAGCCGCAATAGGCGGGGCCTGTCTGGTGCTGCCTTGTAATTATGCACACCCCTCTCTGTTTCTAAGAGCCTGGCCGCGTCATGAAAGGGGCAGGGCTAAATCGCGTCATGCCGGAGCCCCGCCCCCTTTCATGACGCGGCCAGGCTCTTACCAAGGCAGCAACCTGAGAGGGGCATGCATAATTACAAGGCAGCAGCAGACAGGCCTGCCTATTTGCGGCTTCCTCAGAAAGAGAGAATTCACACATAACAAAGTAATATACCATTTTCTCTACTTTACAAAAGCGATTTTTTCTGCAAAAGGGATGGCTAGAAATGATAAGAGGGGGTGCAGGGACAGGTCTAAAGATAAGGGGGGGTCAGTTTGTGGGTTTAGGATCACTTTAAACAACGGAGAGGATTATCAAACTCTTAAAAAAGGGTAAATCAACATGCAGTGTTGCAAAAGATGTTGGTTGTTCACAGTCAGCTGTGTCTAAAATCTGGTCAAAATACAAACAACATGAGAAGGTTGTTAAAGGGAATATACTGGTAGACCAAGAAAGACATCAAAGCGTCAAGCAATATGTCTCCAAAACAGGAAATGCACAACAAAACAAATGAGGAACAAATGAAGGAAACTGGAGTCATTGTCTGTGACCGAACTGTAAGAAATTGCCTAAAGGAAATGGGATTTGCGTACAGAAAAGCTAAACAAAAGCCATCATTAACACCTAAACAGAAAAAAACACGGTTACAATGGGCTAAGGAAAAGCAATTGTGGACTGTGGATGACTGGATGAAAGTCATATTCAGTGATGAATCGCGAATCTGCATTGGGCAGGTGATGATGCTGGAAGTTTTGTTTGTTGTCTTTCCAATGAGATTTATAAAGATGACTGCCTGAAGAGAACATGCAAATTTCCACAGTCATTGATGATATGGGCTACATGTCAGGTAAAGGCACTGGGGAGATGGCCATCATTACATCTTCAATAAATGCCCAAATTTACCCAATATTTTGGACACTTTTCTTATTCCATCAATTGAAAGGTTGTTTGGGGATGATGAAATAATTTATCAAGATGATAATGCATCTTGCCATAGAGCAAAAACTGTGAAAACATTCTTTAAAAGAAGACATATAAGGTCAATGTCATGGCCTGCAAATTGTCCGGATCTCAATCCAATTGAAAATGGTGGAAGTTGAAGAAAATGGTCCGTGACAAGGCTCCAACCTGCAAAGCTGATCTGGCAACAGCAATCAGAGAAAGTTGGAGCCAGATTGATGATAAGTACTGTTTGTCACTCATTAAGTTCATGCTTCAAAGACTGCAAGCTGTTAAGCCATAGATGGTGCAACAAAATACTAGTAATGTATTTGAGTGCTGTTTTGTTTGTTTGTTTGTTTGTCATGATTACATAATTTTTTTCCCCAGAATTGAGTGATTCTATAATTTTTACCCTGCTTGATCTACAAAAGTAACCGTTACTGGCTAGCACTTCTTTTTCAAGATTTCTTTTAGTGTTTGTTCAAGGCAGAGAGTTGCCATTTGAAATTACTTTAGTTTGTGCCATGTCTGTGATCTGCTTTTTTTCTACAAAATTAAACAACTGAATGGACATCCTCCGAGCCAGGTGATTCCATCATTTTTGCCAGGGGTTGTATATATACATATAATCAGGAGGGGGCACCTATACCAGAATGGGAGCATGGATCCCATGGGACATATATATCAAAGGGCACATATACCAGGATGGGGGCAGATACGATGGGCAATATTATCAGGAGGGTGCACATGTATCAGGATGAGAGCATGGATACCAGGATGGGGGCCAGTTATGTCAGGATGAGGGACATATATACTGATTGTAAGACAAGCACTGGCATTATAAGATGGACCCCATTTCACATTAAAACTTACTTTTTTCTCTTTAACTTCACCAAATTTGGGGTGCGTCTTATAATTTGATGCGTCTTATAAAGCAAAAAATACACTATGTAATATTCCAGTAGCCTAGCAATATTTTTGTATCAATTAATTATATATGTGTGTGTAAAGCTCCCATCTTTTTATTCTTATGACTTAAACATCGTTGAGTCTGGAACATCCTATCTTTGTAGCCATCTGATTTCTTTCTCAATCATTTTTTAGAAAAAAAAGTTTGCGGCTTCCTCTGTTTTCTATTCAAAGCGCACAAGTCGTCCTCAGAATGCCAGGTGCAGTCATTTATATTCTGCAGGCCTGGTGGAGGAAACATTGGGGCAGCTCTGAATGTGAAGAATCTTTTTATGTTAATCCTGTGTTCCTGAGCCTTTCTCCGGCCTTTCATCTTCAACTCCTATGACTTCCCAGTTGGAAAATTTCAGGACCTTACACTCTATAAGGACGTTTTGTAGGTGTCTATAGATCAGAAGGTCAGAAAAAAACTTATAGTAAATAAAAAAAAAACACACTTTGAAAACAAACTAAAAAAGCTCAAAGATTAATATTATTTCCAACATGTTCTAAATCAAAGTTTTGCAGTTGTTCTTGTATATTTGAAATTATTATTTATCCTATCTACCATGAAAAGTATTCAAACCCCGAGAACTTTTTCACATTACACCCACAAATTTAAATATTTTTTTTTAGGCTGGAATCACACTGTCCGTGTGATATACAATAAGTCGGACGTGTCATGGATGATTAACGTGGAATGGCCTCCCCCTCTCTGGATGGAAGTGTCAGCTGCTTGTGTTTCTAAGCAGCTCCACACTCCTGCCCTGACAGGGAAGAGGCCATTCCAAGTTAATCAACTATGACAGGTCCGACTTAGTTGCATATCACACGGACAGTGTGATTCCAGCCTTATTGGGGTTTTATTTGATATATTGATATACCAACATTAAGTAGCAAGTTGTGAAATATCAAAGAAATGATACATGCTTTTCTAAATGTTTTTAAAATATAAATCTGTAAGTTTTGATGTTCATTTGTATTCAGCCCCTCTGGTCTGATAGCCTGAATAAAGGATAGTTCCTCCATTCCAGACGGTAGATATCACACCGTAGCCTGTGTATCCAGCTATAATCTCCATAGTCCATGCCTAAAATTCAGGACCTGTCTCAGCACTTATTCCTCTCACTTCAAACTCACAGCACCAACTAAGTAATTTAAACGTGTCTCATTCTTCTACCTCTACTGTGATTAGCCCCCTGGGTGGGAAAACATATTCACACATCCCCCTTTACCATGAGGTACATCTAATTCAAATTGTAATAAATTTACCAAATTCTCCAGCCAGTCTGCAAAAGTGTGTATCCAGGAGTACCCCCGAAAAGGAAGAGCAACAGACTCACAGCCCCCCAACCAGCTGCAGGACATTGAATGGTAATGTAGACCTGGTTGCATTATGGTCTATGAAATACTATTTGGAAATGACACTTTGATACATTCCCTTCCCCTTTCAAATTGTGCACCTTAAACTGACAAGCAAGCAAACCTCCAATAAAACACAAAAATAATATTGATGTAACCGTGCTGTAAAAAGTTTGCGCTATGTACATTGGTCAGCTCCTTATTGTTTGTTTGAGAATATCAGAGATCAAACAACATTGTGAAAACCAAGGAACACACAGGATGAGTCCAGGATAAAGTTGCAGAGAAGAATAAAGCAGGTTACGTTATAAAAAAAAGACAAGCCTTGCACATCTCAGGAGTACTGCTAATCCTCATCCAAAAATGGGAGTATGCAAGAGAAAATAGAGAGGCACGACCATGAACGGTATTTGGTGGTTTAGTGGGTAGTTCTGCTGTGAGGTCTGGGGGTCAACCGCTCACCTGAATGGGCTTTTGCAACCTTGCACAACCCTGGAGACAAGTGTGACAGCAGGGGGCGCAAGACTGCTCCGGAGCGTCTTCTCCATCGGCACTTCCTGGTCTGGTCACGTGGCGGGGATTAGCGGTCATCTGATCATGCATCACAGGAAATGATGTCACGCCAGGTCCTGAAAGTAGGGAGAGCTCACAGAGCTCAAGCTTCTCCTCACACAATCCCTCAAGGGGAGCCATGTATATTTTGAGAAATGATATTGCAGTCAGATGGGAGCGCTTACGAGCAAGGAGATTCTCAGAGGGAATAGTTGAGAAACCTGTTTGTTTGATAATCAACACTACACGTTTCGACAGCGACCTGCTGTCTTCCTCAGGTGGCTTTTCCCACCCTACCTGAGGAAGACAGCAGGTCGCTGTCAAAACATGTAGTGTTGCATATCAAATAAACAGGTTTGCAACTACCCCCTTCTGGCCAGGGTCACCCATGGCATCCGTTTTGCCCTGGATCCATTTTTGGAATCAGTTTTTGGACTTTTTTTCTAAGTCCAAAAACGGATATCCGTTAACGGATGGGGCACTTAAGTGTGTCTGTGTTTTTCAAAAACACTATGCCATTTTTTCCAGCCTTCAAAAAACGCTGCATGCAACGTTTTTGGGTGCAGGAAAAAAACGGATTGCTAAGTTCCGATATGGTTGTCATCGTCGTTATGGTGCAGCTTTTTCTCCTGACGCCTTGAATCTTTGATGCCATCAGCGCTATCTAGTTCTCATGATGTTAATACAAATACAAACTATAGATTAGAGTGGCGCTATTTCTGAAGAACACCACAACATTCTTTCCAATATCATACAACCCATTTCATCGCCTCCCTCCCATAGAAATAAAAATGTCTCTACTGGTTCTTTTTAATTGTTCCTTACTTGCTACATGCTATAAAATCCGTATGGTATTTACTTTTTTGCAAACCTATTTCTTAATGATCAAGATTCCATATTGACGCGCAACTGAGAAAGAGAAGTTTGAAATGAAAAAGAAGACATCAAACTGGCCTGAGTTTAATGAGGTCCAGAAGTTATAGTAACATTCCCCGATCTTATGACTATATGCTCCTGGCAATAGAAAATATACAACATCTATACCAGGGCAAGCAAAGGTGAGATGGCACATAGCTCTCCATATTAGAGCATAATTATATACTTTAACTTCCTAAAATTCAAGAGCCGTTGACCTTTCTGCGAGTCTGCTTCAGTTCTTTTAAGCTGAAATGCTTTCATTTAAGATTAATTATCAGCAGAGTTTACACAGTTCCACAATGAGATCCAATGGGGCCGCGTAAAAACAATGAGACAATGAGGCATCCAAGCAAGGAGATCAGAAGGGGTGCGCTTCTCATCAAGACTCTGGGAGCAGAGATGATGAAAAGGACACAAATCTAAAATAATAAACTGGCGAGCCAGCAAGGATAATGAGGATGTGGCCACAGGAACAAGATATAGAGCGATGGCAAAACAGATGACATAACTAGACAATGCTATTTCTATCTCTGTCTTCTGCTTTGTCTCCTAATTATTGATTCAAAACAATTCAGTTTCATTATAAATTTCCCCAAAAATTCAGATTAGGACAAATTTTACATTTTTGGGATTTAAATTCAAAAAGATGGAAGCCAAATAGGCACTCATTTGCTAGATTCTTTGGGTTGGGTAAGGGGTGAATTAAAAAAATATATAGTTGTGGCACCCTACGGTTAAGTAGCCACAAAAACATCTGGATGGTGCAGGAATTGATTTCCACATCAGGAGAACTCACATACAACACGTTACATCCAAGGCCTGAAGGGGAAGCTCTACTGACTGGCATTAGACGTACTTGCTGATGTCAGACAGGGTCTCCTATAAAACCCAGGTTTGTGGATGGAGCTAGAGAGTTCAGTGCTGGACAGCACTGAGGAAGAGACCTGGTGAACGGTGCTGCGTTAGGCCTGTGCCAGAGGACAGCCTAGCCAGTGTGAGGGACCCAGAGTCAGGGTCGGAGGCAAGGCGAGCTAGAGAGGGGGACAGAGGAACCAGTTCGGTTCACCCCAGAAGAAGCAACCTGGACACCGGAGTCCGAGTCTGCACAGGTTCAGTTAGGCCCAGCAGAAAACACTGGAGAGCGAGAAGGACTTCAGTCTCCCAGCGCAGGAACACTTGTAGCACAGCCATCTACAGAGCCAGGGACCGCATTAGAGTTGGCGGTGTCAACTGAAAAGCTGCAATACAAGTAAAGAGCACAAGAGAGGTCAGGGCTAGGTTTTAGACAGCCCAGGACTTTAATAGGTATTTTGGACGAAGTACCTTAGTGTCCGCGCTGCTGCCAGAGAGGAACATACACCAACGACACTGGGACGTCTGAGTACTGGTAGTAGAGGTTTATTTCCAACGCGTTTCGGAGCCACGTACCGAGCTCCTTCCTCAGGGAAGGAGCTCGGTACGTGGCTCCGAAACGCGTTGGAAATAAACCTCTACTACCAGTACTCAGACGTCCCAGTGTCGTTGGTGTATGTTCCTCTCTGGCAGCAGCGCGGACACTAAGGTACTTCGTCCAAAATACCTGATCACAGCACCGCACCTCGTGGAAGTACAGTCCCTGCAGCAGCTGCATTGTTCGAGCGATTACGCTGGTTGTGTGCTACACAACCTGACCAGGTGAGCAAATCTGATTTTTTCACATTTACCTGCCTATAAAGGATAAGACCCTATGTGCGCATTCTCAACCCTCTAGATATACTACAGGACTTTAATAGACACAGAGCAATAAGGAGGCCTCATATCTCATGGATGTGGAAATCCTAACTGCCACCTGACCACCCGGAGGTACCCTGGACTTACCCTGTTAACAACATCAGTAAAGGTACAGAAAGAAAAGACTCAGTGTGTGTGTGACAGTTATTGCTATCCATGGTCCTGTTCTCGCTATAGACTGGGACACACTTTGTATTGCCTGAACCTGAGGAGCCACGTAACAGAGGCATTAGAGGCATTGAGAAGACCGGTATCACGGCTTGGTTGATAAGCTACCTCCCTGTGTGAAATCCCTATCCTTGAACACAGCCCCGGGGACACCACTCCAGCTACAGGGAGCGTTATCAACAAGCTGCCTTATCATCACCCCAGAAACCTGCAGCAGTGCCAGTATATTTACCGGGAACTGTAGGTGGATAATGAGATAATTTATTATTCTTTTTCCTATTTTTATTTTTCCCCTTTTTAAAGTGTCCACCGGGGCCACGGAACTGGGCACCGGCCGCCCGTGACAGACCTCAACTGTGAACAGTGAGCCCGGGAACGGGTACCCAAGGCCCTGCAGGTTTACTTTATTTTATAATGTAGATCAAATTGTCAGTCATTACATGTCTCAAACTGAGAACACCTTCTTTCATTTATAATAAGCTCTGGAGGTAGATTCTCAGGGAGATCTATGTTCAGCCCATAGATCTTAACAGCTCATTTGCTTACTAAGAAAAACATTGATTTCTCTAGAATTAGGCATCAGACCGCGGAGATCATTTTATGTAACTTTCTAAGACCTGCATTCCCATATAGATGACTTAGGAGGAATGATCCTACTGACAAAATGCCTTTACATTGTAGCTCGCCGAGAAGTCTTCATATTCTAAAGGAACCCAAAAAATATTTTTCTCACGGTGATTAAAATCCCCAAACAGTAACATTACAATACTTAGTCAATCGCATGATGCAACAATGTGATAGGCTTGTATGGTTACATATTTTTTCCAAGATTTACACCATGTTATTAAATGAGCTTTCAAGATCCCCTAAGAATACATGAAAATGCATCACTAAATTTCAGAACATGTCAACTACTAAATGATTAAAGTGCAGTACTTCAGCTTCGAGCAACATCTCTCTGGTATATTTCAGAAAAATAAGAAAAATTTTGCAGGTGTACACTTCTATCCATTTTGTATCTCTTGGGAACAATCCAGTTTGATTGAAGATTTTTCAAATATATCACAAGCTAAAAAAGAATTGTTACTCACTCTTCGGTTTATTGCTCAGTTTCCATTTCCGCTCCATTTTTTTTCCTGATCCTATAACTCATACATGGAAAATTTATGGGTTGCAATGTTTGGGAACTTCAAACTCAAGGATGTATCGACAAATTAAAGTTGAAATTGGATATAGAGTTCATCCAATGAGGTGGATGAAGAACTTTAAGAAAAACTCTCAAAAAACAGTACAACATTTTTCTGACTTTAGAAGAAATATCAACAGCAATGCTAGAAGATAAC
Organism: Allobates femoralis; assembly: GCA_033576535.1. NCBI lineage: Eukaryota > Metazoa > Chordata > Amphibia > Anura > Aromobatidae > Allobates > Allobates femoralis. Next base: position 189,783,348 of record JARQOC010000011.1, read on the forward strand.
TATAGAGCAACACGTGCTTTCAGTGCATGGGTATCATCCTTGGTTTGACTCATTGTGGTCAACCGATTGTGACCATGGTCTTTATCTGTGGTGTAAGAAATGCATGGCTGCTTTCTCCTCTGTTTGTTAATATTGTAGTGGGGGATCCTGGGAAAGTTTTTCTGTGTTCATGAAGAAGAGCGATGAAGCCATCATGAGCTGTAGTTTCCTTCTTCTTACGCTTCATCTGGCCTTTGCCCTGTGCGTCCTTGTATAGAAACGTTATGATATATGGCCGCATTAATGTATATTTTTTCAAGGTCAATTCTAATTTGATTTGACTTTTTATATAATTAGTACAAATATATAAAAGACTGACCAACACCTCCAATAGGTGTGAACAGGTGCATGCTGAAAATACAATAGAATTACAAAAATATACAGCAGCACTCTGAAAAGCTAAAACATGCAAACAATGAATAAGGGAATACTGATCCTGCATTACTGCTATAAGAACTCTGCTACTGCATTATTGCTATAGGAACTCTAATACTCCATTACTGCTATTGGAACTATACTTGGAGAAATTAGATACTTAGCTCATGTATTGGCCAATTCATGTGAGCCCAATAGCCAACGACAATGTATATCTCTTTGTCGGGACCCTATCTTAAAATGCCTCTACCTGGATTAAAAAACCTACAAAGTATAAGCAGGTAGAATCCAGCTAAAAAGAAAATGGAAACATCCAGACTGAAGGGTGGAGTGTCCAGTCAAAAAGGAATGAAATACAAATATAAAGAAGATTGACTAGCACCTCCAATAGAAAGGGTCACAATAAAGAGATATGCGTTGTTGTTGGCTATCAGGCTCACTTGGATTGACCAATACATAAGCCAAGTGTCTGATTTTTTTATAGTTCCAAAAGCAGTAATCACCTTTAGACTGAACTTATAAAAATATAAGTACAGACTTCCGGTTCTAGCCTGATGAGTGTGCACGGTCACGGCTGAGCTTTCGGGGCCCGGGGGCTACACAGCGCAGTTACCTGTCAAATCTGACTCCTCCACTGGACCCTGGTAGACCGGTGCACCGGAGGATCACATGGAGCGGTGGCTCTGGAGCACAGGGAGCAGATCCGGGGCCGACGCTGTACAAATACAAGAGGAAGAGGTAACCACCAAGATGGCGCAGGGCAGGAAGCCAAAAGTCTCAGCCCGCAGACAACAACAACAGGAGAAGGAGGGGAGTGGGTAGGCTGAGCCCAGGAGCAGTTGGGGAATTTAACATATGGAGGAGAATACAGTGCACCGCAGGGAGCCAGTAATAGATTATGAAAAGTTAGCCAGAGAAGTCTCTGCCTATCTGGCTGATGAACTCAAACAGTCATTTAAAGATGTCATCCAGGAAGCAATGGCAGGGCTGCAAGCTACATCTGAAGCACAAGAGACCAGGATTACTGTGTTGGAGCAGAGGCTGTCTGATGCAGAGGACAGGGTGGTCCCCAAACTAGAGCAACAGGTGTCTGAGCTCAGGAGACACTCAGTATAATGCCAAAGATAAACATAGAAGACCTAGAAAATAGGTCAAGACGCAATAATTTGAGAATAGTGGGTCTGCTCGAATCCATTCCTATAGTGCGCTCACTGATATATATGGGACAGACTTACCCACGAGCATTGGGGTAAAGAAGCACACAGGGTAGGCCCCACCACCGGCTCCTATAGATGGTGTTGCCACTCACAGGAGTTCAGGGCGGGGCATCAGTACCAATAGCACCAACAAGACGTGTCAAGTCATCACACCGCAATCTGGATTATAATGATAAAGAAACCAGTCTTTATACTTATAAGGGCATGAAGCTCTCCCTATTTGTCTGAGGACACAAGTTTTGATTTTCAGGGACTATTGCACAGAGGTCACCAAAAAGAGGAAGGCCTTCAGCGAGGTGTGTAGCAATACAAGCGAAATGAACGGTTCCAGCTTTTAAATCCGGCCATACACAAACATAGAGGACCAGACGGCTCATTTTGGGTGCAGTGGGACCTCAAAGAAGCACTCATACAGCTCACATAGAAAATCTTTACCAGAGGAAAAAAACAGTATAAACTACCTCAATTACAAGTTTTAGTAAAAATAACACAACACTGGCTACTGCTTAGTGCACATTTAATAGTGATGCCAAGGTTGTACAGTAAGAGACTAAAATCGATACATATTGGTGCAGGTATAGTTACAAGAGAGACAGTACATGGAGATTCACATTGAGAGGGATTAATAAAGTGCTAAGTTCAGGGAGGGATATGGATTAATTTACATGCACCAGGTACAGATAGATATGTATACAGTTCACAGTACAAATTTAATACAGAGATATATCATCAGTTACTTGTATTACTACACCAGTAACTTAAATGTGCCTATAATACTGAATCCCACTGCCACTCACCCATATCAATTGCTGGTAAGCAATTACTCTGTGTCTGGGTGCAGACCCTGACACGTGTTTCATATCCTTTCTCAAGGGGCTGTGGGGGAGTGCTGCTAAAATAGCCTACTTATAGGGCCCCAATTACCTTGCATAGTGGAGCCATGTGTGCTGCCGCGAAGGAGCCGTTCCGCGCCACTTCCGGGATCGGCATTGGCCACTTCCGGCATTGGCAAATTATGCCAAGATTTAAAGGAACACTGTAGGCAGGGTTTGTTAGGGGAGGTTGGTGGTGTTAATATCAGAAAGGCTATGATGGTATTGGACGCAGTGGGAAGAGGGAATGTATCGCATGATGATCCTCCAGCAATGATATTGTTGGTTGCCAAAAAGGCTTTCGACAATGTGAACCTGACGTGACTTGACATCGTATTCGATGCTATTGGTTTGCAGAGACCATTTAGGATCTTCCTGAAAATGATTTATGCTAACCCAAGAGCCAGGGTTTACACCCGGCTTTCCGTCAGACTCTTCACCTTGGAAAAGGGAACTCGTTAGGGCTGTCCTCTTTTGCCCCTGCTCTTCAACGTTGCGATTGAACCCCTTTCATGATTTCTAAATAATAGTGAGGTATTTGAAGGAATAGCAATTGGAAATAGAACTGTGAAATCAGCCTTGTTTGCCATGACGTCCTTTGTTCATAAATAAGCTTGGAAAGGACTTAGCAGGGTTGCTCCAACAACTAAAAGTGTTCAGCTTCTTCTCTGGCTTCAAATTGAATAAAACCTTATGATAGTGGGAACTCGCAGAAAGGGACTGGTAGGAAGGAGGCACAAGAGATAGGTGGTATCAAGGTGAAACAAGGCCACATAAAATATTTAGGTGTCTTTTTAAGTGGGACTTCAAATTCAGTGTACTCCCTGAAATATGTCCCATTGATTACCAAGATCAAGAAGGAGTTGGAGGGATGGAAGGGCCTACCATTGTCTCTGATTGGGAGATGCCGCTTGATCAGAGATCAGTTTTGCTAGATTGTTGTACCCATTACAGACAATACCTCTCTTATTAAGTCATACAGATGTCAAGAGATTGAACATAATTCTTATGGAAGATAAAAAGAGCACAGATCAACAGTTATACATTATTGCTCCCAAAAGATAGAGAGTGTTGGGCCTCCCAGACATTAGAGGCTAAAATTTGGCATGTATTCTTCAACATGTAATTGACTGGCTGAAAAAAACTAGTATTATTCCAATTATGAGGATGAGGTGGAGTTTTTAAGCCTTGGGACCCGACTAGTCTATTACACGCCTCTTGGTCAATATCCCACAACATTTGAAAAATACCATGATTTAAAGGGACATGACGATGTTCTGGAAAGCAGTACAGAAAAAATTCATTTAGCATGGAAGACGTTGAAATATCTAAATCCTTGGATGCATGTCGACTTTAAGCTAGGGATAGAGAATCTATTATTTAAAGAATGGCAGGAATGGGGAGTGGTCAGAATGTGCGATATATTACATGTGCCGGAAAGACGATGGTTACGGGGCAAGGAGGTGATGGAGAAATTTCACTTGGCTGACATGCATCTTTTGCAGTACAACCAGTACTGCTACTGTGTGGGACGAATGGGTAGAGACAAACATTAGTGATATAGACATTTCTTAGATTCATGGGAAATTACGGGAAGTAAACATAGCGATGAGGTAAGCAATATATTAAGGGATGGTATAAATACCGTATATACTCGTGTATAAGCCGAGTTTTTCAGCCCAAAATTTGGGCTGAAAAGTCTCCCCCTCGGCTTATACACGGGTCATATACGGTACATGGTGAGGTGGGGGCTGTGTCCGGGGCTGTGGAGGCTGCAGGAGGCGGGGGGAGCTGCTGTATGAGCGGCCCCGTCACGTGGGGCCGCTCATTAAATATGCACTGCTTCCCCCTGTCAATCAGCGGCAGGGGGAAGCAGTGCATATAGCCCCCAAATGCTGGCACTCGTCCCCCCTTGTAAGGGCCCCCCCCCGCTGGTTATATTACCATCCCGGTCTTCTGATCAGCGCCGCTCCTCGGTGCTCCTCGGTGCTCCGTCCGTCCGTCCTGCTACATCCGGGATCTCCGGCCGTCGCAGGCATATGACGTCATCGCGCGACGGCCGGGGATCCCGGATGTAGCAGGACGGGAGCAGCGAGGACGGAGCGCCGAGGAGCAGCACTGATCAGAAGACCGGGATGGTAAGAGAAGCGTGGGTGGGCCTTGCAAGGGGGGGCGAGTGCCTGCATTTGGGGGCTGCTGGGTACCCCCTGGGGGCTGCTGGGTACCCCCAGGGGGCTGCTGGGGACCCCCAGGGGGCTGCTGGGTACCCCCTGGGGGCTGCTGAGTACCCCCAGGGGGCTGCTGGGGACCCCCTGGGGGCTGCTGGGTACCTCCAGGGGGCTGCTATATGTACCCCTGGGGGCCTGCTGTATACCACTGGGGCTGCTGTATACTACCACTGGGGCTGCTGGGGCTGCTGTATACTACCACTGGGGCTGCTACATACTACCACTGGGGCTGCTATATACTACCACTGGGGCTGCTGTATACTACCACTGGGGCTGCTGTATACTACCACTGGGGCTGCTATATACTACCACTGGGGCTGCTGTATACTACCACTGGGGCTGCTGTATACTACCACTGGGGCTGCGATATACTACCACTGGGGCTGCTGTATACTATCACTGGGGCTGCTATATACTACGACTGGGGCTGCTGTATACTACCACTGGGGCTGCTATATACTACCACTGGGCTGCTGTATACTACCACTGGGGCTGCTGTATACTACCACTGGGGCTGCTGTATACTACCACTGGGGCTGCTGTATACTACCACTGGGGCTGCTGTATACTACCACTGGGGAGGCCTGTATACCACTGGGGGGGCCTGTATACCACACTGCTGGGGGCTGTATACCTGTGCTGGGGTCCACCCTCGGCTTATACACGAGACAATAGGTTTTTCCAGATTTTTGGGGCAAAAGTAGGGGGGTCGGCTTATACACGGGTCGGCTTATACACGAGTATATACGGTATATACAACAGGACGACCTGGAAGGGAAAATTGTAAGTGGGTGGGGGACGGTTAGAAAGGTCATCACTAATAAAAAATGGAGAGATGTCCAATTTAGTGTGGCGCCCCTGCGGGTATTAGCCACAGTATAAGATCATAATAGTTGCACTCACTTAGAAAGCCATGCCACTGCACTACCATCTTTGGCCAGTAGGGGGAGCTCCAGAGACACCAGAGACTTCCCTAGAGATAAAACACTGGTTTGAGGTAAATTTTCAGACAGTTGGAGCCAGGAGCTCAGAGTGACAGGAGCTGCATTGAGTTCCTGAGGACTGACTGACAATTTCCAGGGCCAAGCCATCGGTCTGAGGAGGAGAAAACTGATAAGAGGAACACTTTCAGAATCGGGTAGCATCATTATCTACCCTAGATAAAAAGCGCAGATACGGATACCGGATCCGTGGCTGCATTAGTTATATACAATACAGCAACCGGAAAACGTGAGGTAACAACAAGCTTCACAGGGCCAGACACAGCAACATACTAAGAGTTCAGCAGTACTCCCGGAGGGGGTAAGCAGAGAGAGACAAAGGACTCAAGTTGCCTGTTGAGTGGGACCCAGAGAGGACAGATTTGGGCCGGCAGCGAGTTCACACACGGCAGCAGGGCCACATAGACAGCGCAAGCAGGAGGTAAAGGACCCGGTGGGGCCTGAGCAACTGAACCCCTATTGCAGACTCCGGAGACGGGACTTGTTGTATTATAGTTTGGTTGAAAGTAAACCAGTTAAACCTCATCTGTGCCTCAGCCTCTGATTTAACAGCTACCATCTATCCAGGATTGGGACCATCACCGCTGAGAGAATTTGCTGTGAATCAAGTAAGTGTCTGTGCCCTTAACATCTCCTCACCATACTTCCATCTTCATCCATCATTAACTTTAACATCACCTGTCCAGGGGACCCTACAGCCCTACCCGGAAAAGGGCTATACCATCTCAGCTGCCTCTCACCATCATCCCCTGGCCAGTACAAGGCAGCGGTGGCCATATATAGCCACATTATTCTGGGTGGCGTCACGACAATAACATCTACAAACTTTATAAACTATATAAACTTCTAAATCCCCTGTAAATACCCCCCTTTAGGAGTGTGCCAGCCTAGGGCCACGGCCTGGGTCCAGCCACCAGTGACTCCCCCAAGGAAAGGGACCCTGCGCCGGGTATCCCGGTCCCCTAAGCTGGGCGGCACATTAGAATCATGCATAGAGCAATCTATGGTTTTACTCTTTCCCTGACGGCCCAAGCCCAAGACAGAATACAACAGTGCCCGAAATGTGGTACTCCAAAAACGGATGTAGCACACGGGCTGTGGCTTTGTAAAGACGTACGGAGGGTTTGCGAACAGGTTCTGTCAATGTCACGTGATATTTGTGGTAGAGACCTATCATTGGATCCGTTACCATGGCTGTTTCACTTCCCAACCTTGTGTGTGTGGGAAGGGATGTCTGCCAGAATACTGCACATTGTAGCAATAGTGACAAAAAGTCGAATATTGCGTGAATAGCTGAGTGAATCAAACCCCAGTGTTGCTGATATGAAACAAGAATTGAAAAGCACTGTGCAGATTGAGAAACATGACGCAGAGAGAAACAAAGATCTTCATTCTTTAATTCATGGAAAACTTGATTATTTCAGTATTGTCTCAAGATGAACTGAAACGAACGATACAACCATTTAAAAGTTCAAATTGGTATCTTTTAGAAGGGGACATTGGGTAAATTAAATTATAACTATGATATTATGAAAATGTGCTGAGAGGTTCAATAGATGGAATCAGTGGCCTAACTTGACGCTCATGGGCCCCGATGCAAAAGCTCCAACAGGGTCCCCAATTATTGCAAGTCTTTAATAGTATTGGTTATTTCATATAGGTCAAAGGGACTTTTGGGGCCCACTAGGCTCCAAGGCCCGAGTGCGACCGCAACCCCTGCACCTGTTGTAGTTAAGCCATTGAATGGAATGCTAGCGGATGACTGTTTATCTCGGGAAGAATATGAGGAGGATCTCTTTTTATGTGGACTATCTCATCTTGTTATTTTCTGTGACGATATATGATGACTGATATCTTGATATGCTGTCAGTGAATGTTTCAATCATCACTGCTCTCAATGTATTGAAGATAACATTACTAGTTGTGTTGGTGTAACGTGTTTGAATTTGTGTTAATCTTGAAAACTTTTTAAAAAGAATTTTGGGAAAAAAATATATAAGTACTTGCACAAACTGGACATTTAGGGGGTCCTTCATACACTACCATTTGTGCAACGATTGAACTTTAAACCCTACACCCTTTGATGATTTTCCGTTTTCCATTTTTCGTTTTTCCTTCCCTTCTTCCAAGAGCCCAGAAAAAAACTTATTGTTCCATCAATGTAAACATATCAAAGCTTGTTTTTTGTGGTGTGAGTTGTACTTTTGAATGAAATAATTTATTTTACCATATAGCACACAGGAAAATGGGAAAAAAAATCCATGTGCTGTGAAATTGCATAAAAAGTGCAATTACACATTTGTTTTTGGGTTTTTTTTTTCCACCATTTTTACTTAATGGTAAAATTGACATATGAATATGATGCCTTGCGTTGGTACGAGCTCATAGATACCAAACATGTATCATTTTACTTGCTATATAAGTGGTGAAAAAAATTCTAACGTTTTTAAAGAAAAACAATTGCACTTTTGCGCCATATTCTGCGACCCATAATGTTCTCATTTATTGGGATATGGGGTTGTGTGACGGCTTATTGTTTGCGTCTTGAGCTTACATTTCTAATGATATGATTTTTGGGTGGATGCACTGTTTGATCGCCCGTTGTTGCATTTTATTAAAATGTTGCAGCGACCAAAAAATCAGGGTTTGGACTTTTTTTCGTTACGTAGTTTACCGGTCTGATTAATTGATTTTATATCTTAATAGATTGGGCATTTCTGAACGTGGCAATACCAAATATTTTTTTAAAATAGCTTTATTTTCAATGGGGCAAAAGGGGGGTGATTTGAACTTTTCAGGTTTTTTTTTATATTTTTAAAAACTTTATTTTTTTACACCACCCCCTAGATAGCATCAGCACAGCACACTCAGATCACAGATGAGCTGCTGCATGTCTCCGAACAAGAGAGTACCATCATTACTTTCTACAAATGCCAGAGCTTGCCTGGCATCCACAGGAAGTGATTCAGGACAGCTTCCGGGGTCATTACAAGACCCCGGGCTGTCAAGGTAGCCATTCGAGGTTTCATGATTGCATCAAGGGACCTACAATGCCAGAGGGGAACAGCACAATCCCTGCTGCAGCGCTCTGGATCATGTTGTCAGTGCTTGACAGTGCAAGTCAAAGGGTTAACAGAGCCAATTGGAATGCTGTTCCAATCGGTGCTGTTAGCTTCACATGTCATCTGATCAGATCACCTGACATGTGTGGGGGATGATGTGAGCTCAGCGTGTGAGCTCACATCAGAGGTAGGGACATGAACAAGGGCGTACTATTACGTCATTGGCCATGAAGAGGTTAATAAGTCCTAAGAATACATATGTTGCAGTTAGAAGGTCAGTTCTTGGAGTAGAATCACCATTCTCCAAAGGGCCTCATAGCAGTGACCTAAGTGTCCTCTTTTCCAGTGTTTATTAGCATTCCTAAGCCAGTTAGGTCCTACTAAACCCTATAAAGATCCCAAACCTTGTGTGTCATACACTGTTTTGCCTAGTAAAAAATACAGAATGAGTTCACAGTGAAAATACCTTCTAAAGACATAGCAAGTAGTCACTGGCATATGTATACCACAAAAGGAAGTCTTTGTGGTACCTGCACTGCTTAGACTAATAAGGTTCAAACTCTCTTAAGATGCTTAAAGAATTCAAAAACGTCTGTAGATTAATGTTTTTAACAGTTTTAAAGAAAAAGTTTGCATTTTTGTAGCATCAAACAGTCCTCTGCCTCCTAGTAGACTCCAAAATTAATTTGCCTACTTCCAGCTTCTAAGACTTCTAAGAGTCCTTTGCCTTTTCTAGTTTTTACGATTTTTCTACCTTCTTGCTGCTTTTTCATAGCTTCATAGAATTGTCTGCATTCTCCTAGCTTCGAAAACCCTTCTGCTTTCTTATTGCTCTCAACATTTCCTATGACTTTTTCCAACTTTCAAGTCTTCTGAGTTTTCTGCCGTAGTTTCTGAAAATCATCTGCCTTCTCCTAGCTTTAAAGAGTCTTCAGCATTTTTCTAGCTTCAAAGAGTCTTCTGCTTTCTCCTAGATTTGAGAAGTCTTCTGCCTTTTCCAAGCTTCAAAATTTTCTCTGACTTTTCTTACTTTCAAAGTTTTACTGCTTTCTTTTAATTGTTTCTTTTAATTTCTAAGAATGTATTACCTTCTTTAAAGCATCTTCATCTGTTTTTGTCCACTATTGGAGAGGTGCTTTTAATCCAAGGTCCCTGCCCCTAGTCTTATAGTCACCCTTTGTTGTCTCTTCACCTTTTACTGACCTCGTTCTGGTCTTATGGTGCCATCCTCTGAAAGCAACTTCTCACTGGCCAGAAGTCAGAAGTTACATTACAAGTTCTCATTGAAAGTCTATTAGCTCCAGAATGAGGCTCATACAGACATTGAAGAGTGACCTCTGGCTTGCTCCATGAAGTACTAAGGTGATCCAGAAGGTCACAAACTGCCAGAGACTGATGAGTTTGGGGGTGATAGAAGGTGAAGATGGGGCAGGTGAATATATGAGTATAATCAGGGTGTCATGCTGATGTCTTACACGGCTGGTAAGTGCCGCCCTACTCACTCCAGGCACCGCTCTGCTCCTCCCAGTGTCAGATTGTTTTACCAGCTGCCCTTTGCAACACATCCAGCACATCCTCTTGTAGCTGGAGAGCCTGTACCCAGCTGTTGTGAGGCATAGTCAGACTCTGCAGAAGTTTAATCACCTGCGTCCTACAAGTGTTGCGTCTTTGGCCTATCACCTGCCAGTAGTGGATATTAGAGAATTTTTCAGGGTATAGAGTGAACTTCTGATTCAGTTATTTGTGGCAGCGTGGACCGACGGCACATTGTCCCTGGAAAATTCTGGAATTTGACCACATAGCACGTGGAGGTGTGGGTCCAGCAGCAGCCGCCATTACATGTTTTTCATACTGCTTGTGTGTTACACAACTAGACCAGGTGAGCAGTATTCATTACGACTCTTTAGCCGCTGATTGTTAAACAGGTAAGACCCTATCTGCGCTTGCTTCCTTCTTTTAGTTTATTAGTAGTGGATATTAGGTAGCTCATTACTCCACCCATTGCCCAAGCTTTGATTCAAGTCAGTTCCTGTCATGTGCTCTGTCTGGCTACAATTCTGTTTGACCCTTTTAATGCTGACCTAGTTGTTCACCTGTTTATCAGGACCTTTTCTCTCCTGACCTCAGCTTCTGTATACTGAACCTGTGCTGCCTGCCGAACTTCTTGACCACATATATGTATTCTGTAGTTAAAAAGAAAGAAGACAGTGGCACTCACCGAGTTGATCTTCATAATTTATTGCGGTTTTCAACGGAACATTCGGAGGAGCAAGTGGAGGGGGAGGGAGGTGCGGGAGCGAGGACGACGGCAACCGTTTCGCGACTCAGCGGCCTCTTCTACGGGTCCTGACCCGGTTGCCGTCGTCCTCGCTCCCGCACCTCCCTCCCCCTCCACTTGCTCCTCCGGAATGTTCCGTTGAAAACCGCAATAAATTATGAAGATCAACTCGGTGAGTGCCACTGTCTTTTTTATTTTTAACTACATTGTGCACTTACATTAATTGAGCACCTCCTTTGGTTGAAAACCCTCAGTCAGCAAGGATTTTTTGAATCTGCCTAAGTTGTTTAACACGGGTAGTGCCCAGTTTTTCAAACTCTGTATTGAGACATATATGTATTCTCCCTTTGTGGCTTGTGTTCCTGCCCTGATCCATCGGTCAGTTGCTGCAGGTCAGAGGACTATCCCGGAGTGGTACCTATTGACTACCCTAATGGCTCAAACTTATCCTTACTATCAGAGGCTATAGTGAAGACCAAGTAGTCACCTAGTCATGCCCCTCCAGGGTGAGCCTGGCTGGAGGTGCAGGGCAAACCCAACATTGAAAAAGAGGAATCTTAACTAAAAAGAAACATTTCACCTTTGAAAAAAATGCTGGAGTGTTGCATTACGCTTACATGAGTCTACTGACTCCTAGCATTTTTAAGTCTTCTTTCTTTCACTTACTTTCGAAAACGTCTGTCTTTTCCACATTTTTTCGAGTTGGCTTCTAGCATTAAAAAGTCTCCTGTGACCTCATAGCATCCAAAATGATCCAGTCCTATTCCTGCTTCAAGACAAATTTTCTGTATTCTCCTAACTTCTAAGTCTCCCACGTTATCTCAGTTTCCAAGAGTCATCTGTCCTTTGTTAGATTCACCAAGTCATCTACCTTTTTCTAGTTTCAATCTTTTGCTTGCTCCTTGATTTTTCTGCCTTCTCCTACCTTCCCGTAACCTTCTGGCTTTTCCCAACTTCTAAGACTCTCGTGGAGCATAAAGGAGCTCCCTTCCTCCATTGATATAAAACCCCTATCTTTTATTTCTCAAGGACACTGCATTATAGGACTTTTGTTAGAAGCAACATTCAAAATATAGATCTGCATATTTTTACAAACATTATGTAAAACACATGACTTCCTGGGAGATTTACATACATATTGAAAGTCCAAACTGCTTTCCAGAAAGCCACAAAATGATATAATTTTTCACATACACTACTAGAAATCTTTCTTGTGATAAATAAATGCAGAGAGTTATTTGACTTTCAAAGCTTCTGTGAGGCGGCCTCTTCATACACCTCCGGATTTACATTCCTCTGCTAGCTTTACTCTAGAAATCCATGGTTTGAGTTATTTTAGTTGAGATAGAAAGTGTTGCTGGAATTCACAGATATGAAAATCACAAAATACAGGATGCCGTGTTCCAATATTATGATGTTTTCTGCCATCTATACTCTGATATTCAGACTTCTGCTGGTAACAACCTATCGTATCCTTTGGTTAAAAGAAAGAAGAAGAATTCTGCCATTGAAGTCACTTCAGATAATATCTTAAAAAAACTAAATATTAAGGCATAATTGAGAAGGCCACAAGCGGTCACCATCGAAGATCTACTGATACAATATAACAGTATATAAGGGGTAAGGTCATTGGTTTGTTGATTGGACCAAGACAGTTGCTTGGTTCACTTTCTATTTCTATTCTTTGACCTTTTTGCAACTTGCCATACCAAAAAGAAATAAGTCCTTTACAGATTCTCAACACCCAAAATCAGAGGTGACGATACCAGCCTTGACCACTTGTCTTTAGGAGCCTTATATCACCAGCATAGCCTGTATCTGTGGCATACATCAGGCCAGACCCTCCTAAGGCACTCAATGTGCTAGCACCTAGACCTACAAAGCGAAAGCTTCCTTCTAGCTGAGCAATTTAACAGCCACAGTAGACCACCATTATGCACCATCAGGTACCGCATCCTACTAAATACCATAACCACAAGATTACCAGATAATTACCAGACAAAGGACCAAGGAAACGGAATATACAGATAAGTACCATATCCTCAACACATAGAAGACTCTTACCTGTCACTAAAGATGACACTGTTATCAGTCTCTCTACCATTCCTTATCTGGGATATACCTATCTCAGGACTCAGACCAAAGGTATTTCACATGGATGCTAAAACTCCACTAAGGGTGCACTATCAACAAAAACAGTGACATTGTGATAAATGCCATAAGTTGGTCGAAACGTCAACATAACATTTGCCTAGTTGCTCTGTCCACTACCAACTGTAAAAATAAATCTATTCACTTGAAGCAACGAAAACCGTATACATGTGCAGTGATTATATTACTTATTCTGTGGCATATATGACATACTCTTTACATATATTATTTTTATTTCATTCACCATCATTCAGCTTGATCTTGAGCCAGCCTAGAAGAATGATGTTGCGCAGTCTAGATAGGTCCCACGGGGTCTTCTCCAAGCATAGATTCACAAGGGTCTTCTCCAAACCTAGTTAGGTCAACTAGGGTTTTCTTCAAGCCGAGATAAATCCACCAGGGTCTTCTCCAAGCTTAGGCTAGGGTCACACTTGGCATGCGTTTTTTAAGGTGCTTTTGGCAGCCTGCGTTTTTGCATGCGTTTTTGCTGATAGGTGTGGGGGACCCTTAAGAAAATGCATGCAAAAACGCATGTACCATTTAGTGCCATATAAAAATGCATGCGTTTCCCATAGGGCCCCATGTTATAAATACCCATGCGTTTTGTAAAAAAACGCATGCGTTTTTGAAATCACACCAAAAAATGCTGCTTGCAGTATTTTTGGGTGCTGAGCCAAAAATGCATCCCAAAAACGCATGGTACATTCAGACATGCGTTTTTGCTATTGGGGCAAGCGTTTTTTGCATGGGAGCCTATGGATGCATTTTTGCATGCGTTTTCACAAAACGCACGCCTCAAAAACGCATGTAATATCTGCAATTGTGACCCTAGCCTTAGGCTAGTGTCACTCATGCCATGCATTTTTATATGTGTTTTTTGTCCACCTGCGTTTTTGCTGTTAGGTGTGGGGCCCCCTTAAAAAGCCCTTAAAAACACATGCTTTTTGTTAAGAAACACATGCAAAAACGCATGCAAAAACGCATGTCCATTTTGACACATTCAAAAACGCATGCGTTTCCCATAGGGCCCCATGTTATAAAAAAGCACCAAAAAAATACTGCTTGCTGCATTTTTGGGTGCGTTTTTTAAAAAAATAGTGCATCATGCAGTATTTTGTGGTGCTGAGCCAAAAACGCACCCAAAAATGCATGGTACATTCAGACATGCGTTTTTGCTATTGGGGCATGCGTTTTTTGCATGGGGGTCTATGGGTGTGTTTTTACAAAGGTCTCCAAAAACGCAAGTAAAATCTGCATGTGTGACCCTAGCCAAAGATAGGTCCTGAATAGTCTTCTCCAAACCTAGATAGAGCCACCAGAGTCTTCTTTGAGCCTAGATAAGACCACCAGGGTCTTTTTCAAGCCTAGATAGGTCTATCATGGTCTTGTTCTAGCCTAGATAGGTCCAGCAGAGTCTTCTCCAAGCCTATATATGGCCACCAGGGTCTTCACCAAGCCTAAATTGGTCCACCAGAGTCTTCTCTGCTGTGTCTTGATTGTATTCCTCTTCACCTTCTTCATTCTATTCTTCTTATTATGATGTCCTTCTTGAGTGATTGCACTCTTTGTATGATGTGTAGACAAGTCGTAGCTTGGTGATCTTTGCTTCAAGTGACATGCCAGGTTTGATTTGTTCTAAAATTGATTTGTTTGTTCTTTAGATATACGGTATACAGTCAGAAATCTTGCCAGCAAGTTCTTCTCCCGCACTGTCTGTAAATGTACAGTGTCTCTTTGCATGGTTGATGATTCGGCAAGTTTCTTCTGGTGCACTTTTCAAATCCCTGAGCCAATGAGATGCTGAACTTCAAAATTCTAGATGTCTAAGGCAAATTTGTAGTAGTTGAACAATTAATAGAGTAGATGTCAAAGATTCTCTTTGTGCTCTCCGAACCTAAGGGACCGATTACTCACGCCTCCTGAGGAAGTGACACCACAAAACGTGCATTGGGGTGCAGGAATGGATGGAGCTGACAGATCACAGGTGTTAAAGTAAGTGCTGCCTGTATTCCTAGTGGAAGCGTTTAGTAGTGGTTGAAAGCGTTTAGGCACATGAAAGTGAGAGTACTTCACTAGATATCAAGTAATAACACTTATATTGCGCAATACATTACAATATTCTTTGTATATAAACATTGTTACTGAACGGAGGGTAATATATCATATTACTACTTTTTGTAAACTTGTAAAGGCTCTCAGTAGATGTGTATGTAGATATTACTTAGGCAACCACTAGTAAAATCTTTTGCATGTGTCATGGGAGGCCTTCACACCTTTCGGGTGGGCTGTCCTCTTAAGTGTCTGCCGCCAAATTGATGCTTTGTCTAAGTGTGTGCACGCCACTGGTAAGAACCACGCTGACAACAAGTCAAAGTAGAGCTTAATGACAAAGACCTTTATTAAGGAAGGAGTAGCCAGTTATATACATTAAAGGGATATTAAAGGGGTGTTGCATTTTATTCTGAAGAGAACATTCAATCATATTTCGTGTGTTAGTTAGCAATTCAGTTTAGCCTTGGTTAGTAAATTCGGTACGGGAACATCAAAACATTATATAGAGTCTGAGACAGAGAAATTCCAGAGGAGGGGAGGAAGAAGAAGAAGGAGAAGAGATAACTAGAGGAAAGTGCAAGATTTTATATAAATATGCTGTTGGAAGATTTCTGAATGACTTCAATAAACGTATATAAATTGTTAACTATTTATTGCCATGACACATGTATAAATTAGGCTCCATTCCTCCCCATTTTGTGTAAGCTATAACTGCAGTATTTCTTTTGACTTTTTATATGTTTTAATTGCTTTTACACCAATAAAGATTGTAATTGTTTAGACCCAATATTTTGTATGAAGCCTTTTGGCTGTTATATATTGACCTGAAATTTAAAGCCTGATATTTTTCATGGGTTCATAGTGTTAATATTTTGGGTTTTATGACGTTTAACTCTCATCAGTGCAAACCAAGAGGTCCGATTTGGCTGGATGAGAGACCTCTAATGAGGTCTAAGGTGAAATGTCTTTCCTTGTGAATAGTGCCAAGTCAGCATCAGTGAAATCAGATCTTTTGCTTTACACTGATGAGGGGCAAACACCGCGGAACTGTGTCTGAAAATGAAGTGTCTGAATTGGCTTTAATCCAAAACCCTGTGACAATGCTGGTTAAAGAGTCTATTGCTTTTAAGGACTCTGACTTCCAATAGTTGGCAGTAGAGTTCAAATCCTCTTCCTCTCTGAAGACATAATTTGCCAATGAGGTTTTAGAATTGTCATTAATTTGGCTGTTACTGTAAAATGCTATGTTTTTTTAACATAAAATAATGTGCAGAAAACAGCATCAAATGTGTGTACGAGCCCTCAGGTAGTTTTGTATGTCAGGAGCTCTTCCGGAGTTTCCCTCAAACTTATAGTCTTATCCAGCCACACACCAAACCTCTTAGCAGTCTTTGAATAAATATAGTTCAGCGGTTCTGCAGATAAAACATTGGAAAGCTCTGCTCTGTTGTGCTTTTTCTTGTCTATATATCATATGCTGCACAATATTTTTTCATTCTAGTGCTGTGCGGTATTAAACCACTGCTTCTATCCACTTGTAATAAAACTATATTGCTTTTCCTCCTCAGTTTTCATTTATTAATTGCTAGCTTTTAAGTTATTTTCAATGACATATAATTATATGTTTTGTGATGGAAAGATTCCATTACTAGGATCTTACCTATTGTGCAAAATTACTTCTCTGGAGTGGCCCTTCAGTATGGTGACACAGCACCACCTACAGTTTCATATTGCTACAAAATACAAACATTTTACAAATCAAGCCATTTCACCAATAACACTAAAATGCTTGATATTGTGCCACCAAAATAGCTATGACCCGTTGAGGCATGAACACGACATGATCTCTGATGGTGTCCCTGTGGCATCTGGCTCTAAAGGTACCGTTACACACTTCAATGTCGTTAAGATATCACCAACGATCTCGGTCGTTAGGACATCGTTTTGACATCGTTGGTGAGATATTGTGCACGACGCACCAACGATGTAGCGAGCAGCTATCGTTTGCACAACCCAGCAAACAGGGGTGCATCAAGCCCCTCTGCTGCCTGAGCCGCGGCACCGATTACGGGGGGGGGGGTGCTACTGGAGCCCCGCACTGCCGCCCCCTCTGCCAGCCTGGGCCGCGGCACCGGCAGTCATTGCCGCCCGCGGCCGTGAGTACCGGGCACCGGGGGGGTGCTATTGACCCGCGGGTAGCGCTGCCGCCCCTTCTGTGCCTCTCTCCCCGGGTCGCCGCTTACCTCCGGTGCGCGGCCGGCGCCATGACAGGGGGAGGCTGTGTGCATGAGGCGCCGCCCCCTTCTGCACTGCCGCTCCCCCTGCCGGCTGCCGCCTGAATGACAGGGCTCACCTTGTCCAATGGACGGTGCGGCCCTGCCAGCAAATGATACTTGTTCACTGTTGTAAATAGGTGAAGTCGTTAATGACATCGTTACCGCAGTGTCACACACAACGATGAAGCAGGTTGGCTGATCGAGGATCGTTTGATTTGAGAATATGTTCTCAAATCTGCGATCAACGATCCAACGATTTATCGTAGTCGTATCTCGGTGTCACACGCAACGACGTACTATGTTGTTTGAAAGACTCCAAACCCGTGACGTTTGAGCAATATCGTTCACGATCTCATACCGTGTAACGGAGCTTTAAGACGTTAGCAGCAGATCCTTCAAGATCTAGAAATTGTAAGGTTTGGTGTCCGTAAATTGGACTTGCTTTTCCAACACGCTTCGAGATTGCAAATTTGAAGATAAATCATCACCTTGATCTCTTTATCATGTTCCTTGGCCCATCTGTAAGGGTCTGCTAGAGTTGACGTTATCTAATTGTAAACTGTAAGTGTTGTTAATGCAATTTGGTCACCTAGAAGCCAGTGACTGCTTCTTGGCATCTTTGGGCTAGCTTTAATAAAGGTTGGTTAGTTTGTACCACCCTTAGGTGTGGCGCTAAAAGAACAAAACATGCATGCAAATTGGAAGGACAGGAGAATACTATGTTAACAATACTAGCCGCGGCGTCTGTGGGAGGTATAGTGAGCAGGAGCCCTAATGCGAATATTTGTTTGCAACCTCTGGGCCAAACTTGGTCCCCCGACACGTAATAGTTCAAGAATAGAGGAATCGTCCTGCATCAGTCAGATGACTAAGTCCCTCCAGGTTTGAGTCCGTGGTAAACGTTCCAAGTAGTGTCTGTCTTCCTGTGGTGTACTGAAAAGATTTACCCTCGATTACTGAAACTCATGTGAGCAGGCCTCTGTCATGGCTGTGTAGGAGTGCTGTCTTACTGGCTATTCCAATAGTACAATGTGCTAAATTCTTATGGGTGGGATGGAGTAGGCTTGTAAGACTTTTCGAATTACGTATATTATTGGGAAGAGGTGAGGCTTGAACATCTCTGTAGAGACCCAAGGACCGGGAAGTAGTTGGCAATTACATTGATTGTAATATTAAAAGATCCAACCACATTCGTGGGAAAAAAATGAGCCTTCAATGACCATGTAAACCCTGTTTGTTAAAAGTGGAAAGTAAAACCAACCTGTCGTCATAGTGTGTTACATAAATAATTCTTTTTTTTTTTAAAATGCATGTGGCTTTGCTGTATTTTTTAGTCTAGCACAGTTAAATCGGACAGCTGCAAACTGCCATCCTCAGCTGCCTTATTTTATCCACGGTAAATCTATGCAGCTGAGGGCTGGTATTTTCAGTGTACCAGAGGTCTTCATTATTGCGTCCCCCCACGCTGTAGAATAGCAGCCCACACCCTCCCCTGAAAATGGCACATCCATTTTAATGCCATTTCCAGGTGCTTTACCACTATCAGGCCACGTGACGTGTTTGCTATGGGGATCAGATCACTTACCAACAGAGCAAATGCGGAAGTGAGAGGGACACGGAAAGATGGACCGGCGCAATCAAGCAGCTGAGACATGGTAAGATGGTCTGTGTGTCTCTGTGTGAGTAGGATAACGTAGAACACAAGCATTAGCGTATTTGCACAAATGCTTCTGTCCTACATTAAGCTACACACATCCAAGCATTACCGAACGTATGCCGAATTTCATGACTTTTAAGTAAAATGTTCGAATTCGAGGTTATGAATCGAAAGGGCCGGGTTCTTTCCGAATTTGAAATTGGCCAACATGTTCGTGCAAAATTTGCTCATCACTACTAAACATACTCTGTGTTAAGGAAGAAATATACGAGAAGACGTGCCCACTATCTCTTGTATGTAGTTGTCTTCAAGTGGTTGTGCAGTAAAATAACAATTACCCAGATAACATCTGGACAGCACACAAATGAAAAGTGAGAAAAAATTGGCCCACTTTGCTGGATTTTGTATACGCTTATGTGACATTAGTCTTAGGCTGGGGTCACACATAGAAATCCGTTTTTGGAAGTGATTTCCATGACCAATCCGTTTTTTTTTTGGGTGCTTTTTGTGCCTCCTACACCCCTGAGCGTTTTTGGACTTAGTCATTTTTTGACCAAAATTCTCAAAAAAACGGATCCGTTTTTCCATAGGGCCCATGTTAAAAAAAAACAACTTTTTTTTTTTTTTTTTTGAAAAACGGACCCCAAAAACGTTGCTAGCAACGTTTTTGGCTCAAAAACGGACATAGCAATGTTTTTAAGTGCAGAAAAAAAACGGACAGGGTGTTTATTACATCCAATCAGTTTTTCTGTCAGTTTTTGGACTTAGAAAAAAAATTAACAAAAATGAAGCCAAAAACGGACCAAGGGCTCATGTGTAACCCCAGCCTTAGAGAGTCAAAGAAAGCTGGTTCTGATTACTGCTGTCTAACCACATAGATGCCACTGTTGATCTATGACTGTGGCATTTAATGCAGTTCAAGTGTGCAGCATATTGGTGACTTGCTGTAGCTGCAACAGATGGTCTCTGAGGCTGCCTTCTTTGTACTTCTGTAAGAGTGTACAGATAACACAACCTGAGGAGATTTCCCCTGACCACCGGGCGGACTCCTGCACAGGCTGAATAAAAGGCACTGCCCAGGCATGCCAGGGGCAGAAAGTACAAACCGCAAATAGCATGTGGACTTATGGTGGCCGGCTCTTTTTTCAGTAATCTTCCCTAGCAGGACTGATCAACACTACGTGTTAAGGCCCATTCTCACATAACGACGCATCAGCGATCCCGATAGCGATGTGCAGAGATTGCTGGTGCATCATTTACACATCGCTGGTGCGATGTCAAACAGGCATCTTACCAGCGATGTGAAAAACGACGCACTAGTGATCCAGAATTATATCAAGGTCGTTGTGAATTTTCTCTCCTTAGTGTAGCATTGAGATTGTTGCTCATTATCTTTGTCAAATACAATGATGTAGTGTTCCCAGCGGGAGCACAATGACACAGGAATGACCCAGAGCAGGGTGTAACGACAACGATCTCACAGCAGGGGCCAGATCGTTGGTGCGTGTCACACAGAACGACATCGCTGTTGCGTCACGGATTTCGTGCCGCAACAGCGATCCCAATAGCGATCTCGTTAGCGATCTCTTTATGTGTGACAGGGCCTTTAGTGTACTGGATTTTGATGGAGTTTACCTTGAGAAGAAATAAGCTCTTGCTGCCAGAGGGAGGTTGGTGTCAAGAAGGACATCAGAGAGTTTTGCTGATGATAGGCTGGATTATCCATTATGTGTGTGTGAGAAGGCTTCTCTCAGTGATTCGATTGCCAACTAAAACTGCTGTTTCCGGCTGGGGTCACAGTAGCATTTTTCACATGCGTTTTTGGAGACCTGCGTTTTCAAAAACGCATGTAAAAAACGCACCCATAGGCCCCCATGTTAAAAAATGCATGCCCTAATAGCCAAAAAGCATGTGTGACTGTCCCATGCGTTTTTGGAGCATATCCAAAAACGCATGCGTTTCTGTAGAAAACGCATGCGTTTTTGTAGAAAACGCATGCGTTTTTATAACATGGGTTCCTATGGAAAACGCATGCAAAAACGCATGTACAGTTAGTACCTTTTAGTGCCATTCAAAAACGCATGCGTTTCCCATAGGAGCCCATGTTAACAAAAACGCATGCGTTTCCGGAATGCAGTGCGCATTTTGAAGCTGACAGCGCGGCGCCGGTCTAAATACGTCACCAGGCGCCGGGAATGACGCGGATCGCGTCACCAGCCACACTGCAGCCTCGGACGAGACAGGGCACAGCAGGGAGGCGGCAATTTGAATGTGGGCTGTAGATCACGCCTATTCAGGCGTGATATGAAGCAGAGGGGCAGCCTGGATGAGTGACTATGAATAGCATAGTCACTCATTATCATCAGTAATCAGGTACTTATAAAACGTTTTTATTCAATGTCACTTACTGCATTTAGGAGGTAAAAAGAGTGTAGGGATAGTGTTAATATGCTCTAGGGACAGGTTTTAATAGGTTTACAGGTGTTTTGGGGGTGACAGGATCCCTTTAAAAAAACGCATGGCAACTGTGACCACAGCCTCCCTGAGTGTTTGACAGAACGTTTGCGGACTTGCGGACCTGTTTTCCCTTGGATTAACAATATAAAAGTAAGTCCTGAGCTCAGGCCCCGTATACGCAACTTGGCAGGTAATGTTAGAATTCTCTGTTTGGCACTGAAAATTTAGGTAGAAAGCTGCAGCCGAATCCACAGGCCTATGTTGAACTAAAAGAGACTTATATATTGGGGTATATAGGCTTTGTGTTCAGTTTGTAAGTCATAGTTCTGTTGCAAAGACTCGCTCTGTTGCACTCTCACTAAATTTACATCAGTTCAGTAGTCGAGAAATGTTTTGATCCTGATCTATTGTTTGGTATGCAAATTGTTCCTTTAGTTCTAGACACACCAAAGGAGTCTTTTTCTGGGGCACTCTGACCTAGATCCTTTGGATCGGGTGTGTATAAATATTTCTTGCAGTGAATTTTGGAGAATACTTTTACGTGATCAATCCCATCTTTATATTACCGAATATCTGTCTATATTTCCGTTTGTGGCCCGTTGTACCCTCAATGAATCCCTTGGTTCCCCAACACTTCCATGTAAATATTTAATTTTCCTCTGCACTGAAATACTCTGGAATTGCCGTACATAATGCACATGGTCAAATGATCGTAGGTTCAAGTCCCACAAGTTCTCTTACAGAATATGTAAAAAGCAATTACATAAAAAAAATTAAAAACAAGCCCTCATATGGTCAAAAAAAACCTAAATTTAAAAGCTAAAAATGGCTAAGCTCTGAAGTAATTAATGGTAATGGCAGAAGTTTCATCTGGTATCAACAATTTAGATCACATTAACTACAGAAGATTAGAGCGCTCTCACCGTCTCCCTAGCCGTAATATCAGCGAGCTGTCAGCATAGCCCGATGGTGAGAGATTCCCTTCACCGTGCTGTGCTGGAAGACGTACAAGTGTTCAGTACACAGTCTCTGAGGAGCCTGGGGAGGCAGAGGCTCCATATTCAGGTCTTTCAAAGTGACAGAGCGGAGGATGCAGCTGGGAATGGAGTGACAAAGCTGCCGAGAACAACTGACAGGCAAAACTTTAAAAACTTCCGACGCCTCTATGTATCGCAAGCTGCAGTATCAGAACTATATATAAAACACAGGGAAAACTTTCCACAATAGATACATGCACATTGTGGGTAGAGCGTTGGCTGATCCGCCTACTCAGAAGCTTTTTTACCAGGTAAAAATAGAAGTTATTGAATCTGTACCGGCAGCAAACCAAAAACATGAATAAAGTATTTATGTATCTTAGGGCCCTTTCACATCAGCGTTTTTTTCAAATCGCGGCAGATGCGGTGAAAAAACCGCATCTGCCGCGATTACCGCATACCGGCTGCACTTGCGGCACGGTTGAGGCGCGGTTGCGGTAAACACCATACAAGGTATAGGCGGACATTTTTTTTCGCGGCCGCGCCTGCGGCAAGTGCCAAAACCGCACTTGCCGCAGGTGCGGCCGCGAAAAAAAATGCTGTCAGCCGCGTTTTTTTTTTCGCGCTGCACCTGCCGCGAGTGCCAAAACCGCACTTGCCGCACCTGCCGCAAGTCCGCCTATACCTTGTATGGCGTTTACCGCAACCGCGCCGCAACCGTGCCGCAAGTGCAGCCGGTATGCGGTAATCGCGGCAGATGCGGTTTTTTCACCGCATCTGCTGCGATTTGAAAAAAAACGCTGATGTGAAAGGGCCCTTACTTGGATTTCTGTATATACGCCACTCAGCATGTGGAAGTGTGGATCCAGCACCAGATGTATGAACGCAGACACTAGTTGGGGAATTACACAACTGTCCCAGGTGAGCACATGCAATCTTAAAGGTATTAAGTTTCCCCATACGATAAGACCCATTGCGCTCTGTTTTGTCTCTCACTTAAAGATATTTGGAGACTTTTAAACTCTGTCTGGCTGGTAAACATCAATATAGCAGCAAAAAAGAGAATGAAATAAATACACTATTCCATTTACCAAAATTACTCTGACATTTCTTTTTTCATTCTGGCTCGTGGGTTTCGGTTAACACGGTATGGGATAAGTCATGTTCACATCATGAGCAACTGCATGTAATATTTTGCAACGCGGCCATCACACGGTTCAATATCGCTAGCGATATTGTTAGCGATCACTGTGCACGCGCGATCGCTAACAATATCGTTTCACATCGTTGGTGAGCTGTCACACAGACAGACTCACCAGCGATGTGGACCAGCGAGATCGCTGGTAACTATGTTACACATCGGGTTACTAGGCGCCGGCGGCGCTTAGTAACCCGACGTTTACCATAGATACCATCTCCCAGCATAGGCTCTGCCGCTGGGAGATCGTTCATCGTGATGTTCACACACCACGATGAGGCAGATTGATCAAGCGTTTATCGCTTGATATGAGCTCCGGCTCACAAATCTGCGATCAATCAATCAAGCGATTTTACATTGTAAAATCGCTTGATTGCACGCAGCGATGCACAAACGAAATCGCTTAAGCGATCAAAACGCAGATCGCTTAAGCGGTATCGTGCATTATATTGATGCTTGTGACGGCCGCCTAAGGCTACGTTCACATGTTCAGTTTTCAGTCAGTTTTTCACATCAGTATTTGTAGCCAAAACCAGGAGTGGATGATAAATACAGAAGTGGTGATGTCTTTCTATAAAGCCATGTTCACACATTGAGTATTTGTTTGGTATTTTACACGCCAAAACCAGGGGTGGTACAATCAAAGGAAAAGTATTATAGAAAGTCGTCACCACGTCTGGATTACTCATCCTGGTAATATAAACCAGTGGTTATTTGTTTCTATTATAAATACTCAATGTGTGAACTTGACCTTATAGAAACACGTCACCACTTCGTATTTTTCATCCACTCCTGGTTTTGGCTACAAATACTGATGTGAAAAACTGACCAAACACTGAACATGTGAATGTAACCTAAGGCTCAGTTCACATGTCCCATAATCATCTGTTATGGTACCTTTACACGCCGCCACAACAGGATGGATACAACCGCTACAGGCTACAAAGTACTTGTCGCGCAAATCGCCCGTGAGTAGCGGCGTCTGAAGACGCGACACAGCCGGCACAGATACCTGCATTGTTGTGCCCATAAATATGGTACATCCCGATTGTAGCGCTGTATCGCGTGTAAGAAGCTACAGAATGGAACTCTGACACCGGCGATGTACTGCAATGTAGCTGGCGTGACCCGGCTGTGATACCGCGCCCCATGTGGTTTCATTGTGCCAAGCTGCTGCTTGATGATTGGTTAGTCGCTGCATAGGGAGGCATATAAGGAGTACGATCACACTACAAATCGCTCGAGCGGTGTATACCACTCCTCGTGCCTGCCCAATCAGGATGTTTTTGGGCTTCGTCCTATCAGCGTACGGACGGCTCGTAAACCACAATTGTGGCACGCCTATGTGCTGTCCCTGCTGCACCAGGTACGCCCATAGTAGCTGCTTATAGCGGTGTGTAAATGAGCTACAGCTGGCTACTTGAGACACCCGGCGATGTAGCTAGCTGTAGATGTAGCGTAGCGTAGCGCACCTTGTGGCGGCGTGTAAAGAGGGTGCGTTTCCCGTTGGTAACCGTTCGGGCGTGCTCGTGCACGTGAAGTAGCCGTTGGTATCCATCCTGTTGTGGCGGCGTGTAAAGGTACCATTAGGCTGGCTTCACACCACATTTTTTGGACCCGGGGCAGTCCGGTGTGAACCGCAGAGCCCCAGATCCGATTTTGGCCCTATTGTAGCCTATGGTGCCGGATAGGGACAGATGGCAGCTATTTGCCATCCAGTTTGGTGTGTGTCCGGCTGGATCCGGGTGATTTTGTTTTTTGCCCCGCTTGCAGCTTGCAGGATTTTTTGTGTCCGGGCCAAAAATCACACAAAACCGGATCCTCCCGGACCTGGCACCCATAGCATGGAAGTCTATGGGCGCCGGATCGCGGCGAATCCGACATAAAATCGAACCGGTTCCCGGACACTAGGTGCTGAGAAAACGGCGGCTGTTCATAGCAGCCACTTCTGAATTTCAGCATCTGGAGAGCTCCCAGGCTGAAATTTCAGCAATACGGCTAGCTCCCCTCCAGCCGCTATGCTGAAATTTCAGCACTGGACATGGACAACCATTGATTCTGGCAGAAAACAGGCTGAAAACAGGCCATGGCTGAAGTTTCAGCACATGGAAAGCTCCACTGTTGAAACTTCAGCGCTTGGACAGCGGCAGTAGTGCAAAGGGAGGATTTCAGGAGAAAACAGGATCGAGGCATATGCCTCATTCGTTGTCAGGGCTCAGGTTATCCGTGTCTGAAAACCCGGACGAACCTACAGGGAAACCAGGTGTGAAGCGCTAGATCAGATCGCAAACTACTAAGCAGTCACATTGCGTGACCGCGCCGGTTCCGGTTCAACTTAGCATTCCTCACGCAAGCGTTCGTATCGGTGCTGAAACCGCAGTCCTAGTTACCGTGTTACCTCACACCTGTCACACAGCAGGCCGAGCTTACAGCGCCGCACAGGAAACGTTCTGAACGGTTACTGGCGCGCTGTAAAACGCCCGACCCTGCTGTGTGACAGCTGCAGGAACCCGGTACTAGGACTGCGTTTCCCGACCGCATAGCGGAAAGCTATGCTAGGAAATTGCTAATTGAAACCGAATCGCAGCCAGGGTCCACGAAATTACCTGCCTAACTGATGTAAAAAAATTGATTTCAATAGGATCTGTTTTTTTTAACACTGGAGTCTATAGAGAACTGATCCAATAAGTGATTGCTATTTATCTTCCATTTTTCTTTCATTGGTAAAGGATCCAATTTTCCTTACTGGATCAGTTTCAAATATAAGGTAAATAGCAATCAGATAACAGATCTATTCTCCATAGACTCCAACGTTAAAAAACTGGATGCTGCGAAAATTTATTTTTTCAAAAAAGACAAAACAGTTGTGTCTGCACAAGATCGCTGCTGGATCTGATCTAACGGATGATTACTGGACATGTGAATTTAGGCTTAAATGTGTGCATGCCAACCTAGGATGTCTCCTCGGAGATATAGAGAAAGTATAAGGATAGTAGCGCCATCAGAGATTGTCAAAATGTACACATTCTGCTTCCTACACAATCTTTCTCCTGCCCTCCTTCTGAATGTGTGATTGCATGCCAGATTCTATCTAATGACAGAGCGTCAGGCACAAGAAACCTCCAGAAATCTTTCTGGGAGACTTAGGCAGCACAAGTGACATATGCCATGTCTTTCAGGAGTCGTAAGGCTTATGGGTGATGGTTGAAGAAGAGCAAATTAATTCTAAAGGAGTCAAATTCATTATGACTTTTGGCAATAAGTTTAATTCCAACAAATCCAAATTTCGGAGTATTCAATTTGCCAGGCAGCATTTTGCTGGATTCTGAGGACTCATAAGAGTTTATATAAAGCAGATATGTCATATACTCACTTCTCCTCAGCCCTCTGCATACCTGTCCTGCTCCTCTTTTTTTATTCAGCAGGCCCGTCTTCATTCTTCTTTTTTCTGGTCTTCGTACATTTCCAGCAGGCTCCACCTCTGCTGACTAGGCCTCAGCAGCATTTGCAGCTGTCTGCAGCGTTTTCCTGTGCGCTCAGCTGAAGCAAACTTCCTGGAGCTTTGTGTGTGGCTGGTTAGCAAGGTAAGCATCGGGTTTCTATAGGACTCCGTTGCCTGCTAGAGCATAGCATTAAAGCTGTGGCTGAAATTTCTAAGTATTTAGCACTTGTGTCAGGCTAGGGTCATGACGCAAGTGTGACCCTAGCCTAAGTCTATGGAGACAGACCTGTTTTTGTCATTAGAATGCTGGACAAAAAAATCCAAGTGTGAAACCACCCTAACGTGTAGTAGTGACCCATATGACTACTGGGGTTACTCAGAAACCGAGAGGAAAGGAATACGGTAAGGCAAGATGAGCGACAGAGGGATCACTGTTGTGGATTCCTTGCATTGAATTTCTGGTTTGGAGCTCCCTCATGTGGTTGAGACTGGTGATGCATCTACTCTGTCTGTGAGAGATGTATCACTTGAATCTGATAATGACTGGAGGGTTGGCTTGGACTGGGATATTTAAGTGTGCTGATTTGGCCAGCTCTTTGCCAGTGGTCAATTGTTCATGAGGTGACTGCTTCTCTCCTGCCTTCTCCTTGTCCTTGCTGAATCCCTAATGGTACATTTACACGCCGTTACCGAAAGGTAGAAACCGGCAGGTGTCGGAGACAATTGTACCTTTTATCTTCAAAATACCCCAGTTACCCGCTGTGTACCTTAGATACCAGCCGGTGAGCGGAGGAGGCTGGTAACTAAGGTACACATCGGGTATCTAGGCAGCGCGCGCTGCCTAGATACCCGCAGTTTACCTTGGAGACCAGCCTGCTCCCGCTTCCAGCAGGCTGGCAGCGGGAGCAAGACACCATGGAAACGATATTTAAATCGTTTCCACGATGTCTCTGGTCCATTGATCGCTGGTGAGTCTGCCTGTGTGACAGCTCACCAGCGATCATCCGTCAATGTCGTCAGCGATCATCTCACTGACGACATTAACGCGTGTGACACCCCCTTTACAGTTTCTTTGGACAGCAGCTCTGTACACATCTCTGTTCCAGGCTGTATCTTGGCTTTTTACAGGTATCTAGCTTGTTATGGTTTTCTTATTCAATTCTGTTGGTAGATTGTATATTGTAAAGGAATACTTTTATTTTATTTTTTTACATGTACTTAGTGTTATTACTGTGTGATTCGGTAAACTATAGGTCAGGGCATGCTGTCTGCAAAGCCGACGAACTTATTTCAGCTAAGAGCTGTTTTTTTTCCTTGGCTCCACCTGTTTTTTAGAAGTAGGGGATTATTTACTTTTGAAAGACTCAATGTGTTTACAAGTGGTGTAGTATTCAAGAATAAAAAGAAAAAGGTGCAGCTATTGCCCTTATTCTTGTGATAATAAAACAAGTATTACATGTTCTGAATGGCAAAAATTCTTATGCAAAGCCCATGTTTATTGTTCTTCATGCAAGAATACATAAAGTAATATTACCATGTGAATATGTTCAAATTGCAGTTTTTATTATCTTTAATTTTTTTTCACAAAATGTTTGATTTGCTTGTTTTGGTTTGTTTTTTTACCACATATGTGTAGTTTGCTATTTTTCGTTTTGCTTATTACTAAGTTTTTTCTGAATAAAAAAAAAAAAAGATTTCAATTTCATTTTTCTTTATTTTTTATTTCCAAACATGTTCCCATACAGTCTAGTAAGCAAAAGGTATTAAAATAATTGAGTTAGAGTATCTAAAATCATGATTTAATAAAGCGGGTCATAGTGACCCAGGAGCAATACAAGTGTATAGTACATGGGAACAGAACAGCAGGGTTAACCATTCCATTACCTGTCTGTAGTTCCCAGTTTTGCTTAGTGTCAGTTTTACTGACTTTGGAATTGTTCGCAGGAGTCTTGCTGGTTTAGTAGGAGGCGCGTCCGTGTGGGCTCAGATGTTTTCAATATCCAGCAGTTGGCTTTTTGATAGGGTTTTGCCGCTGGTCGCGGAAGTAATCCTTCCTGTCCTTTCTCTATTAAGTTATAGTTGGGCCTCTCTTTGCTTGTGTCAATTTTCTGCCTGTGTATTGTTTTTCATCTCCACTAACCGTCAGTATTTGTGGGGGGATGGCTATTCCTTTGGGGTCTGCTCCGAGGCAGTCAGGTATTTCCTGTTTCCGTCTTTAGGTTTAATTAGTCCTCCAGCTGTGCTGAGGCGCTATAGGGCATCGTAGTGCGCTCCATGGCTACTTCTAGTTGCGGGGGTTAGTCAGGATTCCACTACAAGTATTAGTGTCCAACCTCTCCTGTGAACACCACAAGTTACTCCTCAGTTGCCGGTTCATAACAGATCACTATGCGAAGAGCCGAACAAAGGTGAGTTTATTATCTTTTTCTAACCCCTTTACAACCCAGCAATTTTCTGTTTTGCTTTTTACTTTCCCTCTCTTTCTTACAACTGTTATAAGCTTTTTTCATCTCCATCCAAATATCCATAATAGGGCTTATTTTTTGTGGAACAAGTTGTACTTTTGAATGACACCGTTCACGTTGCCCAAAATTACAAATGTGTTGAAATTGCAAAAAAAAGTGTGATTCCACAATGATTTTTATGTTTTTTTTTTTTATTACTATGTTTATTATAAGGTAAAACTGAGATGGCAGTATGATTCTCCCAGTTAGTATGTTTTCACAGATACCAAACATGTATATATTTATTTTAATTTAAGTTGTGAAAAAAATTTGCATAGTTGTAAGAAAATAAATATGTGCTTGCGTCGACATTTTCCGAAACCCATAATGCTTTCAATTTTTTGGGAGGTATGAGGGCTAATTTTTGGAGTGGACATTTTTATTTATACCATTTTGGGTTAAATATGATGTTTTGATCACCTCTAATTGCATTGTATTGCAATGTTGTGTATTTTTTTATTTTTAATAGGACCGAAGAAGGCAGAAGGATATGATCTCTTTTTTGTTTTTTCATATTATTTAAATCTTTTTTTTACTCTTAGGGGTCTTGAAGCTGAAAGCTGTGATCATCCTTAAATATTTAATCTTTCTCTTTTCCGATATCTTGTCTTCATCCTTCATACACATCATCACTACCTGAATACTAAAAAAACAACATTCCTCCACCCAAACTGTGCTGTTAGGCTGCCTTCACACTTGCAGATGCATCTGCAGCGTTTTGCAGATGCATCTGCAAGTATCAGCATGCAGACCGCGGCCCTATGTTTATAATAGGGCGCCCCGCGGTCTGAAAGCTCTCATTCATTCCTATATGTGAAGCGTCCGCAGGCGGATGCCTGCTTACAGATCACACTCTCCCGCCCGCACTATGGACGCGAGATGTCGCGTCCATGGTGCGGGCGGGAGAGTGTGATCTGTAAGCAGGCATCCGCCTGCGGACGCTTCACATATAGGAATGAATGAGAGCTTTCAGACCGCGGTGCGCCCTATTATAAACATAGGGGCCGCGGTCTGCATGCTGATACTTGCAGATGCATCTGCAAAACGCTGCAGATGCATCTGCAAGTGTGAAGCCAGCCTTAAGTGCCGACCAGTCTCTAAGCTGCCGATCATATCTAAACTCCTGGAATGCTTGGTCCACTCCCATCTGATCCATTATCTCTCAGATAATTATTTTCTTGACTTCTACAATCCGGCTTCCGCTCCTTACACTCTACTGAAACAGCCCTTACTAAAGTCTCTAATGATCTACTAACAGCTAAATCTAATGGCCACTACTCCCTGCTGTTCCTCTTAGATCTCTATGCCGCCTTTGACTCTTTGGATCACCTGCTCCTCTTCTCTGTGCTCCGCTCTGTTAGCTCAAGGACACCGCTCTCTTCTGGTTCTCCTTCACTGAATCTTTTGCCGGCTCCTCTTCCTCTTCTCATCCCCCTATTGTCGAAGTTCAGTCCAGGGTCCCCTGATCCTCTCCTTATATAGTGCACCTCTTGGGCAAATCATCAGTAAATTCGGTTTCCAGTACCATCTCTATGCTGATGACACCCAATTATACACATCGTCCCCTGACATCATCCCCTCATTACTACAAAATGCCAGGGATTGTCTGTCTGCTGTCTGTAACATCATGTCCTTTATCCAAAACTAAATCTGTCAAAATCTGAACTCCTTGTGTTTCGCCTTTTCACTAAACTACCTAAATCTGAAATTGCAATTTCTGCTTGTAGTTCTGCCATTACTGCCACGCAGCATGCCCGCTATTTTGGAGTTATATATGACTCAGAACTCTCCTTTACTCCCTATATCCAATTGCTCACTTGCTCATGTCACCTAAACCTCAAAAACATCTTTAGAATTTGACCTTTTCTTACCTTTAGCTCTGCTGAAACTCTTACTGTGGCACCTTCTGCACCTCCCTACATCTTCTCCTCAACTCTGCCTAGCAAACTACCCATGCCCTCCATTCTGCTAATGACCTAAGACTGACATAGTCAATAATCAAAACTTCCCTCTCCCATCTCTAGGACTCCTCTCAAGCTGCACCAAGGAGTTGTCTTCTGATGACCCATCTGTAAGATAAGTCATCATATGAGATCATTGGGGGTTTGAAGATAAACTGAAATATGTGGCACCGACTACTAAACAATGTACTGTACAGAGCTGTGCTGTTCTGCCCCATAAATTGCTTACATATGGCCACTGATGAAGCAAATATCAGCTGATTGGTGGGGGCACCGACCACACTCAGATAAATGACCTATCCTACTGAATGCAGTGCTCGACTGTTTCAGGCAATCCCATCGCCGTAAAATGGAGAGAAGGGCGAGTATGCATATGTCTGCTCCATCCACAATGGTGCTATTGATCCCCCTTCTCAAGGATTTAGAGCCTACATCTTGGGATCGCTGAGGGTCCCAGTGATTGGATACCCAGAGATTACCAAGTTATACCTCCTATTTTCTCTGGATAGGGGGTAACAGGGAATTTTAAAGACTAACTCTTTAAATCACAATTTGGCTACCACTGAATAAGGATATACCTCTAAGTTATGTAGCTGCATTAAGTCGCTATCCTGTACAAATTTTTAATTTAAAAAAAAATGTACCAGGAAAAGTGGGTTTAGTTTGCAAAAGGGCTAAATATTCCAGGTATATTGTGTGACGAAATGGACTCCTTCAATTTAGAACATATGAAGATTTCTTATGTAACCCAGACAGATTGTATATTGGCTTTTAAACTTGTATTGGCCAAGGAGAATTTCCTACAGTATTTTCATAGATTACTGTGGTTTAAGTTTAGCATGGTAATGTAATTATCTAACTTGTTTGTCACTGAAGGCCAGAGAACTAAAATATGCTAATCGTTCATTGTCTATTACCCTGTGAATGTTGATACTATGTACATGGCTCCAGCCACTATTGTTTTAATGTCATGGTTTGCAGACTGAAGGTCTCCTACTAACATTCCATTGTAAGGACTATGTCAATCAGTAGGTCACTCTACCTTGTCAGGAGTAAAATACTTCTAAGAATATGTTAAATGAGACTTGAGATTCAGCCAATGCAAAGACAGTGTTATTGCACCAATCGTGACGTTGCCAATATCCTGCAATGAGGGCTGAAGGTATATAAGGAGATGTGTTCATTATCCAGAGTTAGTTAGATTCTGTCTGTGACCTCAGTCTAGGGATTTCGGACCCGGCTAGAGGTCCACTGGATTTAAGATTGGATACAGGCAGCTAATCTAGGGTCTTCGGGTCCGGTTAGCGAGCCATAACCCCAGGTCTAGGCATTTCGGTGCAGACCAAAGGGACCAGAACACGGACTATAGAACCACAAGGACTTCAGCATTGGATTATCGGATTCGGCTGTGATGACAAAGACTGCATAAGGATAAGGAAGCAACCCAGGTTGGGACGATACAGTCACCTGGCTACAGACTTTGCTGTGCTACAGTCTAAACCCTGGTGAGCCAGCGGAAGGGTGAGACTCTGTTGCCTGTTACATTATGTGTTGTGCTTGGTTATGCGTTATATGCTGTTAACTGTTTGGGGATCCAATAAAGCCTTAATATTGTGATTCCCTCACCCTGTGTTGTCTGAGTAGTTTTCCGCCCACGGTTAAGGAGCTCGGGCGTTCAGTTGGGGATGAGCCCTGGTCCACTGTTGTCTTTGTAAAGGCGGCTGGGCCTGCGGACGAGAGCACCCACTGACCCCCGGGTCTCCACATATTGTATCAGGTATTCTTCCAGAAAGAAAAAAATGTGTATTGACCTGCACTGCCATGAAGGAGATTGAGTCTTGCAGTTTAAAAATTGCAGTTTATTCTGTCTATGTGCTTCAAAGTCTCTGACTTCTTCATCAAGACTTTAAACAGATTTCTGTGTAAAGTCCTGATGAAGAAGTTGGAGACTTTGAAATTCGTACACTGAATCAAAAGCCATTTTTAAACTGCAAGACTCAATTTCAATGATGGCAGTGTGGAGCGCTAAGGGCTTAAGGTCTGAGGTACTCAGCTGCTGGGCCAGTAGTTTGGATCACGGTGGCAATGTCCAGTGCTGTGACCCTGGCCCACATTGAAAGGGAGTATAGAAAATGGAGAATTAAAAATAATAAAGAAATAAATAGTTTTTGACACCAGTTGGAACAATTAGCCAGATATGGATTGCACTGCAGGAGATATTTGGGAGATAGATGGATTGGCAGTGTAGTTTTTAAAATGTTCACAACCAGGGCTGGCTCCCAGGAGATGGCAATGATGAGGATGGTAGTAGTGGTGCAGTGTAGCAGAGAAATGAATAGCAGGAAACAGTCTTTTACTTTACATTTTTATATAGTTCTTGTACAGTGTCCAGGGTAATACAACCACCACCAGGCATGTGGTCTGGCCAGTCTGATGAGAACTGAAGTCCGCTCCGCTAGGTGAGTTGGGTGAGTACTATAGCCTTCCTGCTGACTTCTGTAGTTCTTAGGTTTCTTGGTGCCTGACACTCTCCAGTACGCCCTCTTAGTTGATGTTGGTTAACTCCGGCCAAGCTGGTAGTGTGGGCCCTGTAGTTAGCTGTGCCTTCCAACAATTCTCTGACCCTCTGTACTACATGTGCCCCAGGAAGTTCTAGTTAAGTGGCTGGTGATCATAAAACTCGCTAGTCAGCAGTTTCTGCCACCAGGCCCTGTAAGCCTGAGTAGTCTAGGGACTGGTACACTGCTCTGCAGCTGGTCTCTTCAGAGCTTCCCAACCTGCTCCTCACTGCACTTTTTCCTTCATCTTACTAGGCACTAAAATCTAACCCTTCCCACTCACCAGTGTGAGTCACATGCCCAAATAAGGCATCCAGTGCTCAGTCTCATATTAAGGGTTCAGGCAGTGTGTGAATGCTTCAGACTTCCAGCAGAGGGAACTCCAATTCTCTTCAGACATGGCATTACAATCAATGTTAAAGAAATGCCATTTGTGGCAGCCAGACCGCAGAGGTGCCACATCAGCACCTGTCGATACACGTTTTTTTCCCTTTCTGTCCATTTTGAAAATGCAACATCTCCAACAAAAAAACAATCGGCAACTGGGACAGAAACATATAACACCAATTGCACTCTGAGTTTGTTGGCATTAAAAGAAACTTGTCGCTCAATTTATGCAGCCCAGACTGAGAATAGCATGAATCAAAGCCTGGCTGCATGATTGCAACTGACTATATTATTTTATGTGGCATTTTAGAGGAAATATAGTTTAAAGATCTGGGCAGAGACCATAAGCACAGACGAGACCATTCTGGTGCCGCACTTGGTCAGCTACTCCCATAGTACCAACCCATAGCATAAAGTTAACAGGTGATTTCTGCTTCATGGTAAAATAAATGCAAAATATATATGAATAATGCATAAAATAATGGTGGCCAAGGACTTATTGTGGTTAAAACGAACCCTAATAACAGGGACCCACATATCATACTTGGTACAAATGTAATTGGAAATTGTCTGGATGAAGTGTTGTTTTTAATCCGACAGATTGCAGACACTGCCAATGCTGGCAGCGGAGAGTTCTACAGAAGGAGATCAGAGCCCTCCTGCACAGACAACAGGTAACCCTGTCCAGTGGTGAAATTGGTAGGGTACGGGTGACAGACCCGATTCCCATTGTAGTACCCCCAAAACAGTGAAATGATGATCTGGTGTCGGGCAGCAATAGGCCTCAGAGGGCAGGACTACCAGCCAAGAGTAGAGCCCATGTGTTCAGAAGGAAGGTCCACAATCCTGACAGCCAGGGGGGTGGTTGATGTATACAAGGGAAGGGTACCCGTACACATAATAAACTGTGGAGAGGAAGAGGTCAAACTGCCCAGATATTCCACCATTACCCAGTTGTTCACTGTAGACAACAACTCAATACATACAGTGGAACCCTTGACCCCGCCAGACTCAGCGGAGGGCAACAATTCCAAGGGACGGCTGGAGGACTGGTGTCAGGAGCTCCATGTTGGAACTGACTCCACTCCTTCCCCCCAGAAGCACGTTGTCTATCGGGTAGTCCAGGAATACAACTGGTCTTTAGTAAGCATCCACGTGATTTTGGGAGGTTAAAAGGGGTACACCATCCTATACCCGCAGGTAACCATCCATTCATTAAAGAGCAATATAGGCCTGTACCACCAGCTCACTATCAGCGTGCCAAGGAAATGTTGCAGGATATGAAGGACGCAGGCAGGGGCGGACCTACCGCATGTGCAGCCGGTTCAATGAACCTGGGCCCCAAGCGGTAGGGGGTCCCCAAGGTCCAGAGCTGTTCACAAGGCTAATTTGCATGATGTGGAGCTGGCGCGAGCGCAGCGGAGGGTCCAGGTCCTGACTGCAGGGGTGCTCTGTCTCTCCGCACCCCCCGAGGCCCCCTGAAGTTCACCCTGTGTCTTCCCAAGGGCGGCGACGTGACATGCAGCAGTGTGTGATGAGGTCATCGTCACTCTGCAACCTCCTCACACACTGCTGGACTGGTGACTCACAGAGGGAGGAGGAGGCCTGGATGCTGCAGTCAGGGGAGTGGTGAGTCCTGAGCAGTGAATGTCTGTGTGTGTGTGTCAGTGTGTGTGTCAGTGTTGTGTGCATAGTGCATCCTTTCTCCCTCCTGTCCGACTGCTTCTATATTAGCCTGAACTAAGGCTGGTTTCACATTTGCGTTTGTGTCTGCATGCGGAGGGCATGGAGACGCAAACGCAGTGCAAACACAGCCATACTGATTTGAACGCAGCGGAGAATCTCCGCATGCGTTCACATCAGTATGCAGCCGGCCAGCCAATCAGCTGTCTTGGTGGTGGCTGGGAGGCAGAGATCAGGGGCAGAGATCTCCTCCTCCCTGCCGCCGCTGATCTCCTGACGGTGTTGGCAGGGAAGAAACAGCTGATCTGTCAGCTGTTTAAATCACCCGCGCCGACACCGAAGAGGTGATGTTGGCGTGGGAGATTTAAACAGCTGTCAGATCAGCTGTTTCTCTCCGCCAACACTGCCGGGAGATTAGCGTCGACCAGGAGAGGAGTTCAGCGGCTGCTCCAGCTGATCTCCTGGTGGCCTCCGCTGATGTCCCGGGAGAGATTTCAAAGAGATCTGCTGCATTCTCCTGCGCTGTCATGCGGAGGACACTGCGGATCCATTGACTCCCATGCTTTGTTTGTGCGCTTGCGGGAGCTTGGAGATAAAAAAAGCTCCAGCAAATGCACAAAAAAATGCAACAGCGCAGTCAAACGCAGGTACTATGCGTTCCCATGTTAAACATAGGAACGCAGTGCGCATGCGTTTGGCTGCGTCTGGTATGCTGCGGTTTCAAGTGTGAAACCACCCTAACACTTTCGCTTTCATTATCTCCTCCTGACCTGCTGAAGCAGTCGGACAGGAAGGAAAAAGGCTGCTCTGTGCACATAACACTGAACTGGAGGGAGGTAAGAGACAGTGCAGGGGGAAGGAGAGGAAACTCATGCCCCCCTCCCTTGTGAGGGAGAAAGGGGAGAGGAGGCACAGGGCTCCCTCCCCTGTGAGGGAGAAAGGGGAGAGGAGGAACAGGGCTCTCTCCCCTGAGAGGGAGAAAGGGGAGAGGAGGCACAAGGCCCCCTCCTCCCCTGTGAGGGGGAGAGGAGACACAGGGGCCCCAGCTGTGAGGGAGAGGGGTATATGAGACACAGGGGTCCCCGTGAGGAGGAAAGAAGACAGGTTGGAGTGGCTGGTGAGAGGAGACACAGGTTCCCCTCTGAGGGAGAGAAGACAGGTGAGGTGGTGGGGAGAGGAGACACAGAGCCCCCCTGTTAGAAGAGGTGGAGAGAGGCACATCTCCCAGGGGAGAGAGGCACAGCGCCCAAGGGAAGAAGTAAAGCACCCAGGGGAGAGAGGCACAGCGCTCTGGGGGAGAGACTTTGGCTTTGTGTGTGTGTGTGTGTGCTATACAGTGGTGCTGTGTGTGTGTTATGCAGTGGCGCTGTGTGTGTTATGTAGTGGCACTGTGTGTGTTATACAGAGGCGCTGTGTGTTATACTGAGTCCTGTCACACTTATAGCTGCATGCTTGTGCTCCCGAACAAATGGGGGCCATGTACAAAGATGTCCAGAGCCTGGGATCAACCTCCATCGCAGTGATTCTTTTCTCAGCCTCCTCCCTCCATGTGGAAGAAGCAGCCAAGTCCAAGTTCTGATGCTGTCAGAGATACTCTATGCTGTATGCACTGACACACTGCATTTACTGACACCGAGAAGATTTACTGACACACTTGCATGCCATGTACTAACATTGGCATTCTGCAAGTACTCACACACTGGCCAGACTAAAGGTACTGTTACATGGCACGATATCGCCGGTGATATCGCTGCAAAGTCACGGGTTCAGCGATGTTTAAACGACATCACAAGTGTGTCATTACGTGTAAATGCACGATTCAACTACGATAAATCGCTGGATCGGAGTTGACAGGTTTATGAACATGTTCTTAAACCTGGCGATGTCGTTCAAGCAATCTGGTACCATTGTACTGTGTGACACCGCGATAACGATGTTGTTCACGACTTCTCCTATTCACAGCAATGATCAGGTATGGTTTGTTGGGTTGTGCCAGCAATACCTGCTCACTACATCGTTTACATCGTTGGTGTGTCGTCCACGATATCTAGACGAGTGAAATCTCACCAACGATGTTGAAATGATGCCAAAAAATACGGCGTGCCCATGAGATCGCTGCCAACATTGTGCCGTGTAACGGTACCTTTACTGACATGCTGCATTTACTGACCCACTGGTACAAATGTGGCACCCTGCTCACGCAGGAAGCCACAGCCTTCCCTACTACACAGCTCGGTTTCCACAGCAGGTACCTACTACATGCAACACCTTCCACCCCGGCACAGTAGAGGGAGCTAAACTCACTGACTTTAGGTGAGATCCCCTATAAATACTGCTGCTAGGGGAGGAGTTAGTTAGAGTGCGGAGACACTAGGAGAGCTGCGAAGACGACCGGGTTATCGGTGCTGCGGTTAGGCCCGAACCAGTGACCCGGCGGGGCCCTTCTGCCGTCGAGCCAAGCCTATTGGGGAAAGAAGGCAAGGATAAAGGGATCCTGTCACCTTCAGAATGCCTCCTAAGCTACCAAAACATTTCCCTGCAGCATATTATCACTATTCTCACACTCCTTTTGTCTCCTAAAAGCATCCTGTGAAAGTGCATAAAAACGTTTTAATACTCATTAGTGATTATAATTAGCAGGGGCTATATTCTTTAGCCCTTAGGGCATGTTGTTTTGCAGCCTGAATGATCTATCCTCTCTCTGTCTGTGCTCCTCTGCTTGTGCAGGCATTGCCCTCCCCCTCTCAGTCACTCACAGAATGCAAATCATTAGTCCTTCCTTCAGCTCCACATCACAGCAGCACAGACAGAGAGACGCTGGATCCTGGAGCCTGCAAAACAACCACACCCTAAGGGCTAAAGAATATAGCCCTGCTAATTATAATCATTAATGAGTGAATATAAAATCGTTTTCATGCACTTTCACAGGATGCTTTTAGGAGACAAAAGGAGTGTGAGATTAGTGATAGGATGCTGCAGGGACATGTTTTGGTAGTTTAGGAGGCGTTTTGGAGGTGACAGGATCCTTTTAACACACGGCAGTGATCAGAGAGGGTAACCTGTGGACCACGCAGGAAGAGAGAGGACCAGGGAAAGTGAGGAGGCCAGTTGTGTTGCAAACAGACAGGGCTTCAGCGACAGCAGGAACCTGAGGAGGCCTTATACCCACTGCTATGGAGACTCACTGAGCACCTGGTCAACCGACTGCTCTGGACATCTTTACCTGTGCATACCATCAGTAAAAGGTAAAAGAGATGACTCACCCAGGCCAGGGGACTCAGATCTCAGGCGCAGTCTGGAGGTCATGGATGGTGGTGCCTGAGGCTGTGGCCCTGGTGGTCAATGAAAAAGGGAAAATAAAAGAAAGATAAAAGAGATTTGTTCGTGATGCCACCTGTAGGTCCCGGTGATGGCACCTGCACTGCTGGAACCTCCGGGGTGATGGGCAGCAGCAAGATGGAGTGGCTCCCTACAGGAGGAGCGATGCCCCGGGGTATTGGAAGTAGGAATGGTGGAGTACGGCAGCACAGTCACTTTGGAGCAAGGCAGGCAAATCACAGTTTAAGGAAGAAATCACTGACACGTTGCTCACTCTGAACGGATACTTTACTCCTGAATTCTGCAGGGTTACAAGGTAATGCAGTTCTTGCTGCGGAGTAGTGTAACGGGTAGTTCTGGTAATGAGCAGTGTCCCTCTGAAGCTCCACTGGTGTTCCTTCTTTCACACTCTGTCCTTGCTCTGCTGCCCTGCACGGATCCCGCTTGTTAGACCAGGCCCATCAAGATATATGAGATCCCCTTATCTCTCTAAGGAGATCTCAACTCAGTCTGGTGCTTCTGGTGAGGACCGTGCTTGGTGTAGGGCCTTTGGGTCGTGCTCCTATAAGGTCATCGACCACTCGAGTTTGCGGTTCAGGGATTTAGCCAGCTGGACCACTACAGAGCCAGTACTCCGGGTTTGCACTGGGCTAGAGCATTTGGTTACCCTTCTGGTTCTTGGCCCCTATCTCTTCTGGGTCACCAGGTGGAGGTGC
Organism: Allobates femoralis; assembly: GCA_033576535.1. Lineage (NCBI taxonomy): Eukaryota > Metazoa > Chordata > Amphibia > Anura > Aromobatidae > Allobates > Allobates femoralis. The sequence continues at coordinate 189,823,757 of JARQOC010000011.1, forward strand.
CCTCCCCGTTAGCTTCTCTCTGTTGGTTCTGTAGCTCTCCAACTCTGCTTCATTTGCTCACACACACTCATAACTAACTCACTCCTCAACCAACTCCTTGCTGCTTTCCCCACTTGCTTTATCACCTAGCCTCTCCTCCCACCAGGACCGGTTACCCTAGTAACGGGCTTCTAATTAGTCCTCTATCACTAGATGTTTGCATATGGTACTGGAGCATCAGGCTTATTCTCCCATTACCAGAACAAAGCACAGTGGCGTAACTTCAGGCTCAGGGGCCCCGATGCAAAAGATCCAACGGGGCCCCCAATTATTGGAAATCTTTAGTAGTATTAGTCTTTTTCTATGGGCCAAAGGGACTTTTGGGGCCCCCTAAGCTGCAGGGCCCGGGTGCTATCGCAACCCCTCCACCTACTGTAGTTACGCCCCCTGCTAACCACTGAGCCACTGTATACAGTGCTAACCACTGAGTCACCATATACAGTGCTAACCACTGAGCCACCATATACAGTGCTAACCACTGAGCCACCATATACAGTGCTAACCACTGAGCCACCATATACAGTGCTAACCACTGAGCCTCCATACAGTGCTAACCACTGAGCCATCATACAGTGCTAACCACTGAGCCCCCGTACAGTGCTAACCACTGAGCCGCCATATAGTGCTAACCACTGAGCCACCATACAGTGCTAACCACTGAGCCATCATACAGTGCTAACCACTGAGCCACCATACAGTGCTAGCCACTGAGCCGCCATACAGTGATAACCACTGAGCCATCATACAGTGCTAACCACTGAGCCTCCATATACACTGCTAACCACTGAGCCATCATACAGTGCTAACCACTGAGCCTCCATATACACTGCTAACCACTGAGCCATCATACAGTGCTAACCACTGAGCCACCATATACACTGCTAACCACTGAGCCACCATATACAGTGCTAACCACTGAGCCAGCATATAGAGCTAACCACTGAGCCACCATATACAGTGGTAACCACTGAGCCACCATACAGTGCTAACCACTGAGCCACCATACAGTGCTAACCACTGAGCCAACATATACAGTGCTAACCACTGAGCCACCATACAGTGCTAACCACTAAGCCACCATACAGTGCTAACCACTGAGCCACCATATACAGTGCTAACCACTGAGCCACCATACAGTGCTAACCACTGAGCCACCATACAGTGCTAACCACTGAGCCACCGTACAGTGCTAACCACTGAGCCACCATACAGTGCTAACTACTGAGCCACCATACAGTGCTAACCACTGAGCCGCCATACAGTGATAACCACTGAGCCACCGTACAGTGCTAACCACTGAGCCACCATACAGTGCTAACCACTGAGCCACCATACAGTGCTAACCACTGAGCCGCCATACAGTGATAACCACTGAGCCATCATACAGTGCTAACCACTGAGCCTCCATATACATGCTAACCACTGAGCCATCATACAGTGCTAACCACTGAGCCACCATATACACTGCTAACCACTGAGCCACCCATACAGTGCTAACCACTGAGACACCATATACACTGCTAACCACTGAGCCCCATATACAGTGCTAACCACTGAGCCCATATAAGCCAACCACTGAGCCATCATTACAGTGGTAACCACTGAGCCACCATTACAGTGCTAACCACTGAGCCACCATACAGTGCTAACCACTGAGCCAACATACAGTGCTAACCACTGAGCCACCATATACAGTGCTAACCACTGAGCCACAATAAGTGCTAACCACTGAGCCACCATATACAGTGCTAACCACTGAGCCACCATACAGTGCTAACCACTGAGCCACCATACAGTGCTAACCACTGAGCCACCGTACAGTGCTAACCACTGAGCCACCATACAGTGCTAACTACGAGCCACCATACAGTGCTAACCACTGAGCCACCATACAGTGCTAACCACTGAGCCACCTACAGTGCTAACACTGAGCCACCATACAGTGCTAACCACTGAGCCGCCATACAGTGCTAACAACTGAGCCATCATACAGTGCTAACCACTGAGCCTCCGTGTATATGGTGGCTCAGTGGTTAGCACTGTACATGGAGGCTCAGTGGTTAGCACTGTATATGGAGGCTCAGTGGTTAGGCGTATATGTATATGAGGCGGAGGGGGTTAACACTGGAGGGCAGGCGGAGGGGGTTAACACTGGAGGGCAGGCGGAGGAGGTTAACACTGGAGGGCAGGTGGAGGGGGTTAACACTGGAGGGCAGGCAGAGGGGGTTAACACTGGAGGGCAGGTGGAGGGGGTTAAGGGGGGTGTGGGGGGGTAAGGTGGAGAGGGGAGGGTTAACAGGTGGAGGGCAGGCTGAGGGGGTTAACAGTGGAGGCAGGCTGAGGGGGTTAACAGTAGAGGCAGGCTGAGGGGTTAACAGTGGAGGCAGGCTGAGGGGTTAACAGTGTGTGGAGGCAGGCTGAGGGGGTTAACAGTGGAGGGGAGGCTGAGGGGCTAACAGTGGAGGCAGGCTGAGGGGATTAACAGTGGAGACAGGCTGAGGGGGTTAACAGTGTGTGTGTGGAGCCCCACGGGACGGGGGTACTCGGTACCGGACCGGACGGTGCCAGGGAAGTCACTGGTGGCTTGGTCCGGACCGTGTCCCGGGCTCAGCACAATAAATGGGGGATTATTTACAAGGGAAATGTCACTCGTGACGCCACCCACTTGATGCGGCCAGTGATGGGGCCGCCGCTGCTGCAGAACCTCCGGGGGTGATGGAGTGGCAGCGGAGATGGTATAGTTCCAGTGGGAAGAACTGTATCCCCCGGGGCAGTAAGGGTTAAGTCTATGGTGATGTTGTAGCACACTTACTTCACAGACGCTGCAGGGATCTCTCCTCCTGGCTAGTGCTGACAGGCTGGATCTGTATGAGGGAGAATGGTGTGCAGATAGAGGCACGACAAGAGAGGCAATTCAGGGTTTTCCAAAGCTTTACTCTTATTTCCTTCCAAGCAATTTACAAGTCATTTGCAGTTGGTACACAGTTCAAGTACACGGGTTCTTCCTCTCTCTCCGGTTTCCCTTTCGCTCCCTTCAGCCAGGCCTCTCTCTTCCTGTGACCCCTCACACAGTCTTTAGTGTCCCCTTCCGGGTTATTACGGTCTCTTGTACGGGTGGTGCGTAATACGCCGGACAGTATGGCGGTGACTCGGGATTCTGTGAGTCCTAGTGCGTCACTTAGCTGCCTGTCCTTTAAGGTAGGGATCTCAATCTGGAACTCAGACCCCTCGTCGTGTTGTCTGGGGATGCCGGGTGAACTACGGTCCCCTCTAGAGCCGACACTCTACTTTAGCCCAGCCTCCAGCAGTCCTCAGCACGAGGCTCTACCAGGCTCCTTCTCTCTGTTTCCTTCAGTATATCAGGAGGGACTTCTCTGCCTGCAGTCAGTGGCTTCAGCTGCTGTCTAGGGCCCGGATTACACCGTCCCTTCTCTGTTCTATCACACTCCTGGTGGCATCAGCATCGGACGGGCTTTCTCTCCCCTCTGGCTCACGCTGGCTCAGTACGGATTCTGCGCTCCTAGCCTTGCACTCACAGTTGTGTGATTGTCCTTCAGTCTTTACATCTCAGCCATCTTGGCCTACTGCCTTCCTTCACTCCTCCCCCTCACTATATACTGTCAGTCACCTGACCTCTGGTGTGCCCAACCCACTCCTCTAAATCCACCACCCCTCCGATCTCATATAGTATCTAATCTCAGGGCTGGATGTAACCTCTCTGACACGTGGGTTGTGTGGGCTGTGAGGGTGTTGGTGTTCAACAATGTCCTACCTGCCTGGCTGCAGTTCCCTTCTGTGGCCTCCTGGACGCAGGGGCGCCACATGTGGAGGCAGGCTGAGGGGGTTAACAGTGTGTGGAGGCAGGCGGAGGGGGTTAACAGTGTGTGGAGGCAGGACGGAGGGGGTTAACAGTGTGTGGAGGCAGGCGGAGGGGGTTAACAGTGTGTGGAGGCAGGCAGAGGGGGTTAACAGTGTGTGGAGGCAGGCAGAGGGGTTACAGTGTGTGGAGGCAGGCAGAGGGGGTTAACAGTGGAGGGCAGGCTGAGGGGGTTAACAGTGGAGGCAGGCTGAGGGGGTTAACAGTGGAGGCAGGCTGAGGGCCCCTCAGATCAGACCCCGGGCCCCCCCTGTGGTGACTGGGGGGGGGTAGTGCTAGCGGTGTTTGTCCACAGCCAGTCATACTCACCGCGCCGCCGTGCGCGGTTCCACTGTCCCGCGGTCCGCAGTGAGGAGGAGAGGAGGGGCGGGCACAAGCAGCAGGAAGTGAGCTTTCTCTCACTTCCCGTCCTCACTCCTCTCCGGCCGGCGCTATCGCGGTCGCGGCGGCCGGCTGTCAGCACGGGTCACGGGGCCCAGTCGCAGTCGCGACCGCTGCGATGCGGTAGTTACACCACTGACAAAGCATACGGCACCTTCAGTCAGTGGTGCAGTACCCTTTTGTGACGCACTCTTAGCGGGTCGCCATAGAGACGTCTTCAGTGTGTGTGCGTTATTCCTCTCCATCCCCTGCCTCCCTATAGACTGCCTTACTGCTTCTCACCCTGGTCCCAGGTCCCACTCCAAGCTGCCCCTTTACTCAACGCTGCCCCGGAGGACCAGCTCCACCTGAAGGAAACTTTGCCATCCTTGCCGCGATACCATCGCCCTCCGGAGGACTGTGGCGGCGCTGGTGACCCATCACTAGGTACTACAAGTGGCGTCACGTGACAACAACAAACTCTTATCCCCTGTACATAACCCCTTATTGAAGTGTCACCCAGGCCACGGGCTCAGGCGCTGCCACCCATGACATCCCCATGAAAACCCCCTCCGAGCCTGATAACCGAGTACCCCAGGGCCGGAGGCTCGACACAAACACTGATATTTTTCTTTTAGTGAAACACTGACAACACTTGCTGACATGCTGCATTTAGTGGCATAAGCACTGACGGACATTACATTCAATGGCTCTAATAATCATTAGCAAAAATATAGCAGCCCCATAACATTACACATATATATATATATATATATATATATATATATATATATATATATATGTATCAATCAAAAAAAGGGTTATTGAGCAGCGTTTCTTTCTTTAACAAAATGTTAGGTGCTAATCAGTCCTTGAGGTGGTGTCCAGCCACCTATTCCAGACATATATATGCAAAAAAGGCTGCAGCACTCCAGATTCAGATGTAAATTCCGCCTTTAATGGCCTTCAGGTATAAGATAGAGACGTTTCGGTCAATGATGACCTTCTTCCAGCAATCACTTACTGCAAATGCTGGGGACTATATAGGCCCTCTAATGTCCAATCTCATTATACAATTACTTGTTTTACAAACATTTTACAGTGTATTTACATTTGTGACTTGTATCATACATTTACCTAGTGCTCAATATAAAGATACAAATATTTCCTGATTGTATTGTAATACATGGATTCAATTACTTACAGTTTAATCCATAAGGTGCATAAAGTGGGTTAATTGTGCCTCAGGTGCCCGCTTAATTAATTATAAACTCTGTACATTACCACAGCGTGCTGTCTGCCATGTGCGGCCTCCCTCTGGCTGCGCGCCGCCATGCCGGCGTTGTTTACGTTGTATTGCGCCTGCGTCAGCTGGATGCGCGTCCCCAGTTACGCGATATTACAGGAAGCTCATTCAGCTCCGTGTTAGAGATCTCGCGCATGCGCTGTATCAATTCAGCGTCCGGCCGTGCGTGCTCCATGGAAATTCCTTTCCTCTCTGTGTATAGTCTCAAAAAATGTGTTCATTACTGAAAAATGATGGCGATCTAAACAGCTTATTTAATCTATATGTTATATTAGATTACACAGCAGGTGGCTTATAGTGTTTGATATCTGTATCTTCAGAATTAAGAACTGCATCCTCGATCCTAGGAGAATATTAGAAGGCTACATCCCTTTGTATACAGGTATCAACGCTATATTTTTGTTTTTATACTTTATTTTCTAGCAATGTCTGCACCATTTAGGGTGTAAAACTACTCCCATAGACCTTATAAGTTATACTTTCACTCGTGTTTCAGATTTTAAGTATAAACCTATCGCATACTGGGAGAACCGTAGAAAGCAATACGACCGCTGACAAATAACCCCTATCCATCAGAAAGGTAGGCAACCGTCGCGCTCACCTTCTCAAAAGACATCTTCTTTATGCAGGTCTCATATAGCCATTCTTACACCCTAAATTTCATTTCCTATAGGATTATCAAAAGAATAATAAAAGAAAAGAAACGAAGTAATCCATAGCACCTACGCCAAGACTATAGGAAAAGGCCTACAGAAAATTCTGATGGGACATATTCCCTGAATGGATCCTCTTTGATACATATTTATCGCTTTTATGGCAGCACGAGAAATCAATAAAATATTGTTTTAATTTTTAATGAATATAGATTAATTTTTATACGCGGTTTTTATATTCAGTGCGCTGAACCCCAAAATTCTATTTAAATATATATATATGGCCAGTTAAAAGGGCCCACTAAGACTCTTTTGCCCGGGGCCCACAAAAACCTGGAGTCGGCCCTGGATTGTAACTACCTCCCTGATCTGCTGTAAGCCCTTCTCTCCTGTCATCACCTGGCTCAAAGTGGTCACATGACCTCTCCTGCAGTGATTGTGCTCCTTCCTGTGACGTCCCATCCCGTCTCCAGGGCAGGAGCTTATCCCCTGTCCTGCTGACACACATCACAGCCGACGTCACTGTGATTGACAGACAGCTCCCCTCTAGTAACGCAGCGCATGCGTGCTAAGTTAGTAGTGTGGTGCTGTTTGAGGCTGCTTCACAGGGACACCGCAGCTCCTGGACAAGTGGATATCAGGGGATCTCTGGCTTTGTGTGCTGTGACTGCTCTCACCCGATCTCCCCCTCCAAGCACATTCACTTCCCCTGCGGTCTGCACCACTTGCTGGACGCTGTGTTCCTGACACTTCACTGCTTCCTCCCTCACGGCGTCCTGTAATAAACCAGCAGCGATGTCAGGAGATATTAACACATCTGCTGCCGGGATTACAGCCCTGAGAGAGGAATCATAGTGTCAGGGAACACTGTAGTGATGTGTGGTTCCTGAATGGAGCCGGCTCCCTGCTGTGACTGATAGGAGCCATCTATCCACTGGGAGCTGAGCGAATTCTTTTTTTAACCCTCCAACTGCTGGAGACTGGGTACTTGGTGGAGAGCAGGAATTGTAATGCTTGGTGTGGAATGGAGTGGATCTGTGAGGCTCCTCCCAAATGAAAGATTACACTCAGTGGTTGGCTTCTTAGTGCACATGACCTGTGATGTCATAAGGTCTTTAAAGGGGAACTCCAGAGAGAGAAAACTTTTGAGTACAGTTCCTGGCCTGTTACATGATGAAGCAGAACTGTACACTGCAGTTCTAGGATCTATAGATCTCTTATAAATCAATAAAATGATACCTGCTCCTCTGCTCTGACGGCTTCTCATGGGGCCCAGAATCTTCAGCCTGGCAGCTTCATGCTGCTGGTGAGAAGGGGAGGTGTGTCTGGGGTGTGGATGCTGGGGGCTGCAGGAACAGTCTGCATTCACGCCCCTCACACTTCTGTATAATGAGGGGCATGACAGGGGGCGTGGCTGCCACACCATGCTCACACATACAATGTAGCCCCTGATATACCATCAAATAGCAATCATGTCACCTAGCAGATATAAATACACACTGTGATGGTCTGCTGTATGATGATGCATAATGTGGGGACATACTGAAAAGAATGAAGAAAAGGAATAAATAAAAAGAATGAAGATAACTTATTACAGAAAGATTATGTAGATGTATAAAAGGTTTCTTGGGTATCTTAGACATGGAATGAACACATATCCCATATAATCAGGTGTATATTATGTTACTGAGCATTATAGGTGTGGAATGAATGTGAAATATCTGTAGATTAAAGGAGAATGAACACATGTCCCATATAACCAGTGTATATTATGTTACCTGAGCAGGGCCGTATTTTGCCATTAGGCACTCGTAGGCACGTGCCTAGGGCGACGCCATTCACAGGGGGGCGGCACCTCAGCGTGTTTTCTTTTTTTTTTTTTTTTTTTTTTTTTTGTTGCCCCATGTCGGCCGGGTTGTAAGCCCCAGGGGGTGCAGGGATGAGGCACAGGGGGTGCAGGGATGAGGCACAGGGGGTGCAGGGATGTGGCACAGGGGTGCAGGGATGAGGCTCAGGGGGTGCAGGGATGAGGCTCAGGGGGTGCAGGGATGAGGCACAGGGGTTCCAGGGATGTGGCACAGGGGTGCAGGGATGAGGCTCAGGGGGTACAGGGATGAGGCACAGGGGGTGCAGGGATGCGGCACAGGGGGTGCAGGGATGCGGCTCAGGGGGTGCAGGGATGTGGCTCAGGGGGTGCAGGGATGTGGCTCAGGGGGTGCAGGGATGTGGCTCAGGGGGTGCAGTGATGAGGCACAGGGGGTGCAGGGATGAGGCACAGGGGGCGCAGGGATGGGGCACAGGGATATGGATGGGGCACAGGGGTGCTGGGATGGGGCACAGGGGTGCTGGGATGGGGCACAGGGGTGCTGGGATAGGGTGCAGGGGTGCTGGGATATGGATGAGGCACAGGGGTGCTGGGATGGGGTGCATGGATGGGGCACAGGGGTGCTGGGATATGGATGGGGCACAGGGGTGCTGGGATATGGATGGGGTGCTGGGATGGGGCGCAGGGGTGCTGGGATGGGGCGCAGGGGTGCTGGGATGGGGTGCAGGGATATGGATGAGGCACAGGGTGCTGGGATGGGGTGCATGGATGGGGCACAGGGGTGCTGGGATATGGATGGGGTGCTGGGATGGGGCGCAGGGGTGCTGGGATGGGGCGCAGGGGTGCTGGGATGGGGTGCTGGGATGGGGTGCAGGGATATGGATGAGGCACAGGGGTGCTGGGATGGGGTGCAGGGATGGGGTGCAGAGGTGCTGGGATATGGATGGGGCACAGAGGTGCTGGGATATGGATGGGGCGCAGGGGTGCTGGGATGGGGCGCAGGGGTCCTGTGATGGGGTGCAGGGATATGGATGGGGCACAGGGGTGCTGGGATGGGGCACAGGGGTGCTGGGATATGGATGGGGCGCAGGGGTGCTGGGATGGGGCGCAGGGGTGCTGGGATATGGATCGGGCACAGGGTGCTGGGATGGGGCGCAGAGGTGCAGGGATGAGGCACAGGGGGTGCAGGGATGTGGCTCAGGGGGTGCAGGGATGAGGCTCAGGGGGTGCAGGGATGCGGCACAGGGGGTGCAGGGATGCGGCACAGGGGGTGCAGGGATGCGGCTCAAGGGGTGCAGGGATGAGGCTCAGGGGGTGCAGGGATGTGGCACAGGGGGTGCAGGGATGAGGCACAGGGGGCGCAGGGATGGGGCACAGGGATATGGATGGGGCACAGGGATATGGATGGGGCACAGGGATATGGATGGGCACAGGGGTGCTGGGATGGGGCACAGGGGTGCTGGGATGGGGCACAGGGGTGCTGGGATAGGGTGCAGGGGTGCTGGGATATGGATGAGGCACAGGGTGCTGGGATGGGGTGCATGGATGGGGCACAGGGGTGCTGGGATATGGATGGGGCGCAGGGGTGCTGGGATGGGGCGCAGGGGTGCTGTGATGGGGTGCAGGGATATGGATGGGGCGCAGGGGTGCTGGGATGGGGCGCAGGGGTGCTGGGATATGGATGGGGCACAGGGTGCTGGGATGGGGCGCAGGGGTGCAGGGATGAGGCACAGGGGGTGCAGGGATGCGGCACAGGGGGTGCAGGGATGCGGCACAGGGGGTGCAGGGATGCGGCACAGGGGTGCAGGGATGTGGCACAGGGGGTGCAGGGATGCGGCACAGGGGGTGCAGGGATGCGGCACAGGGGGTGCAGGGATGCGGCACAGGGGGTGCAGGGATGTGGCACAGGGGGTGCAGGGATGCGGCACAGGGGGTGCAGAGATGTGGCACAGGGGGTGCAGGGATGAGGCACAGGGGGCGCAGGGATGAGGCACAGGGATATGGATGGGGCACAGGGGTGCTGGGATGGGGCACAGGGGTGCTGGGATAGGGTGCAGGGGTGCTGGGATATGGATGAGGCACAGGGGTGCTGGGATGGGGTGCATGGATGGGGCACAGGGGTGCTGGGATATGGATGGGCGCAGGGGTGCTGGGATGGGGCGCAGGGGTGCTGTGATGGGGTGCAGGGATATGGATGGGGCACAGGGGTGCTAGGATGGGGCACAGGGGTGCTGGGATATGGATGGGGCACAGGGTGCTGGGATGGGAAAATCACACATTGCACTCATCCGAGTTTCACGCCAGTGTGTCCCTACCCTAATAATAAAATCCATATAGTAATCCTACAATGTCTGCTGGACATGGTATGGGGAGGATTTATGGCTTAGTTAGTACACTCCATACTTCATGGTATGGGGGGTTTATGGCTCAGTTAGTACACACTCCATACTTCTTGTTATTAACCAGTTAATGCTCTCTTGTCCACCACACTGCAGTGTCAAAAGAGGACGACAGAGAGACAGACAGCAACACGGCATCAGAGAGCCCCTGACCTCCAAATAGAAGATCCTCAGATCCTGGTATTGTGACGACATATGAAGAAATATTCTTTTACATTTACATTACACTATGCACTCCACAGCACGTTACATACATCATCAACACTGTCCCCATTGGGGCTCACAATGAAAACATCCTACCAGTATGTCTCATATTGTATATCGCCTTTCTTTGATATCACCTTCACAAATATTGCATTTATTGCACTTGTCAGGTTTTGGATGTTTTCTGATTGCATTTGTTTGCAGGATGTCATAATTGACTCCCAGAGCTGCTGGTTTGACGGTTAATGTCTTGCAGCATCTTAGATTTTTTTGCTTAAAGGTACTTCCAAGTTTCTCAATAGGGCTGAGATCAGGGGAGACTGGTGGCCACACCATGCTTTTCTCTACTGTTATGTCCATAGCAGCCAATTACTCAGGGCTATGCTCTGTACCAAGAGATGGTGCATTGTCATGCATGGGGATGATTCTGTACGAAGAAAAAAAAGTGAAGAATATTTATACCGTGTTAGCCAGTAGATAGAAAAATAGGCCTCTCAGATTGAAAAAAAAGTGGTCAGTCTAAAAGTATATATACTTTGCCGTGGTCCTTTTCACTCCTTCATGGACCCTATAGGGGCAAACTAGCTCTCTTCACATGATTGCGACCCAAGACATGACTGCCACCTCCTTGCTGATGTCACAGCCTTTTTGGGACATGGTGGTGGTCATCTAGCAACCATCCAGTACTCCAACCATAATGGGAACCTCTCGGCTCCTTTAAGCGCCTCCTATCACTGCTCCGCACCTTGCTAGCTCATCCCTAACCATCCAAAAGATGATTTATCACCTTATTGTTGCCTTTTGCACACAAATTAAAATTATTAAAAGATTTTATTATTCTTCGTATTTATTTCAAAGCAGTCTGTCTGCAGGGGGCGTGGCACGACGGGGGGGCGTGGCACGACGGGGCTTGGTGCGATGGGGGATGTGGCGTGACGGGGGGGGGGGGGGCGCGCACCGCTGACAGTGCCTAGGGCGGCAGGAACTCCAAATACGGGCCTGTACCTGAGCATTATAGGTGTGGAATGAATGTGAAATATCTGTAGATTAAAGGAGAATGAACACATGTCCCATATAACCGGGTGTATATTATGTTCCCGGAGCATTATAGGTGGAGAATGAACATGAAATATAATGTACATTAGAGGAGAATGAGCACATATTCCATATAACCAGGAGTATATTATATTACCTGAGCATTTTAGTTGTGGAATGAATATGAGCAATCACAGCATTTAGGTGGATGCGGTCGCTGCCATGTTGACCTGTCATGACGACGTCTGGAGGAATGCCTGGTACACCATGCCAAATGCATGGTATGTGAGGTGAAGTGTCAGCTGCAAGTGCAGCTCTGACATATAATCCATTGCAATGCTGGTATATTGCAATGGATTATATCAGCAATAGTGATGAGCGAGTACTTGAATGCTCAGGTGCTCGAAGCTCGGGCCAAGCATCCCAAGATACTCGTGTACTCGGCCCAAGCACCGAGCCCAATGTTATCCTATGGGAGACCCGAGTATTTTTCTGACATGACCCCCGGCAGCATGGAAAAAGCCTAAAAATGTCCCAAAAGTATCAGAACAGTGCTGAAAAGATATGGCAACAGCATGGGGAAGAGTCCTGAAAGCATTTCAGACCCCAAGGTCACTGATGTCAACAATGTTGTCAGACTATTACGCCACTTTTACGGACTGTCAAGAAAACGTTACAAAATGAAACCAAAACGGATTTTCATGGAAAAAAATATTAAGGGCTCATACCCACTTGTGAGACAGAGTTGGTGTATGTTAGTTTTTTGGATTATATCAAAGATTTTTTTTTTTTAAATTGTCTGGCACTCCCATGCCCCTGGGAAGAGACGTAAATGAAGGCCTCTTTAAATAATGTGCCCATTATAAGGAAGTGTGTGTTTTGTAGCATTGCCCTAGGGCAGGGAAGCCAAAAATTGGGAGGCACTTCAATGCCCCTAGATAGAGGTGTGCATGAGGGCCTTTCTAAAAAATGTGGCCATTGGAAGAAAGTGTTTTTTTTACTATTGCACTAGGCAGGGAAGCCAAAGGTTTGGAGGCACCAAGATGCCCCTGCATAGAGGCGTGCATGAGGGCTTTTTAAACAAATGTGCCCATTGTAAGCAAGTGTATCTGCTGTAGTATTGCCCTACGCAGGGAAGCCAAAGGTTTGGAGGCACCAAGATGCCCCTGCATAGAGGAGTGCATAAGGCCTTTTTTAAAAAATGTGCCCATTGTAAGCCAGTGTGTCTTTTTTAGTATTGCCCTAGGCAGGGAAGCCATAAATTGTGAGGCCCTTCAATGCCCCTTGAAATGGAGGAGAGCCTCTAAATATTGTTCCCATTAAAAAGGAGCAGGTCTACTGTACTTGTAATGCCCATTCTGTTTTCATGGACCTAAACATTTACCCCTGGGGGGTGTACATGAAAGTACTGCCTAACATTTGAACGGTTAGGGTCATCATCATAAATATGATGTAAAAAAAATTATGCTTTCGTGGCATCATGAACTACGGTTGCACTGATCATATGATGGTGGCGGATGAGGAGAAGGAGGAGCAGAACAGCAAGTAACCAAAGTAATGAAGTGTTTACCCATGTGTGGGTGTGCGGAGGTGCATGGCAATTTACCGGCACACATTTTACATTATACTATCATTTGGTGGTGGTGTGGTGAAGTCGGGCCCAATACAACCTTGTTCATCTTGATCAGAGTCAGCCTGTCCGCCTTCATTTACCCTTTTTTGAGGCAGGAGGGGGTTGTAGCTCCAATTTGTATACGCTAAAACAATCAGTATACCCATCTCAGCGTTTGTGACTGACCGGTATACCTGCTGTAATGTAATCTCTAATCTGTCATCTCAATGTCCAGCTAAAAAACATCTTTTGGATACCTTCATTTACCTGTATACAGGCAGCACGACATTGAAAATGCGCAAGGCACGACATTGAAAATGCGCAAGGCCGGTGGTACTGGATGTGATGGTGGTGCATACAGAGGCTGAGGCCATGTGCAAGCTGGAATTGCGCCATGACAAAAGCCAACATTATCTCGCTCGACCTTTCTTGTCCCAATTTGTAGGGGACCGCAGCAGTACTCCACTATTAAACCAAGACCAGTGAAAACAGGTTGTTAGTTGGATAGTGTATACTGCTTTCAGTCAGTTTTGCACCACCACAAGCAGCCTGTCTTCCACACGGTCAAGTGTGAGTAGCCGTGAGACTGGACTGCACATTCCACACCCTGATCCTCCTTCCTCCCACCATGCCGAGTGCCTGGACACGGACATAACTGATCACACTTGGACACTCTGAAGAGCTGTTCACTATCCATTCATAGATTCTGGCCTCTCGCCAGCTCCAGTTGAAGTGGGTCATGAGGAGATCGTATGTACTGATGCCCAAATATTTGAGCAGCCACGGTCTCACAAGGCAACGGTGGGAACGTGACTCAACAAGAGGTGGCCGATGATGAGACACAATTGCCACAAAGTCAGGAGTAGGACCAGGGTGCGGAAGTGGAAGACGACGTGGTGGATGATCCAGTAACTGACCCAACCTGGCAGGAGGACATGTAGAGTGAGGACAGCAGTGCACAGGGGGAGTTAGGCGTAGCCTCACAACAGGCCGGAAGAAGCAGGGTGGTGTCCGCAGGCAGAAGGCAGGCAACCGTTCCCCGGAACAACAACACGAGTGATGTTGCCAGTACAACTGCTAGGTCTTCCCGAGTCTGGCTGTTTTTTAACGTGTCTGCAGATAATTCGAAAAGGCCATTTGCAACACCTGCCATGCCAGCATCAGCAGGGGTAGCAAAACTACCAGCCTGACCACCACCAGCATGATCAGGCACATGACAGCAAAGCACCCGACTTTGTGGGATGTACAGCAGAGTACAGGAGCATTGTCTGCGGGTAACACCGCTGCGTCTTCCACTGTTGTGCGTGCAAGCCAATCCCCTGTCCATACTGCTGGTGAAGATGCCGCCTGTCCTTCACCTGTACTTGCACAAACAGAAGCAGCACCATCATCAGCCACGTCCTTGTCCCAGCGCAGCGTTCAGTTATCCATGCCCCAATCTTTGGGACGCAGGCGCAAATACGCTGCAAATGCCGCATATGCCACAGTTGTAAATGCACACATTTCGCGACTGCTTGCGCTGGAAATGTTGCCTTTTAGGCTGGTGGAGAAAGAAGTATTACACAACCTGATGGCGGGGGCTGTCACACGTTACTCGGTCCCTAGCCGACACTATTTTTCCTGGTGTGCCGACCCCGCATTACATAAGCACATGTCACAAAACATCATACGTGCCCTTAACAACGCAGTTTCAGGCAAAGTCCACCTAACCATGGACACGTGAACAAGTGCTTGCGGGCAGGGCCGGTACATCTCTCTGACGGCACACTGGGTTAATATTAAGGAAGCCGGGACCCAGTCTGAGCTTGGGACGGAACACGTCCTTCCAACACGAAGGATTGCAGGCCCTAACTCAGTCAGGGTTTCACCCACAGTGTACAGCTCCGGAACTTCATGATCCTCACCCTCCTCCTCCTTCACTTCACCCTCTACACCAGTCCAAAGCTGGAAGCACTGCAGCACTGCCTCGGCTAAGCGGCAACAGGCTGTGCTGAAGCTAATATGCGTAGGTGAAAAACCCCACAATTCTGAAGAGTTGTGGAAAGCACTGAAACAGCAGGCAGATCACTGGCTCACACCGCAGAACCTACAGCTAGGCATGTTCGTGTGTGACAATGCCCGGAACCTGGTGGCGTCTCTATGGCGAGGCGAGCTGACACATGTTCCATGCGTGGCCCATTTTATTATTATTTATTTATATAGCGCCATTAGGTTCCATGGCGCTTTATATTAGGATAAGGGAGACAAGAACAAGTACACTAAATATAGGCGATCAGAACGTACAGGAGGGGTAGGGACCCTGTCCACGAGGGCTCACAGTCTACGAGGGGCGGGTTGGGATACAGTAGGATGGGGGAATGTCAGGTATGGGGCGGTTCGCCTGGGTCTCATGGCAGGTTGTAGGCTTGATGGAATAGGTGAGTCTTCAGGTGACACTTTAAGCTTGTCAGGGTATGAGAGTGTCTGACGTGTTCGGGCAGGGAGTTCCAGAGTAAGGCAGATGCCCGGGAGAAGTCCTGGACTCGGTTGTGCGAAGAGGTGATGAGGGGGGAGCAGAGGAGGAGTTCTTGGGAGGAGCGGAGGTTGCGTGAGGGTATGTATCGGGAGACCAGGTCGGAGATGTATGGTGGGGCCAGGTTGTGTATGGCTTTGTACGCCATGGTTAGTGTTTTGAATTGGGATCTCTTGGAGGTGGGAGCCAGTGAAGGGCTTGGGAGAGGGGGGAGACAGGGGAGTAGCGGGAGGACAAGTACATTAGTCGGGCAGCGGAATTGAGGATAGACTGGAGAGCTGTGAGGAAGTTAGTGTGAGGCCATTGAGAAGAAGGTTGCAGTAGTCAAGGCTGGAGATGATAAGAGCATGAATGAGTGTTTTAGCAGTGTCGTGGGTGAGGAAGGACCGGATCCGTGAGATGTTCTTGAGCTGGAGCCAGAGGGATGTGGTGAGGGCCTCGATGTGGGGCTTGAAGGATAGGGAGGAGTCAAGGATTACCCCGAGGCACTTGGCTTGGGGGACTGGGGAGAGGGCGCAGCCGTTGACGCAGATGGATAGGTTGGGAAGTGGGGGGGAATTTCTTCGGGGCAAGACTATGAATTCAGTTTTGTCCAAGTTGAGTTTAAGGAAGCGAGCAGAGAAGAAGGATGAGATGGCGGAAAGGCATTGTGGGATTTTGAGAAGTAGGGAGGTGATGTCAGGGCCGGACAGGTAGATTAGGGTGTCGTCGCCGTAGAGGTGGTATTGGACGCCGTGGGACTCAATGAGTTGCCCTAGGCCGAGAGTGTATATGGAGAAAAGTAGGGGTCCCAGGACCGAACCTTGGGGGACTCCGACAGAAAGGGGGTAGGGTGAGGAGGAGGTGTGGGAGTGGAAGACGCTGAAGGTCGTTACGCAAGGTATGAGAGATCCAAGAGAGGGCAAGGTGGGTGATGCCGAGGGATTACAGGATCTGGAGAAGAAGGGAGTGGTCAACCATGTGGACAACCTCGTGGTTCAGCGGTATATTAAATACTACCGGAGCTGTCTGATCTGCTCGCAAAAGTACGCTGCCTGTGTGCCCAATTATAGAAAGTCACCTACTGCTTCAGCCGCCCTTGACAGCTTTCAGCAGCGTTTGCACATTCAGTATCACAGACTGGTCTGTGATGTCCCCACGCATTGGAATTCCACACTGCACATGTTGGTCAGGATTTGTGAGCAGAAGGGGGCAGTTGTTGAGTACCAGCATCAACTAGGCCGTCGGTATATGGTTCAAACTCCACACATAAGACCTCAGGAGTGGACATGGATGTCCGACATATGTACCGTCCGCCAAAACTTTGAGGACTTCACCAAGATGGTGAGGGGCGATGATGCCATAATTAGCTTCACCATCCCGCTTCTCTGTCTTATAAAATGCTGTCTGCTCAAAATCAAAAACGATGCATTGCAGGCGAAACACGATGAGTTGTAGCAATAAACCGTACGGGGTGATTACACACAGCACAGCCTCATCTCATCCCAACGTGCATTGGAGGACTATTACGAGGAGGAGGCGGATAAAGAAATGGAGCTACTTTCATGCGAAATTGACAGTAATACATGCACAACCATCTTACCGTCGGATGGCCAGAGGACAGGGGAGAGGAGGAGGAGGAGGATGATGAAAACAGCATGGTCAATCATCCTGTTGTTGAGGACCTGAAGTCTTGCCTGTTAACAGTCTTATGCACATGGCTGACTTTATGTGATGCTGCCTGTCTTGTGACCCTTGCGTTATCAACATCTAGGCGGACACTCATTACTGGTTGGTGACACTTTTAGATCAACGCTACAAGGAGAACTTTATTTCTCTTATACGGTGACTCAAGTGGTTAGCACTGCAGCCTTTGCAGCACTTTGGCTTGAGGTCCTGGGTTCAATTCCCACCAAGGACACAAAGGACAACATCTGCAAGGAGTTTGTATGTTCTCCCCGTGTTTGCGTGGGTTTCCTGCGGGTACTCCGGTTTCCTCCCACATTGTAAAGACATACTGATATGATATTTAGATTGTGAGCTCCAAGAGAGACAGCATTGCTCATGTATGCAAAGTGCTATGGAATTAATAGCGCTATATAAATGAATAAATAATAAATAATAATAATTCCCGAGGCGGAGAGGTCTACAAAAATGCTGCAGTACCAGAAGGCCCTAGTTGCAGAATTAGTCAAAAAATTCACTTCTGAAAACGCTTGCGGCAGAGGTCGCGGTTTGGTGGACAACCAAGGTGTCCGGCCGAGAGAGGCACAAATGAAATCCAGCAGAGGTAGGGGAAAAATCTCAAAGATCTGGGACAGTTTTCTTAGCCCCTCCCATAGCACAGGCCCTCAGGTGCAGGGTACTGTCACAAGGACTGCAAAGTTTGTAAAGATGCTGAAGGAGTACCTTGCCTATCGTACGAAAGTGCTCCTAGATTCCTCTGTGCCTTCTAATTATTGGGTATCCAAACTGGACACGTGTCAGTAATTGTCCCTCTACGCCTTGGAAGTCCTGCCCTGCAGTTAGCGTTTCGTTAGAGCGTGTTTTTATTGCCGCAGGTGGAATCATTACAGATAAACGCACCCACCTGTCAACTGAAAATGCTGACCAGTTGTTTTTGACCTGGATACTGAGATTGAAGATTAAATTACAGCAGCTATACTGGTTAGACACAAACGCTGACACAAGTATACTGAGTGTTTTTGCGTATACAAATTGTAGCTACAACCCCCTCCTGCCACACAAAAATGGTAAATGAATGCAGACAAGAGTTGCTTTGTAGCTGGACAGTGAGATTACAGATTAGAGCGTTTTAATCCCGGCAGTTTGAACAGTCAGACACAAACGCTGACGCGTATACCGTGTTTTGGCGTACACTACTTGGGGCTACAAAAAACTGCTGCCGCACAGAATTTTAAATGAATGCAGACAAGAGTAGGTTTTTAGCAAGACCCTAAGTTTTGAAATAAGGCCCTGCAGGTGGACTAGTCAGACACAAACGCTGACTACAATAGTGTGTCTTTTGGCGTATCCTAATTTACACTGCAACAGACAGTAGCAGCACTGAGATGCAAATTTAGTGCAGACAAGAGTAGGTTTTAGCAAGACCCTAAGTATTGAAATTAAGGCCCTGCAGGTGGACTAGTCAGACACAAACGCTGACTACAATAGCGTGTCTTTTGGCGTATCCTAATTTTCACTGCAACAGACAGTAGCAGCACTGAGATGCAAATTTAGTGCAGACAAGAAGTATGTTTTTAGCACGACCCTAAGTTTTGAAATTAAGGCCTGGCAGTTGGACTAGGTCAGACACAAACGCTGACTACAATAGCGTGTCTTTTGGCGTATCCTAATTTACGCTGCAACAGACAGTAGCAGCACTGAGATGCAAATTTAGTGCAGACAAGAGTATGTTTTTAGCACAAGGCTTTTGTGTACCCTAATTTACGCTGCAACAGACAGTAGCAGCACTGAGATGCAAATTTAGTGCAGACAAGAGTAGGCATATAGCAAGACCCTAAGTATTAAATTAAGGCCCTGCAGGTGGACTAGTCAGACACAAACGCTGACTACAATAGCGTGCTTTTGGTGTACCCTAATTTACGCTGCAACAGACAGTAGCAGCACTGAGATGCAAATTTAGTGCAGACAAGAGTAGGTATTTAGCAAGACCCTAAGTTTTAAAATTAAGGCCCTGCAGGTGGACTAGTCAGACACAAATGCTGACTACAATAGCGTGTCTTTTGGCGTATCCTAATTTACACTGCAACAGACAGTAGCGGCACTGAGATGCAAATTTAGTGCAGACAAGAGTATGTTTTTAGCACAAGGCTTTTGGTGTACCCTAATTTACGCTGCAACCTAGAGGAGCAGCACTGAGATGCAAATTTAGTGCAGACAAGAGTATGTTTTTAGCACGACCCTAAGTTTTGAAATTAAGGCCATGCAGGTGGACTAGTCAGACACAAACGCTGACTACAATAGCGTGTCTTTTGGCGTATCCTAATTTACGCTGCAACCTACAGTAGCAGCAATTAGATGCTAAATTAGTGCAGAGAAGAGGTTTTTTTTAGCACAAGGCTTTTGTTGTACCCTAATTTGAGCTAAAACCTACTCCTGCCTATAGTGAGCTAAATAAATCTCTAAAAGCACGGTTTTTGGGATGGATGATCCTGGAAACCAGCCCCAGATGCGATGCAGGCTGGTATACTGGCACAGCGAAGTTTGGTAGATACCCTGCCTCTGTGTATACTGCTCTAGTAGTCCTCAGAAGGACTGTTGTGGTAAAGAGACTGGCAGCCCTGTGCCTACACTAGCTGAAAGGCCACAAATCTGTCCCTCAATCAGCAGCAGCTCTCCCTACACTGACTGTCTAATGGCACAGAGTGACGAGCACAACGCGGTCAGGCCTTATAAAGACCTGATCACGCTGTGCGGCCAGCCAATCACTGTAATGCCACAACCAACATGGCTGTGGCATTACAGTGTCTGTCAGCCAATCCCTGCATGCGGGCTGGCTCTGAAAAGAGTGCCAACATGCAGGGAGGTGGACCCCAAGCACAGCAAGAGTATCGCGAGATTACTCGATGCTCGCCGAGTAGCCCGAGTACCGTGATATTTGTGCGAGTACCGAGTAGTGACAAGCATACTCGCTCATCTCTAATCAGCAGTCAAACTAATAAAAGGTGATGTCCCATAAAGGGACTAAGTTAAAAAATGTAAAAAAAAATTATAAAGAGCAAATAAAATCTAAAAAAAATATAATACCAATTAACACATATTTTAACTAAAAAAATAATTAAACAGTAAATGTACACATTTTTTTTCGCCACATTTGGAACGACTCACTGTTAAAGCTGTCACACTTGTTTACCCCTTCAGTGAACACAGTAAAAATTTAAAAATAAAAACTGACAAACAATATGCTTTTTTCATCATATGGCCAAAAAAAGTGGAATCAAATGCGATCAAATAGTCACATGTAAATAAAAATGTTATCTGTGGAAACATCATCTTTTTCTGCAAAAATGCAAACTGTCACATAATTCCGTCAGTGAAAAATGTAAAACACTACAGCATTCAGAACACAACAATGCAAAAACAATTCCTTTTCCATATTAAATTGTTTTAAAGTTGTTAAAGCAACAAATAAAAAAAATAAAGTTGTGTTATGGGCGGCTTCACACTGCGGTGCAGTCTGGTCCAGGGCTGTCAGGAGTCAATCCCATGTTTGAGACTCTTAATCGAGGCTCCACGGACTTAATTTGTATATTCAAATTCCCAGGGGGCAATGCACCATGGATTTCACTGTGTTTGAGCGCTTTAGCCAGCTGCCCGCAGTGTTTTCCTCGACTGGTCTCCCTGAGATCAGTGAGTGCTTTGTGATGCCGGACCGGATCGGAACACAGCACCGGAGGGTAGAATATGCCCTCCGGTAGCTGGATCCCTCAGCTCGCAGCTCAGGGAGCTGTCCCCTGAGAAGTGGTGCTGAACCGCTTCATAGGGGATAGCTCCTGGTGCTGACTTGCAGCTCAGCAATGGCTCAGCTGCAGGAGCCGGCGTCCAGGAACCGGACACATTCACTGGCGGCTCCGGCAGCCGAGCTTTCCGACCTTGGAAAACCCCGGATCCTCCCGGACACCGCAAAACCGGATGGCAGATAGCACTGAAAAAGTGAAGTAGACAGATCAGGTAAACCATAATATATATATATATATATATATATATATATATATACATACACATTTCTTTTTAGTCCTAAATATTTACACACCTTTCTAGCAATGCAAATAAATGTGTGTGTAGTGCAATAAAACAGGAAAACACAAAAAATGTCAAAACCCAAAAATCATGTATTTATAAATTACTAGATGGGTGCCCGATGCACAATGCATCGGGATTCTAGCAGAGCGAGTCCCTGACTCGCAATGGCCGCTTCGCGGCCAATGCTTCGCGCTGCTAAGGCGACTCGCCATGCCCGCTGCGCGGGCATAGCGAGTCGCCTTAGAGCTGCTCGCAATGGCCGCTGCGCGGCCAATGCTTCGTTCGTATCCACATGACCACGCTGAGTCGCATGCGAGTGTGGTGCGCGAAATCCATTCGTAATTATATAATAGAAGATATTTGGGAGGGGGAGTTTTTGGGGAATGACTAACAGGGTTTGATGGGACCAAGGGTGTGTTATGGGTGGATGAGGGCATAAAACTAGGGTATTCAGGGCCACAAAGTGAAGGGGTGTTGTAGGTAATGGTATGGGAACAGATGGGGGTTGAACCACTTCTGGGGTGGATGAGGTGGGGTTGAAGATGGGAGGAGGAGATGTTAAGGATGGATGAGAGGGCCAGGAGAGAATAGATGAATGTGTTTTCCCAAATTTCCTCATCTTCCCTGAACACATTGGAGTGGGAGAATGGAGGACCTGCTGCTGGACTGATGTAAACTGCTTGTGGGCTGTTGACTGCTGGCGGTGGAGGGAGGCTGACCGCCGGTGGTGGATGTGAACCGAATGCTAGTGGTGGATGGGTGCCAAATGCTGGTGGTATAAAGGTGCTGCCTGCTGGTGGATGGATGCCAGCTGCTGGTGGTAAGGTGCTGATTACTGGATGTAAGGTGCCGACTGCTGAATTTAAGGTGCCCACTGCTGCTGGACCTGAGCTAGAGCAACCTTGCAGGCATTGATTACATGAAGTTGCTGGGCAGGTAAAAGGAATTCCATCTGCCAGAAAATAGACAGGAAATAATGGTGTGCTGGTTTATTAATTACATCAGCTTAAGGATAGTTAAGGTGGGTTGTAATGTTACTAAACCCATTGGTCATTTGGTGAGCAGGTCCCTTAGCTGCACCATGAAATACCTAGATAAATTGTAAAATCTCCGGCATAACGCTCCCATACGAGTCCCTCTGGCGCTACCGAGATGTCCCAAAACTGGCAGCATCAGAAGATTGGGATAGAGGAAAACCTCAGTGACCAGCAGTCTGCCCTCCAGCTTGTAAAGCCTGTCAGGATGCTGCTGCAGCAGTGGATGGCAGGGAAGAAATGTCAGACAGGTCACTGGTGCCAGTGGTGGCTGTCTCTTGAGGGACTGCTACAAAAGAGGAGGCTGCAGGTTCGAAGTTGCTGCCAATGGTTCTGGTGTAAAAGAAAAACCCAAAACATTTAAAAAATAGCTATGATGTTTGTGCACTTCAGGTGGAAAATTGGGTAGTAAACATGGTCCTGGATACACTTTTCTCATGAAATAGATGGTCATTCACCTTCGCAAGTCAAGGCTCTTAGGAATGCCAGGGCGTGGTAATACTTTTAGGAAGTAAGCATTGCCCTAGCTCCACTTGGAGCCTGCATCTCCTTGTTGAACTCCATCTTGTAACGAGCCCTCAGCAACCACCACCATCTCATGAGGTTTTTCCCTGCAAAAGAAAGAAAAAAATGGTTGTAAGTTACATTTTGCATCCATCAATATGACAAAGACCAAGCAATACTTACAGTATAACTTGTGCACCCTAGAATCAATGTTCTGCATACCATCTATCAGCAACCCACACACTTCTTCCCACAGCTGTTGGGTGTACACAGCGTCAGAATGATGCCGGTGAGCATGGTCCAACAAAGCTGGCCAATCAAACAGGAGGGTAATCATTAGGTCCCCATGAATATACTCCTCTCCCGGCTGACCCTGGTTTGAACCGTGTGGAACCTAAAAACAAAAAACAACATTACAGACCGAAGATGACAAATCACAACCTTAAAAATAAAAATGAATTAGGACTGTGTTGAAATGGACTACTTACACTTTGCTCACCAACGCCACGCCCTTGACCCCGACAATCCAGGAAGAAGAGTTGTACACTTTGCTGCTCTTGCTCTCTCAGAAGAAATTTCAAGTAAAGATGTTAGATAATTTCTGCACTCATTACCGTATTTTTCGCTTTGTAAGACACACTTTTGTTCCCCCAAATTTTGGGGGAAAGTGGGGGTGCGTCTTATAAAGCAAACCTAGTAGCTGTGGAGTAGGAGGATTGGGGGGGGGGCTGTGGAGCGGTGTCCGGGGGCTGTGGAGAGGCTGGAGGAGGCGGCAGCGGCGGTCCCTGATCACGTGGGGCCGCTCATTCTTCCTCTAATATGCACTGCATCCCGCTGTCAATCACAGCGGGAGCAGCGCATATGACAGGAGCGGTCCGCAGCCCCATGTGAACAGTCAGTGCTTTCCATGCTTTCATTGCATGGAAAGCACTGATTACCCAAAGAATTTCATACTCACCTCTCTTCATATCGTTTCCTGCAGCCCGCGCTATTCCTGCTGTCTCCGCTCAGCTGTGCCGGCCTCCGGTCATGTGAGCGTCGCTCATAGTGACATCATCACCGCGCGCCGCTCACAGGACTGGATTCTGGTATAAGCAGGCAGCGGGGATTGGAGGCTGCAGGGAGCGGTGGAGAGAGGTGAGTATGAGATCGTTTGTTATTTTTAAAGAGTGCAGCATTGGAGAAAGTGTGCAAGGGTGGGGGCTGTCAGTGCCATTGGGGGGGAAAATTGTACCAGGGTGCGGCTGTCTGTTCTATGGGGGGATAATGTGCCAGGGTGGGGGCTGTCTGTTTTATGGGGGGATAATGTGCCAGGGCAGGGGCTGTCTGTTCTATGGGGGGATAATGTGCCAGGGTGGGGCTGTCTGTTCTATGGGGGGATAATGTGCCAGGGTGGGGGCTGTCTGTTCTATGGGGGGATAATGTGCCAGGGTGGGGGCTGTCTGTACCATGGGGGGGGATAGTGTGAAAGGGTGGGGGCTGTCTGTGCCAAGGTGGGGGACAGTGTGCCGAGGGGAAGCTGTCTGCCAGCTTGGGGGTACAGTGTTCCAGGGTAGGGGCTGTCTGTGCCATCATGGGGGGACAGTGTGCCAGGGTGGGGGCTGTCTGTGCCATATTGGGGGGGACAGTGTGCCAGGATGGGGGCTGTCTGTGCCAGCTTGAGGGGACAGTGTGCAAGTGTGGGGGCTGTCTGTGCCAGCTTGAGGGGACAGTGTGCCAGGGTGGGGGATGTCTGTGCCAGCATGGGAGGACAGTGTGCCAAGGTGGGGGCTGTCTGTGCCAGCATGGGGCAGTGTGCCAGGGTGGGGACTGTCTGTGCTAGCATGGGGGCCGTGTGCCAGCATGGGGGGACAGTGTGCCAGGGTGGGGCTCTATATGCCAGCATGGGGTCCTTTGTGCCAGCATGGGGACCCTTTATGCCAGCATGGGAGGCAGTGCGCCAGCAATGGGGCAGTGTGCAAGCATGGCGGGCAGTGTGCCAGCATAGGGGGCAGTGTGCCAGGATGGGGGCTCTGTATGCCAGCATTGGGCCCTGTGTGCCAGGGTGGGGAACAGTGCATCCGCATGGGAAGGACAGTACGCCAGCATGGGGGACATACATACCAGCATGGGGGGGTTCGTGTACGAGGATGGGGGACATATATACTATTATAAGGTGGACACTGGTATTATAAGACGGACCCCACATAACATTAAACATTTTTTTTCTCTTTTCCTTCACCAAATTTGGGGGTGCGTCTTATAATCAGGTGCGTCTTATAAAGCGAAAAATACGGTACTTTAATTTGCAATAAATAAACACCATAAACCAGTTTGAAACAGGGTCTAAATTCGATCTTTTGTTGTACACCTGGTTATACAGAATATATGTTTAATCTCCTAATATCTACATATATTTCATATTCATTCCTCGCCTATAAAGCACAGGTAACATAATATACACCTGGTTATATGTAATGTGTGTTCATTTCCAAGTAATCAACATATATTTCATGTTCATTCCCCATCTATAAAGTTCAGGTAACACAATATACAACCTGGTTATATGGGATATGTGTTCATTCTCCGGTTATCTACATGTATTTCATGTTCATTCCACACCTATAATGCTCAGGTAACATAACATACACCTGGTTACATGGAATATGTGTTCATTCTTCTATTATCTACAGATATTTCATGTTCATTCCACACCTATAATGCTCCGGGAACATAATATACACCTGGATATATGGGAAATGTGTTTACTCTCCTGTAATCTACAGATATTTCATGTTCATTCCCCATCTATAAAGCTCAGGTAACATAATATACACCTGGTTATATGGGATATGTGTTCATTCTCCTATTAT
This sequence comes from Allobates femoralis, assembly GCA_033576535.1. Lineage (NCBI taxonomy): Eukaryota > Metazoa > Chordata > Amphibia > Anura > Aromobatidae > Allobates > Allobates femoralis. The sequence continues at coordinate 189,849,714 of JARQOC010000011.1, forward strand.
CTACAGATATTTCACGCTCATTCCACACTTAAAATGCTCAGGTAACATAGTATGCAGTTGTGGCTAAAAGTATTGACACCCCTGCAATTCTGTCAGATAATACTCAGTTTCTTCCTGAAAATGATTGCAATCACAAATTCTTTGGTATTATTATCTTCATTTAATATGTCTTCAATGAAAAAACACAAAAGAGAATGAAGCAAAAAGCAAAACATTGATCATTTCACACAAAACTCCAAAAATGGGCCAGACAAAAGTATTGGCACCCTCAGCCTAATACTTGGTTGCACAATCTTTAGCCAAAATAACTACGATCAACCGCTTCCGGTAACCATCAATGAGTTTCTTACAGTGCTCTGCTGGAATTTTAGACCATTCTTCTTTGGCAAACTGCTCCAGGTCCCTGATATTTGAAGGGTGCCTTCTCCAAACTGCCATTTTTAGATCTCTCCACAGGTGTTCTATGGCAGAGGTCCCCAACTCCAGTCCTCAAGGCCCACCAACAGTCCAGGTTTTCATTATTTCCTTAGAAATTTGACAGTTGGTAATTCAAACTCCTGCACAGGTGGTGATTCCAATTGTCAAATGCCAAGGAAATCCTGAAAACATGCACTGTTGGTGGGCCTTGAGGCCTGGAGTTGGGGACCTCTGTTCTATGGGATTCAGGTCTGGACTCATTGCTGGCCACCTTAGAAGTCTCCAGCACTTTCTCTCAAACCATTTTCTAGTGCTTTTTGAAGTGTGTTGGGTCATTGTCCTGCTGGAAGACCCATGACCTCTGAGGGAGACCCAGCTTTCTCACACTGGGCCCTACATTATACTGCAAAATGTGTTGGTAGTCTTCAGACTTCATAATGCCATGCACACGGTCAAGCAGTCCAGTGCCAGAGGCAGCAAAGCAACCCCAAAACATCAGGGAACCTCCGCCATGTTTGACTGTAGGGACCGTGTTCTTTTCTTTGAATGCCTCTTTTTTTTCTCCTGTAAACTCTGTGTTGATGCCTTTGCCCATAAAGCTCTACTTTTGTCTCATCTGACCAGAGAACATTCTTCCAAAACGTTTTAGGCTTTCTCAGGTAGGTTTTGGCAAACTCCAGCCTGGCTTTTTTATGTCTCGGGGTAAGAAATGGGGTCTTCTTGGGTATCCTACCATACAGTCCCTTTTCATTCAGAAGCCGACGGATAGTACGGGCTGACACTATTGTACCCTCGGACTGCAGGACAGCTTGAACTTGTTTGGATGTTAGTCGAGTTTTTTTATCCACCATCCACACAATCTTGCGTTGAAATCTCTTGTCAATTTTTCTTTTCCGTACACATCTAGGGAGGTTAGCCACAGTGCCATGGGCTTTAAACTTCTTGATGACACTGCGCACGGTAGACACAGGAACATTCAGGTCTTTGGAGATGGACTTGTAGCCTTGCTCATGCTTCCTCACAATTTGGTTTCTCAAGTCCTTCTTTGTCTTCTTTCTTTTCTCCATGCTCAATGTGGTGCACACAAGGACACAGGACAGAGGTTGAGTCAACTTTAATGTCAACTAGCTGCAAGTGTGATTTAGTTATTGCCAACACTTGTTAGGTGCCACAGGTAAGTTACAGGTGCTGTTAATTACACAAATTAGAGAAGCATCACATTATTTTTCCAACAGTGTCAATACTTTTGTCCACCCTCTTTTTTATGTTTGGTGTGGAATTAGATCCAATTTGGCTTTAGGACAATTCTTTTTGTGTTTTTTACATTGAAGACAAATTAAATGAAGATAATAATACAAAAGAATTTGTGATTGCAATCATTTTCAGGAAGAAACTGAGTATTATCTGACAGAATTGCAGGGGTGTCTATACTTTTGACCACAACTGTACACCTGGTTATATGGGATATGTGTTCATTCCATGTGTAAGATACCCAAGAAAAATTTTATACATCTGCATAATCTTTCTGTAATAAGTTATTATCTTCATTCTTTTTATTTATTCCTTTTCTTCATTCCTTTTGGTATGTCCCCATAATGTGTACTGTTATTGTGAGGATAGCAGAGGCAAATCATTACATTGGTCGATTCAGCCATGGGTGTACCCAGGATCAAAACTAGGGGGGGGCAAGCCATGGTCGTTCCGATTGTGCCCGCTTCTTGTACCATCACTGCGCAGCAGCACACGGGCCGCTAAGGGTCCCATGTGTTTCACTGAGCCTCCTGCGCCGCCCCCTGCGCTTCCTCTTACCACAGGGGTGATGCCATGCATTGCACAGTGGAACGCATAAAAAGCAGGAAGCACTACCTTCTCCTAGTGTGGACTAGGTGTCACTTCCTGCTTTTATGCGTTCCACTGTGCAACGCTCAGCGTCACGACCTCCTCCTGTATCTTCAATTTTGGGAAGCTGTGGTGGAACCAGGAGATGTAAGTACAGGATTTTTTTTTAAGGAGTACACGCTGGCCAGAGGAGTATGGGGGGGGGGGAAGGGGGTGGCTCACCGTGGCTGCATTATACTGTATGGAGAATTATGAGGCTGTACTGTGCTATATGGAAGGCTGTACTATGCTAAACACAGGACTGTGAGGGTGCATTAGACTGTATGGAGGGCTATATGGAGAACTATGGGGGTGCATTATACTACATGGAGGACTATTGATGGTGCATTATACTGTATAGAAGACTATGGGTGAATTATACTATATGGAGAATTATGGGGGTGAATTATACTATATGGAGAACTATAGGAGTGCATTATACTGTATGGAGGTGCATTATAATGTATGGAGGCATATGAGGCTACATTATACTATATAGAGGATAGTGGGGTTGCATTATGATAATTGGATGACTATGGGGGTACCTTATGAATGAGGGACTATGGGGTGCATTATAATACTTAGAGGACTATGGGAATACATTGTAATGTATGGAGGAATGTGGGGATGCATTATAATAATTGGAGGACTATGGTGGCTGAGGAGGAGGACCATATAAACCATGATGGGGGACATATATACCACGATAAAGGCCATATTCCAGGAGGAGGACCATATACAGCAAGATAAGGGACATTAATACATAATGAAGGGGGAGAGGGGTCAATTTGTGAGTATAGGATTTAGAATGTTACACGGGGCCCATACATCTGACCAACGTGCACGCGGAAGGTGGGGGGCCTACATTGCGCACCTGTGCCCATCAGACTTATTGCGCCACTGGGGAGCCCTATGGGGGCCGGGGGCTGTATATGACATGGGCGGGCTGCTGTCAGGGGCCGGGTGAGATTAATATATTTAATATATTAATATATTTGCTCCGAACGTTGCACCCGGTCTTATTTTCACGGGGGAGGCATACACACACAGGGGCATACACTCGCAGGGGCATACACTCGCAGTACGGTGGCTCAGTGGTTAGCACTGTAAATGGTGGCTCAGTGATTAGTACTGTATACGGTGGCTCAGTGGTTAGCACTGTATACAGTGGCTCAGTGGTTAGCACAGTATATGGTGGCTCAGTATTTAGCACTGTATACGGTGGCTCAGTGGTTAGCACTGTATATGGTGGCTCAGTGGTTAGCACTGTATATGGTGGCTCAGTGGTTAGCACTGTATACGGTGGCTCAGTGGTTAGCACTGTATACGGTGGCTCAGTGGTTAGCACTGTATATGGTGGCTCAGTGGTTAGCACTGTATATGGTGGCTCAGTGGTTAGCACTGTATATGGTGGCTCAGTGATTAGCACTGTAAATGGTGGCTCAGTGGTTAGCACTGTATGGTGGCTCAGTGGTTAGCACTGTATATGGTGGCTCAGTGGTTAGCTCTGTATATGGTGGCTCAGTGGTTAGCATTGTACGGTGGCTCAGTGGTTAGCACTGCGCGATGTCTCTGTGGTTAGCATAGTATGATGGCTCAGTGGTTAGCAGCACAGTATATGGTGGGCAGGCGGTTAGACCAGGATGAAGGCTGGGGGGTGAGCGCAGGAGGACGGAGGCTGAAGGGGTGAGCGCAGGATGACGAAGGCTGGTGGGGTGAGGGCAGGAGGACAGAGGCTGGTGGGATGAGGGCAGGAGGACAGAGGCTGGAGGGGTGAGCGCAGGAGGACAGAGGCTGGAGGGGTGAGCGCAGGAGGACAGAGGCTGGAGGGGTGAGCGCAGGAGGACAGAGGCTGGAGGGGTGAGCGCAGGAGGACAGAGGCTGGAGGGGTGAGCGCAGGAGGACAGAGGCTGGAGGGGTGAGCGCAGGAGGACAGAGGCTGGAGGGGTGAGCGCAGGAGGACAGAGGCTGGAGGGGTGAGCGCAGGAGGACAGAGGCTGGAGGGGTGAGCGCAGGAGGACAGAGGCTGGAGGGGTGAGCGCAGGAGGACAGAGGCTGGAGGGGTGAGCGCAGGAGGACGGAGGCTGGAGGGGTGAGCGCAGGAGGACGGAGGCTGGAGGGGTGAGGGCAGGAGGACGGAGGCTGGAGGGGTGAGGGCAGGAGGACGGAGGCTGGAGGGGTGAGGGCAGGAGGACGGAGGCTGGAGGGGTGAGGGCAGGAGGACGGAGGCTGGAGGGGTGAGCGCAGGAGGACGGAGGCTGGAGGCCCCCATCACAAGCACAGTGCAGCCAACTTTATCTTTATTTACTTTACATTTATTTTCACTCACTGTGATCCTCCGGCTGCTCTGTCTCTGCCTCCAGCCCCCCACAGTCCACAGGGCAGCTGCACAGGCTCTTCTGCTCCCGGGCCGGCACTGCAGCATGTAGCATTGCACACACACACATTGCACACCCACACACACATTGCACACACATTGCACACACACACACACACACACACTGTCACTCTGCACACAAAACCTGGCTGCACAGCACACTGCACCTTCTTTCCTTGGGGCCACTCACCACCTGCTCTCTTCTGCCGTCCTCTCTGCATCTCCTCTGCCGTCCGTTCACATGACAGTGCTGTGCCGCCGGCTCCCGCCCGCTCCTCTGGAGTCTGACCCCTCACTCAGCACTCGGCCGGGAGACAGTGCTGCTCCTTTCACTCCCAAAGAGGAGGGGGGGCGGGGGCGGCGGCCGCTCCGGAGCAAAAAAAGCCCTGGTCACAGTACTGTAGGTGCCATGTGGGGTACGCAGTGCCACGCTCACCCGGGGCAGCCTCTTGGGGGGGGCACCTGCCCCCCCAGCCCCACGCTGGGTACGCCCATGGATTCAGCTCTGCATGGTCTCCCCTCCCCCATGGGAACATGGTAGCTTTCTATATCTCCAATTTTTTATTGATCATCATCATCACTCCTCTGTGGAATGTAGAATGATCCTGCAGCCCCTAGGATCCACGCCCCCAACACACCTCCTGATCTCTGCTCCTGTATGAAGATGTCAAACTGAAGATTCTGAGTCCCATGAGGGGGGGGTAGTCAGACCTGGGGAGCAGGTATGATTTTATCAATTCAAAATCTAGATCTATAGATGCTAGAACTGCAGTGTACAGCTCTGCTTCATCATGTAGCAGGGCAGGAACTGTACTAAAAAGTTTTCTCCCACTGGAGTTCCCCCTTAAGTAAGTTTGCTGGCAAAATAAATCAAGTGTAGAAGTCAGAGCCTCAGATAGGCTGACAGCTTTATTTCAGAGTCAGACAGGGAGATGATTGTTCATTTAGCTCCTATCTTATAGGAGCTCCGCTCCCTGGTCCCGATCTCTGCATGCTCAGCGTCCCCTGTCACCGCACGCTCTGCTCCCCGGTCTCTGCACACTCTGCTCTCCCTGTCTTGGCATGCTCCTCTCCCCGGTCTCCGCAAGCTCCGCTCCCTGGTCCCGGTCTCTGCATGCTCTGCTTCCCCTGTCACCGCATGCTCTACTGTTGCTGTCACCGTCGCTCCCCTCCCCCGGTCTCCGCACGCTCCACTCCCCTGGTCTCTGTACGCTCCTTTCCCTCAGTCTTCACACACTCAGCTCCCCCGGTCTCCATATGCTCAGCTCCCCCGGTCCTGGTCTCCACACACTCAGCTCCCCCGGTTCTGGTCTCCATATGCTCAGCTCCCCTGGTCCTGGTCTCCACACATTCTGCTCCCCCTGTGCTGGTCTCCACACACTCGGCTCCCCTGGTCCTGGTCTCCACATGCTCAGCTACCCTGGTCTTGGTCTCCACAAGCTCAGCTCCCCCGTTCCTGGTCTCCACACGCTCTGCTGCCCCAATCCTGGTTTCCACACACTCAGCTCCCCTGGTCCTGGTCTCCACAGCTGTGTGCTGGAAAAATAGAGCTTTGCCTCTAACAAGAGCTGTTTTAAGATGGAAGAATAATTTAACCTCATCCTACCTAATACATTATCTATCTCTCCCTCTACTCTGACTTTGTTCTGGGGCTTCAGCTCTGAAAAGAGCTATTTTGGTGGTATTATGGAACTAGTCAGTGGCTTCTTTAAACTGTCCCTTCTCGAGTATCTCTCCCTCCCTACTCTACACTGAATTAGAATGCACTGCAGGTAGCCCTCAAAGGGGTATTTGTGTTATCAAGAGGCCTAAACACTCTCCATAGCAGCTGCTCGATCACTCTCTATGCTTCTACAATGCCGGATCCGGATGCAATGGCAGCGGCAGGGCTTAAATAGACTATGACGCTGCGCAGCCAGCCAATCACAGTAATGCCACAACCAAGATGTCTGCGGCCTTACTGTTATTGTTAAGAAGCCCAGCATGTTTAGTGGCTGCAAAGGAGGCGACAAAACTGCAGGGTGGGACATCCAAATATAGCGAGGCGAGTACACAAATGCTCGCAGAATAACGAGTAACCCGAATACCGTACTATCTATTCGAGTAGCGAATGGGAACAGATATACTTGCTCATCACTAATATCCACATGTAAACACATCCTAAAGTTTCCAAGGACTATAAGGTCAATTTTACAAACTTTTATTCTATCTCCGCAAAACAAAACAAAAAAAAAACAACTTTTAGATGGTACATAGACTTTAAGACAACTTGATTTCATGTATGACATAAAAATCTACAAATCAGATTATTCATAAAAAGGAAAGCAGCACTCCAAATAGTATCCACACTGCCTTTATTCGGCCTTCAGGTACATAGTGCAACGTTTCAGGCTAATGAGCCTTTCTTCTGGCTGGAAACGTTGTACTATGCACCTGAAGGCCGAATAAAGGCAGTGTGGATACTACTTGGAGTGCTGCTTTCCTTTTTTATGAATATTTGAAGTAAGCGGATGGGATTAGTTTTATCGGATTAGTTTTATGTTGTCTAACCCCTGAAAAATCAGTCCAGAGTGTCAGCCACTAAATTTCTTCCTTCTGTCTAACTCGCTGCCCACAGCCTGTTGTCAAGTGTAATCTGTGTAAAGCGGACCTGGGCAAAGTGCGACCCACGGTCAACATCGTGCCCTCTGGCTGTTCCAGTTCGGATGGACTGAGATAGTGATAGGCTGAAAACAAACAGTGGCCCACAGGCTGCAACGGGCCCTCAGCCGCCCATCTGATGATATCACCACTATCTCCATCCTCAGGCTGCACATGAATAGCGGTAAATAAATTAGTGGAGGAAGGAGCCAACGACTACATGTGCCGCAAGTCAGTGTGTGCGACTGAGACAGTAGACGCAATGACATCACATCATTTTGTTTTCTGTATGGAGAGAGAGTCTCAGCACAAAAGACTGGAGCAGAGTGCTGGGAGTATGTGGTGTTTTATATATACAGTCCCGCTCATCATTATTGGCACCCATGAAGTTTAAGTGAATAATGTGGAATATCTCCTGAAAAAAAAATGAATCAAGTATGACAGCTTTTTTGTGTAGAGACTCGTGTTAAATGCAAAAGAGCAAATGATAAACAACAATTTAATACAGAAAAACAAGGGGAGGGAAAAGTTGAAAAACCTAAAGCTGCTGTGACACTGGTATTAATGAGAAGAAAAATAGTATGGAAGTGAGTGCTAGAAAGACCAGGGAACTGAAAATTAAGAGAATTACCTCTAGGTTTATTAAAAAGTGGGTATAGCGAGCCTCAGCCACAACGCGTTTCGACAAACGTCTTTTCAAGTGGATCACTGGTATTGGCACCTTTACATTAAATTAGTATGAAAACACATTTTGACTGTCCTGTGGTAAATCACAAATGAGAATCACCAGTGATGAATTGTCAGTGCCCATGTGACATGAATTAGCCAATGAATGATTTCAGTGTTTTAATAAGCCACATGTTAGGTCCTGTTCCTTTGTCAAAATGTTGAAGACAAAGGAGTTGTCTGAGGACATCAGAACTGCTTTTATTAACAAACACAAGACTTCTATAGGATATAAGACTACCTCCAAAGACATTGATATTCCAGTTTCGACAGTGCGCAATGTTGTTAAGACCTATGCCAAGCATGGAACCATCAAGAACCTCCCTGGACGTGGGGCAAAGAGGAAAATTGACAAGAAATGTCTACAAAGGTTGGTGCAAATTGTGGAAAAAATACCATGTCAGGCATCCAAAGACCGGAAAGCCAACCCAGAACAGTCTATGGTCATGGTTTCAACAAGTACCATACGCCACACACTAAACCTAGCAGAGCTTTATGGGCGAAGTCCAAGCTAGAAACCATTGCTGAAGAAAAGACATAAAAAGGAACAAGAGGGTCATGACTCTAAGGGCCACGTCACACCTGGCGACGGATGCCGGAGATGTTGGCGGCAACGGGCGGGAGCGCGCACGTTTTTGGTGCCCCGCCAGCGTCGCCGTCCCCCATTTACATGGGGCGACACCTCGGGCGATGCACTGGAGATCTGACAGGCGGCATCGCCGCCGGGGTGTCTCAAAACCCCAGCGGCGATGCAGTACAATGGGAGCCTATGGCTCCCATCGCCTGTCAGGTCGCAGTCGGCTGTTTACATGGGGCGATGTGTACACATTGCCCCAGATCGGCCATCAAATGCCTCGCCCTCGCCTAGTTACATAGGGCAACGCATTGGCGATGTCGGCAGCAATAGGCCACGCCCCAGCATCGCATAAAATATTGCCGCCGATGTCGCCAGGTGTGATGGTACCTAAGAGAAATTAAGTATGCAAGTCTTCCATTGTTTTAAGACTGTGTATTGCTGATTCAATGTGAATTACCTGACCCCTTCATTCGCTCTGTCAGACTCATGACTCATAACAATCTTATGTATGCGGCTTGAAATATAGCCAATGAGAGCAGTCTTTTTCCACCAATCCTCACCAGGAGTTATATGCTAGATGGCTTCTATCTAGGGTCTTCGGCACCGGCTACGGGGATCAGAACCTGGATTATACTATTACATGGACTTCAGCATCTGATGCTAGGATTCAGCTGAGATATCTTTGACTACGTAAGGAAGAACCCCAAGTTGGGACAAATTGGTCACCTGGCTACAGACTTTGCTGTGCTCGGTTGACTTCCTAAGCCTGTCGCTATACCTTTCTCGGTGGGTGACCGCGGAAGGCGGGGTGCTGCTGGATTGGAGTAAGTGGCCCTGGAAGCCCCGAGGCATGAAAATTCTAATCCCTGGTGAGCCAGCGGAAGGGTGAGATTCTGTTGCCTGTTACAATTTATGTTTTGCTTGGTTATGTGTTATATGCTTTTAAATGTTGGGGATCCAATAAAGCCTTAAGGCCACTTTACACACACAGACATCTGTGACCAACTTCTGAACAGATCTCTGGTTGCAGTGAAATCATGGACACATTGTTCTATTTTGTGGCTGTGTACAAATGTAACAATGTGTCCATGATTTCACTGCAACCAGAGATCTGTTCAGAAGTTGGACACAGAAGTTGGTGTGTGTAAAGCGGCCCTTACTATTGTGGCTCTCTCACCCTGTGTTGTCTGAGTAGTGTTCCGCCCACAGTTAACCCCTTCACCACCCATCCTGTTTTGACCCTAAAGACCTTGCCATTTTTTGCAATTCTGACCAGTGTCCCTTTATGAGGTTATAACTCTGGAACGCTTCAACGGATCTTAGCGATTCTGAGATTGTTTTTTTCATGGCATATTGGGCTTCATGTTAGTAGTAAATTTAGGTTGATAATTTTTTTTTTATTTGTGAAAAAAAATCAAAAATTTGATGAAAATTTTGAAAATTTTGCAATTTAAAAATTTAGAATTTTTATTATGTTAAACCAGAGAGTTATGTGACACAACATAGTAATAAATAACATTTCCCACATGTCTATTTTACATCAGCACAATTTTGGGAAAAAAATTATTTTTTGGTAAGAAGTTATAAGGGTTCAAAGTTCATCAACAATTTCTCATTTTTCCGGCAAAATTAACAAAACCATTTTTTTAGTGACCACATCATGTTTGAAGTCCTTTTGAGGGGCCAATGTAAGGGCCGCTTTACACACACACCAACTTATCTGTCCAACTTCTGACCAATTTGACTGGTTGCAGTGAAATCATGGACACATTGTTACATTTGTACACTGCCACAAAATGGAGCAATGTGTCCATGATTTCACTGCAACCAGTAAGTTGTTCAGAAGTTGGACAGATAAGTTGGTGTGTGTAAAGTGGCCCTAAGGGTGCATTCACACTCCACGTATTTGCAGCGTATTTTTACGCGAGTGCTCTTGCAGTTTTTGTAGCCAAAACCTGGAGTGGCTGATTAAAACCAGCAGTGGGTGATTAAATACAGAAGTGGAGCACTTGTTTCTATTAGACTTTTCCTCTGATTGTTCCACTCCTGGTTTAGGCTACAAAAACTGCAAGAGCACTCACGTAACAATATGCAGCAAATATGCAGCGTGTGAACGCACCCTTACAGAAAATACCCAAAAGCGACACTATTCCTAAAACTGCACCCCTCAAGCAACTCAAAACTTCATCCAAGAAAGATTATTAACCCTTCAGGTGCTTCACAGGAACTAAAGCAACGTGGAAGGAAAAAATGGACATTTTAATTTTTCCAACAAAAATGTTCTTTTAGCCTCAATTTTTTCATTTTCACATGGGCAACAGGATAAAATGGATCCTAAAATTTGTTGGGCAATTTCTCTTGAGTACACAGATACCTCATGTGTGGTCATAAACCATTGTTTGGGCACACGTCAGGGCTCAGAATGGAAGGAGTGCAATTTGACGTTTGGAGCTAATTTTCTATTCAAAAAGTCAAATGGCGCTCCCTCCCTTCTGAGCCCTGCCGTGTGCCCAAACAGTGTTTATTACCACATATGAGGTGTCGGTGTACTCAAGAGAAATTGCTCAACAAATTTTAAGATCCATTTTATCCCGTTGCCCATGTGAAAATGAAAAAATTAAGGCTAAAAGAACATTTTTGTGAAAACAAAGTACTTTTTTATTTTTACGGATTAATTTGTAAAGCACCTGGGGGTTGAAAGTGCTCACTATGCATCTAGATAAGTTACTTGGGGGTCTAGTTTCCAAAATGGGGTCACTTGTGGGGGAGCTCCAATATTTATGTACACAGGGGCTCTCCATTCCCAACATGGTGTCCGCTAAAAAGCGGAGCTAATTTTCCATTCAAATTGTTAGCGGACACCGTGTCTCATATGGAGAGCCCTTGTGTGCCTAAGCATTGGAGCTCCTCCACAAGTGACCTCATTTTGGAAACTAGACCACCCAAGGAACTTATCTAGATGCTAGTGAGCACTTTGAACCCCAGGTCCTTCACAAATTGATCTGTAAAAATGAAAAAGTACTTTTTTTTTCCACAAAAAAATTATTTTTTCATTTTTTACGATTAATTTGTGAAGCACCTGGGGTTCAAAGTGCTCACCACCCATCTAGATAAGTTCCTTACGTGGTCTAGTTTCCAAAATGGGGTCACTTCTGGGAGAGCTCCAATGTTTAGGCACACAAGGGCTCTCCATATGAGACACGGTGTCCGCTAACAATTTGAATGGAAAATTAGCTCCAATTGTTGGCGGACACCATGTTGCGTATGAAGAGCCCCTGTGTGCCTAAACATTGGAGCTCCCCCACAAGTGACCCCATTTTGGAAACTAGACCCCCCCAAGGAAACTTATCGAGATGCATAGTGAGCACTTTGAACCCCCAGATGCTTCACAAACTGATCTGTAAAATTGAAAAAGTCCTTTTTTTTTCCACAAAAAGTTACTTTTTTCATTTTTACAGAATAATTTGTGAAGCACTCTGGGGTTTCAAAGTGCTCACCACCCATCTAGATAAGTTCCTTGGGGGGTCTAGTTTCCAAAATGGGGTCACTTGTGAGGGAGCTCCAATGTTTAGGCACACAGGGGCTCTCCATACGTGACATGGTGTCCGCTAATGACTTGAATGGAAAAATTAGCTTCCCAATTGTTAACGGACACCATGTCGCTATGGAGAGCCATTGTGCAGGGCCGGCGTTAAGGAAGGGGCAGACTGGACAGTTGCCCAGGGCCCCACTCTCTTAGGGGCCCCAAAGGAGCTGCACTGAAAATAGCATTAAAACAGTAAAAAAAAACTGAAAAAATACACATATTTGGTATCGCTGCGTTCGTAAGAATCTAAGCTATCAACATGTGAAGTAAATCCAATTGGTAAATGGCGTAACAGAAAAATAAAAAACACCAGAATTATGTATTTTGGCCACCACATTGTTACAATACAATGCAATAAAAGGCAATCAAAATATTGTATCTGACTCAACATGGTATCAGCAAAAATGGCAGCTCAGGCCGCAAAAAGTAAGCCTCACATAGCCCTGTATCTTGAAAAATTAAAACATTTATGGGTCTTGGAAAATTACGAATAAAGCAAATTTTATTTTATTTTTTTATTTTTGTCAAATTTCAGTTTCTTTTTCATCAATGAAATAAAAAAAAATGTTAGGTATCTGTTTATTCTGACTTAGGGCGGCTTCACACTGCGGCACAATCCGGTCTGGGTCTGTCTGGGAGGACTCTGACAGCCGCGGACCGGATCAGCACACAGGACTGGGGTGCTATTATGTCCTCCGGTCTGGTGTGCAGCGCATGCAGTCCCCGCTGCTGATAAGTCAGGACCGCGGGCGCCGCGGTCCTGACCTGTCAGCGGCTGCAGCTGCGTGCACTGCACACCGGACCGGAGGGCATAATAGCACCCCAGTCCTGTATGCTGATCCGGTCCGCAGCTGTCAGTGTCCTCCCGACAGACCCGGACCGGATTGTGCTGCAGTGTGAAGCTGGCCTTAGATAATCAACTTATGAGGTCGCTTTTACCATATAGTTAACATGATAAATAAAAGACTCAAAAAAAACATTGTGGAATTGCACTTTTTTTTTTTGAATTTCAAAGCACTTGAATTTTTTTCTCATTCTCCATATGTTTTGTGTTAGAATGAATGATGTCATTCAAAAGTACAACACGTTCTGCAAAAAATCAAACCCTGATACGGCTATGTGGAAAAATTATTATGACTCTTAGAAGATAGGGAGGAAAAAACAAAAATGGAAAATCGCTCAGTGATGAAAGGTAATAGTAGCAGGAGCGCCCCCCACAGGCTTTAATCTTCACGTGTTCATAATGGCTGTAATTAGAGTTAGGGGAACCTCCTTAATTCCTAAATTTGAAAACAATTATCAAGCAGAACTTACAAGGCATTAAAGGGGATGTCAAAGATTAATAATAATAATAATAATAAATAATAATCTTTATTTATATAGTGCCGACATATTCCGCAGTGCTTCACAATTCAGCAGAGGTATATGTATAAACAATCATAAGTAACAGTTAACAGAAAATACAATGTAATGCAAAAAACAATACAATACAATGCAAAAAACAATACAATACAATATAAAGCATAATACAATACAACAAGTAGAACAAAATAATGAAAGCACTGCTCATAAGAGCTTACAATCTAACAATGATTAATAAACCTTTACTACATTCTTTCAAAAACAGCACCACCCCTTACTACAGGTTGCATGTGGTATTACAGCATAGGCCCATTCCCTTCAATTAAGCTGAGCTGCAATATCACACATAATCTGTAGAAAGGGGTGGCACTGTTTTTGAAAGAAATCAGTCATGTTGATAGAATTATGGACAACTTCTTTAAAGAGGACCTGTCACCAAACCAGGCATGGTGATCTAATTACAGCACTGGATGCAGCATGTCTGCTGCTGCCAGGCAAGGTGTCCCCCAGCCATTGAGCCCCCCTGTACCCCAAGTAAATACACTTAGAAAACTTACATCCTGCAGCCAGTAAGGAGGTGGCTAGAGGCTGGAGCCAAAGGGCAGATTCACACCCCTGCATGTTTAATCTGCCCACCGCTGCCTCCCTGATGCCAATCATTGTCTCCCTCTTCTGCAGCATAACAGAGTTTTTTTTAACAAATGGCCGTTTAGCCCCACCCCTGGGGTTACGTCACCGTTTATACCACCCTGCTCTATGTTAACCATGGAGCAGGGCGGGGAAAGGCGGTGATGTCACCGCAGGGGGCGGGGCTAAATGGCCATTTGTAAAAAAAAAAAACAAAAAAAAAAAACAAAACTTATGCTGCAGAAGAGGGAGCCAATGATTGGCAGCGGTGGGCAGATTAAACATGCAGGGGGTGTGAATCTGCCCTTCGTCTCCAGCCTCTAGCCACCTCCTTTCTGGCTGCAGGATGTAGGTTTTCTAAGTGTATTTACTCGGGGTACAGGGGGGGCTCAAGGGCTGGGGGACCCCTTGCCTGGATGCAGCAGACATGCTGCATCCAGCGCTGTAATTAGATCACCATGCCTGGTTTGGTGACAGGTCCTCTTTAAGGTCAACACTTCCACTAGTGACCCCAGAACAAGCCAAGACCACCAGGATGGGCCTTAACACCTTAACAATGGCCCACTGTAAAAAAAATGGCAGCATTACAGGGTACTTATTCTGTTCTGACGTGTAAATAAGTCATAAAAGAAAAGGCCCTGTAGCGCCCCCCCAGTGCCTGAAAATCTCTGGGGTTTCAGCTACCGGGGGTAGCTGAGACCCTGAAGATTACAATCAGGCCGTTTTTTTTTTTTTACCGGCCTTGTGAAGACCAGTATATACCGTAAACCGGTATATACCGGTCATCACATGTCAATACAGTAAATAATAAATGATTTCTTTGTCATGCAACCTGATCAAACATTGCATGACAGAGAAATGTCTTCCCCCGGTCCCCCCTCAACCTCCGGTGTTGGTACACAAACCCTGGTGCCGGTATACAACCCCCCTCCCCCTATCCAAAATGGCGCTGAAGCATGCCCGGTCCCCCTTCCCCCCTGACCTGTCTTCCCGGTCCCCCCGGAAACCTCGGGTGCTGCTGCAAAAGGCTCCTCTCATCTAACATGGTGCCGGAGCACGCAGCAAGGCACCCCGCAGCCTGGTGATTGCTCCAATCTGTCTCCCTGTTCCCCCCTCCTTTCCCCCCGACCTTTTTCCCTAGACCCCACCTCCCCCCGAGACCTCCGGTGCCGGTGCACGATCTCTGTTTCTATCCCATCTGACATGTCCCCAGCTGTACGGTGCTGTTCCCTGGTCCACCAGCCCCCCGGTTCACCCCTCCTGTGCCACACAGTAAATTGGTGATTCCCCGTGGCCCTCCTCCTTCTTGTTCTTCTTTCCAAAATGGCCCGACACATGCGCAGTGTGACGGCCATAATCTGCCTCCTGCACATAGCAACCAAACAAAAATTTTGATTGGTTGCTGAGATTTGAAGCATATGATAGATCCAATCACAGGGATCAAATCCACAATATTTTATAAATATGGCTGCACTTAGGTCTGCCTCTCTCCTCTCTCCTTTCAAGTTGTTTTTGGGAGAGAAAAGAGACAGAGAACCTGCTGCCATTTGTGAAGAAAAAACAAATCGACCAATTTTTTTCCGTCCGTCAATTTTTGATCACCCCTGTGATCATCCCCTCCTTCGTCATCCCCTCCACCGTCATCCCCTCCTCTATCATTCCTCTCATCAAATAATTTTGTTTATTTTTTATTTTATTCTCCATCAATCTTTTTCTTAGGCTAGGGTTAGGTGTAGGGTTAGGGTTAGGTTTAGGGTTAGGGTTAGGTTAGGGTTAGGCTATTTCCATGATAATTCCCAAATCCCCTCAAGAACTGACCATAATTATGACAGACTTTGCAAACTTAGACCCCTAATTTCCCTCCTGAAGGAATCCTTTCTCAATTCATACATACCAGAACAAAATATATTAGTTGCAAGTCCCTAATGAGCTACAAAGGCCGTCTATCCTTCAGGCAATTTATCCCCTCCAAGCAGTGGCGTAGCGTGGGGGGGCGGTCCGCCCCAGGCGGCACCTGTGTAAGGGCGGCAGCAGGGCTGTATTCACAGCGCAGGGGAGCGCGAGCGTTTTTTTTGTTTTTTTATTTACCTCCCTCCCCCCGACTCCATATGAAAACTGGAGTCTTTGTGGGGGAGGGAGGGTGCATTGCCGCCCGGCCGCGCGGCTCCTGTGGTGACCGCATGTATTGCGCCCCGCTCCCGGCCCCCCAGCGCTGAGAGGGATCACGCTGACAGGAAGCCGCTGCTGCTTCCTGTCCGTGATGGCTCCAAGTGCTGGTGCGGTGGAGGCGCCTGCAGTGCTGGCGGCTCCTCCACTCAGCCGGCCCCCCATGGACCCGGAGAGGTGAGGGAAACTGTGCAGGGACAGGGGGGCAGAGGAGAAGAGAACAGGGGGGTAGAAGGACAGGGACAGAGGAGAAGAGGAGAGGGGGGGCAGAAGGACAGGAACAGGTGGACAGAGAAGAGGGCAGGGGGACAGGAGAAGAGGACAGGGGGACAGAGAAGAGGACAAGGGGGGCAGAAGGACAGGAACAGGTGGACAGAGAAGACAGGAACAGGGGGACAGAGGATGAAGACGAGCAGCTGGCGGGACAAAGAGAGAAGGACGGTCTCTCAGCAGGACCAGAGGAGAGGAGGACAGAGGGAGGGGATAGGGGTGCAGGAGGACGGGTGTGCAGGACAGGACAGAGGAGAGGAGGAAGGGGTGCAGGAGGACAGGGGAGGAGGCGGCAGGAGGACAGGGAGAAGAGGACAGGGGTGCAGGAGGACAGGGGGAGAGGAGGACGGGTGCAGGAGGACAGGGAGAGAGGACGGGTGCAGGAGGACAGGGAGAAGGGGATGGTGCGAGGACAGGGAGAGAGGACAGGGTGCAGGAGGACAGAGGAGAGGAGGACGGGGGTGCAGGAGGACAAGGAGGACAGGGGTGCAGAGGAAAGAGGAGGATGGGCGTGCAGGAGGACAGGGGAAGGAGGACGGGGGTGCAGGAGGACAGGGGAAGGAGGACGGGGTGCAGGAGGACAGGGGAGAGGAGGACGGGGTGCAGGAGGACAGGGAGAGGAGGAGGGGGTGCAGGAGGACAGGGGAGAGGAGGACGGGGGTGCAGGAGGACAGGGAGAGAGGAGGACGGGGTGCAGGAGGACAGAGGAGGACAGGGGTGCAGGAGGAAAGAGGAGGATGGGGTGCAGGAGGACAGGGGAGAGGAGGACGGGGGTGCAGGAGGACAGGGGAGAGGAGGATGGGGGTGCAGGAGGACAGAGGAGGATGGGCGTGCAGGAGGACAGGGGAGAGGAGGACGGGGGTGCAGGAGGACAGGGGAGAGGAGGACGGGGTTGCAGGAGGACAGGGGAGAGGAGGACGGGGGTGCAGGAGGACAGGGGAGAGGAGGACGGGGGTGCAGGAGGACAGAGGAGGACAGGGGTGCAGAAGGACAGAGGAGGATGGGCGTGCAGGAGACAGGGGAGAGGAGGACGGGGGTGCAGGAGGACAGGGGAGAGGAGGACGGGGGTGCAGGAGGACAGAGGAGGATGGGCGTGCAGGAGGACAGGAGAGGAGGACGGGGTGCAGGAGGACAGGGGAGAGGAGGACGGGGGTGCAGGAGGACAGGGGAGAGGAGGGCGGGGTGCAGGAGGAAGGGGCAGAGGACAGAGGAGAGGACGACGGGTGCACAGGAGGAGTGGGGCTGTGTGTGGTGATAATGGCAGCTGTACCAGGTGTCTCTACCTCTATGCGGCAGCCTCCACCTTCCTGTGTTGGCAGGGTGTGGCATGCTGAGAATTGTAGTTCTCCTGCCAGTTCTGGCATTACTGTATGGTTTCTGGGCAGTGTGTTGGGTGCTGGGAGTTGTAGTTCTCCTGGGCGGGCTCAATGTTCTCCCACCTCCTGTCTGTGGTTATTGTGCCTCTTCTGGGATGTCCTCAGCTCCGTGCTGTGCACGATCAGTGTACCACCATGTCTCCAGCTCCGTGCTGTGCACAGTGTACCACCATATCCCCAGCTCCGTACTGTGCAGAGTGTACCACCATGTCTTCATCTTCGTGCTGTGCACAGACAGTGTACAGTATATTGTCTGTGCATAGCACGGAGCTGGAGACGTGGTGGTACACTGTGTACAGCACGAAGCTGAGGACACAGTGGTACACTGTCTCCGCCGCCGCCTTAAAATCAGTCTGTTTCTCATCCAGGAGAGTCGGACGAGTTTCATCCGTTTTTTGGTCCGTTTGGCAACTGCTGTGCTAGTCTCTGACATTTTTCTTAGGGTGCTTTCACATCAGCGGTTTTTGACATTCGCGGCAGATGCGGTGAAAAAAACGCATCTGCAGCTATTACCGCATAACCGCGACATTTGCGGCAAGCCCCATGCAATGTCTATGGGGCTTGCGGTAAGGGTGCGGCAGATGCGGCAAGTGCGGTTTCGGCACTTGCGGCAGGTGCGGCCGTGAAAAAAAAACGCTTTTTTTCGTGGCCGCACCTGCCGCAAGTGCCGAAACCGCACTTGCCACACCCTTACCGCAAGCCCCATAGACATTGCATGGGGCTTGCCGCAAGTGTGCCACAAGTGTCGCGGTTATGCGGTAATCGCGGCAGATGCGTTTTTTTCACCGCATCTGCCGCGTATTTCAAGAAACGCTGATGTGAAAGGGCCCTTAGATCACATCCGTGTGCAATGCGTTTTTTTTCTCAGCAGCTATTAGTGTACAATCATTTACAGGAACATTTTACAGTGTTCTCAACTACAGAATGATAATGTATCCATGAAAAAAACGGATGCCTCTCGGATGGTCCGTGTGCGGTCTGTGATTTTGTCAGACACATAGACTTGCATTGGTGAGTCTCGCGCTGAAATCGCATACTGTCACAGCATGTTGCAACTTTTTTCTCATCCTGAATCTGGATGAGAAAAAAGCTTCCGACACTCGTCATTGTGCTCTCAGAGATTGATTGCAACGCGAGAAAATCACACATTAAACTCATCAGAGTTTCACGCCAGTGTGTCTGTACCCTAATACTAAAATCCATATAGTAATCCTACAGGTATGGGGAGGATTTATGGCTCAGTACACACCATACTTCTTGTTATTAACCAGTTAATGCTCTCTTGTCCATCGCACTGCAGTGTCAAAAGAGGACGACAGCGATGCAGACAGCAACATGGCATCAGAGAGTCCCTGACCTCGAAATAGAAGATCCTCAGAACCCGGTATTGTGACATAATATTAAGAATAAAGGTTTTTTGCATTTATATTACACTCTGAACTCCACAGTACAGCGGCAAAAAATTGCTCCGCCCCGGGCCCTCCTTGAGTCCTGCTTGTTGCCATACACTGGGGTTGTGCAGAGGTGGCGGTGCACAGTGACAACCCCAATAGGTGAGTGGCCATTTGGCCCAATACTTACCCCCCGATTGCACCCCTTCTCTTGTGTTTTGGTATAGTAGTTATATTCTTGTATATAGGGGCAGACAGTGTATACTATGTATACTTCCGGATTATCAACAACCAAAGGGGCGGCAAATTTTTCGACCGCCCCGGGCGCCACAAACAGTTGCTACGCCACTGCCTCCAAGCGAGCCAAGTATAGCATACAGTTATACAAAATGTATGAAAGTAGCAGTGGGTACACTAGTACACTCCTGATTTATGAGGGTAGGGACCGACAGATAAGCCCACCTAACTGTTCCCAGACAATTGGCATCCCAGGCAAAATTGTCTGGGAGCTAATGACCCCATTTTTGCAATAAGGGTACCACGTGTACACGGACAATTACTACACAAGCATCCCCCTATACAAAGCCCTACAAGCTGCAAACACAGGGGCCTGTGGGACAATACGGAAAAACCGTGTGGGCTTGCCGTCACAATTGGTGTCCAGACATCTAGAGAAGGGGGCGTCATTTTCACTGGCAAGTGACAAAATGCTTGCCGTAAAATGGAATGACCGCAAGGATGTCTTCTTGCTTACCACCCTGCCTTCGGACACCACTATGACTGTCAGAGACAGGGGCGCCACCAGGGACAAACAAAAACCCATTTGTCTGACCGATTACAACAAACACATGGGTGGCATGGACCTGTCCGACCAGGTGCTCCAACGATGCCTGGTGAAGCGGAAGACGAGGGCCTGGTATAAAAAGGTGACAATCTATCTCATCCAGATTGCCACCTATAATATAATAGCTTTGTTCTTTATAAAAAATCTCAAGGAACCCTCACCTTCCTGCAATATCAGGAGAGGGTTATCGAGTCTCTCATATTTGACTCCAGGGCACCGGAGGCACCCTTTGAGTCAGAGGATGTCAGGAGACTATCAGAGAAAAACTTTATTCACTCCCTCCCACTCCCACCAGATTGCATCCTCAAAAAAAGTGTAAAGTCTGTAGCAAGCATGGTAGAAGTGATTCTTGCTTTTACTGCCCCACATGCCTATCCCAACCTGGACTTTGCATCTCCCCCTGCTTCAAAATCTACCATACATCTCCCAATTATTAGGTGTTATCGTTAAAATAAAGACAAATTATGTGGTACCCTTTTTTTGTCTTCACATAATTTTTATTTTCTACTTAGGGCGCCCCTTTATAGATTGGACTTATTAGAAAATTTACTATTGTCACCAGTAAAACACATTTTACACAATTTCTCGAAAAATTCCAAAACTTCATCACTCACATACCAAACTATTATTCAGACACATTCTCATCCACATGTCCACATCTGCGTACCCCAGAATGTGGACCCACAAATGTTCTTGAAATGTCTGATCTCATCTGACAAATAATTCGAAGACTTGATCACTCACATACCAAACTATTATTCAGACACATCTCATCCACAAGACCACGTCTGCGTACCCCAGAATGTGGACCCACAAATGTTCTTGAAATGTCTGATCTCATCTGACAAATAATTTCAGGACTTGATCGCTCACAAAGTTTTATCACCAGTTATCTTAGTTTGACTAGTATTCCAACTATGTCTTGCTACACAAAACCTTTCTTGGCATCTACATTACTTACCGTATATACTCGTGTATAAGCCGAGTTTTTCAGCCCAAAAATTGGGCTGAAAAGTCCCCCCCTCGGCTTATACACGGGTCATACGGTATGCTGTGGGGGGGGGGGGGACTGTGACCGGGGGCTGGAGGAGGCAGGAGGGGGCCGCGGTGACCGCAGGCGGTCACGTGGGGCCGCCTCAGTAGTGCAATGAATATGCACGGCAACCCCCCGTCCATCAGCGGCGGGGGGATGCCGTGCATATTGCACTACACAGCCCCCCTCCTTAATATGGGTCCCCCAGTGGTAATAAACAGCCCCCCCTCCTTATCATGTACCCCCCCAGGCTGCAGCAGCTGTCAAAATAACAAACACTTTATACATCACCTTCCGGCGCAGCTCCTCCGCTCCTCCGCTCGCCGGCTTCTTCTTCCTTGTTGTGCCGGTGTCATGTGACCGGGCGCAGGAGATGACGTAATTTCCTGCACGCGGTCACAGAGGCCGGCACAACAAGGAAGAAGAAGCCGGCGAGCGGAGGAGCGGAGGAGCTGCGCCGGAAGGTGATGTATAAAGTGTTTGTTATTTTGACAGCTGCCGCAGCCTGGGGGGGACATGATAAGGAGGGGGGCTGTTTATTACTACTGGGGCTGCTGGATACTACACTGGGGCTGTATACTACCACTGGGGCTGCTGGATACTACACTGGGGCTGTATACTACCACTGGGGCTGTATATACCTCTGGGGCTGCTGGATACTACACTGGGGCTGTATATACCACTGGGGCTGCTGGATACTACACTGGGGCTGTATACTACCACTGGGGCTGCTGGATACTACACTGGGGCTGTATATACCACTGGGGCTGCTGGATACTACACTGGGGCTGTATATACCTCTGGGGCTGCTGTATACTACACTGGGGCTGTATATACCTGTGGGGCTGCTGTATACTACCACTGGGGCTGTATATACCTGTGGGGCTGCTGTATACTACACTGGGACTGTATATACCTGTGGGGCTGCTGTATACTACACTGGGGCTGTATATACCTCTGGGGCTGCTGTATACTACCACTGGGGCTGTATATACTTCTGGGGATGCTGTATACTACCACTGGGGCTGTATATACCTCTGGGGCTGCTGGATACTACCACTGGGGCTGTATATACCACTGGGGCTGCTGGATGCTACCACTGGGGCTGTATATACCTCTGGGGCTGCTGTATACTACCAATGGGGCTGTATATACCTCTGAGGCTGCTGCATACTACCTCTGGGGCTGCTGTATACTACCACTGGGGCTGTATACTACCTCTGGGGCTGCTGTATACTACCACTGGGGCTGCTGTATATACCTTTGGGGCTGCTGTATACTACCTCTGGGGCTGCTGTATACTACCTCTGGGGATGCTGTATACTATCACCGGGGCTGTATATACCTCTGGGGATGCTGTATACTACCACTGGGGCTGTATATACCTCTGGGGCTGCTGTATACTAACTACTGGAGCTGCTGCTGTATATACCACTGGGGCTGCTGCTGTATACTATCACTGGGGAGGCTGCTGTATACTACCATTGGGGGGCCTGTATACCACACTGCTGGGGGCTGTATACCTGTGCTGGAGTCCACCCTCGGCTTATACATGAGTCAATAGGTTTTCCCAGGTTTTGGGGGCAAAAGTAGGGGGGTCGGCTTATACACGGGTCGGCTTATACACGAGTATATACGGTATATATTTATATTGGTGATATGGCATGATCATTTTATTGGAGGATCTCCAACAATGAGGCTGTTCCATATTCATACACGATGGGCTTTACCGCATGGTTCTTGCTAAACGTCTTGTACCGGACAATAAGTTTAGAATCCTTGTGTTTTGTGCATATAGCGGTTCCAACCTTGGCGAGTTGGAGTCTGTTATGGTGCACCACGTCGACTGGCACATTTGTCCCTCATATAGGGATTGATGGTGCTAAACAGACGTTGTGCAACCAGTCTCTGAAAGATGAACTTGTCCTTCTAGAGCCCTTCTGGTGTTCCTTCATCTCTGGAACAAGCACAAGTTTGCCACATACATGGCTGCATTTTCCTCCACGTTTTGCCCTTTACTCCATTACAGTTTTTTGTTCCTGCTGCAATATATGCAATTGCAAAACAACTGTTTTGTGAGCAAGACTAAGATTGATCATCATCAAATGTGTTTTTAGGGGCATGCCGCCCTTCGTGAGTAATATATCCTGGATGGATTTTCATGTTTGGTAGCACAAAGTCTTGAAAAACTTTGAATAGGTCCTGGAATTCCATCAATTTTACCCTGAAGATGGAATGCTACATGAAAACTGTGGGATCAAACTACTCAGTACCTCCCTAGATAAATACAATTACAGGGTAAGGCTGTGGTCACAGTTGACATGCGTTTTTTATTGCCTTTTAAAACTCATGCTTTTTAATATGCGTATTGGGATGCAGGATCTCGCCGCCATCACCAGAAATCTCAAAAGAGACCGTTTGTAGCTGCGGAGAGGGGTCCCACTGTGGTGCAGCATGAAGAGACTCGGGCCAAGATCACCGGGATAGCCCGTGACCAATCTAATAATCTTCACGACCTCTGACCAAAACTTCTCAAGTCGTGCGCACTCCCAGAATATATGAAGCAATGTACCCTCCACCTCGCCACACCTCCAACACTTTGCATCAACAGAAGGGAATATTTTATGCAGTTGCGAGGGGACTCTGTACCATCTAGTCAACAGCTTATAATTAGCCTCCTGTAATCGAGAGCATATGGAGGTAGAATGCGCTAATGTGTATATATCTGATCTCTGCTCTGTTGACAATTCCAGTCCCAAGTCTGCCTCCCAATTCAGCATAAACTGTGGAGTCGGTGCATCCGGAGGGGAGATTAAGAATGCATATGATCTCGATAAGGCGTGCCTACAATCACCCTCGTTCTGACATAGGTTTTCAAACAGTGTCTTAGGTCTGTGGTAGGTCGATTTTGCTGGGAGCGATCGTAAATGATGTGCAAGTTGAAGACATCTCCAGAATCCTAATGCTATTGGACGCGATATCAGGTTAAGCTGCTCAAGAGAAGCCCAAACGTCCCCATCACCCCAACTCCCGACTCTGTCCATTCCATCAGAGATCCATCTTTGAAATATGGGATCATCTATGCTTGGTTTAAAGTCAGGATGACTCAGAACAGGGGACATGGTCGAAGCATGCGGAATTATGGATGCCCTTATTAATTTATGGTTACAGATCTTAAGGGTGGATCCAATCTTGGGTGTCCAGTGATTGTCTCCTCATTCCGCAGCTTTACCCATGGCAATGTTTGGAGTCTAAGTGGGGTGAAGTCCTGCTCTATTTGGACCCACAGTTTGTTCTCGCCATGTCGACACCAGTGACATGAGGTGACTGGCTAGATAGTATAATTTAACGTCCGGAAGGTTTACTTCACCATCAGCCCTACGCCTATGTAAGATAGCTTTTGCCACTCTTGGTTTCAGTCTATTCCAGATAAATCTCGTCTGAATTTGGGAGACTGACCTAAAGAACGACGCTGAGATATTAATGGGAAGCGTCTGTAGATAGTATAAAATCCTCGGTAAAATAGTCATTTTAAAAAGGTGACATCTGCCCATCCATGTAAAGGTAGATGACAACGATCTATCGCACTCCGATCTAATGGAAGTTAAGAGGGAGGGAAGTTCGCTCCATAGAGATCCCGAACCTCTGGAGTAAGCTGTATTCCCAGGTAGCGAAGTGCTTTGGGAGACCAATGAAATGCAAAAGCGCCTTTCAACTCATCAGCCAGATCAGCAGGAAGCGAGACACCCAAGTACTCCGACTTGGATCTATTAATTTTGAAGTTCGAGAGAACACGATATCTCTCAAACTCTTTCAGTAAATTTGGGATGGAGACTCTAGGGTTCGTCACAAACAACAAAAGGTCATCAGCATAAGCAGCTATTTTATGCATATATAATTTCAATCTTAAGCCACCATTCCCCCTGATATGTCGTAGCAGTGGCTCCAATGTCAGGATAAAAATCAGCGGGGATAACGGACATCCCTGACGTGTGCCATTGGCAATGTCAAACGATTCAGATAGAATACCATTCACCCGAACCCTTTCCGACGGGACTGAGTAGAGGGACAACACCCAATCAAGCATCCTCACTCCCAAGCCAATATGTTTTAGTGTCTCCTCAATGAGGGACCAATGAATGCGATCGAACGCTTTCTCGGCGTCCGTAGAAAGCAACATCAGTGGGGTGTTAGAAACTTTTGCGTGGTGGAGTAAGTTAATGGCCTTGGTAGTGTTGTCCCTAGCCTCACGCCCGCCGACGAATCCCGTTTGATTCGGATGCACTATATCAGGAATGAATGGTGAGAGTCTGGCCGCCAAAATCTTAGCAAACAATTTGATATCCACATTAAGTAAGGATATCGGGCGGTAATTGGAACAGACCAGGGGATCTTTTCCCGGTTTCTGAATCACCGCTATAGTAGCACGTAACGCATCCTTAGGAGGCGGGACCTTAGCCGACATAGCATTAAAGCAAGCTGTTAAGTGTGGAAGTAAGGACAACTTAAGTTTCTTGTAATAACCTACAGTGAAACCATCAGGACCGGGTGCCCTGCCAGATCTGGCCGACGAAATAGCCTCCTCTACCTCTATTCCTGAGATCGGAGCCTCCAGAGATGAAATAATTGAATCCGGAAGTCTTGGTAAACCTGATTTTTTTATATATTCTTGTATGCGAACTCTAAAGGTAGCAGTCGCTGATGATGACTTCGCCTCATCTAGATTACCGTATTTTTCGCTTTTTAAGACGCACTTTTGTTCCCCCCAAACTTTGGGGGGGAACGGGGGTGCGTCTTAAAAAGCGCATGTAAAAAAAAAATATTAAAAATGAAATATTACCAGATAATGGGGTGTCTTTGGGGTGCAGCTGCCCAGTGGGGGTGCCGGAGGCAGGTTCCGGTGGGTGGGGGGCACCGCTGCAGGACCGGAGCAGCGGAGATGTACTGGCGGCAGCAAGCTGTGGGCGCCGCCATGTTTCTTGTGGTAGCCGGCCGGTAGAGGTAGAGGCTTCAAAATGGCCGCGGGTCTCCATTATGGCCGTGGCCATTTTGTTGAAGCCTCTATCGCTGGCTGCAGTGTTAATGAATGCAGCCATCCACAAAAACATGGCGGCGCCCACCGCTTACTGCCGCCGGTACATCTCTGCTGCTCTGGTCCTGCAGCTGTGTCCCCCGCCCACGAGAACCTCCCTCCGGCACCCCCGCTGAGCAGCTGTACCCCTCCTCGGTGAGCCATGGGGATCTGGGGGGGAAGATGGGGGCCATATAGCATAATCAAAGGGTTGGGGATGGGGGGCATATGCACAGGATGGGGGGCATATACACAGGATGGGGGGCATATACACAGGATGGGGGGCATATACACAGGATAGTGGGGGCATATACACAGGATGAGGGGATATACAGATGGGATACACAGGATGGGGGCATATACACAGGATGAGGGGCATATACACAGGATGGGGGCATATACACAGGATGGGGCATATAACAGGATGGGGCATATATACAGGATGGGGGCATATACACAGGATGGGGACATATATACAGGTTGGGGGCATATATACAGAATGGGGGGCATATATACAGGATGGGGGGCATATACACAGGATGAGGGGCATATACTCAGGATGAGGGGCATATACACAGGATGGGGGGCATATACACAGGATGAGGGCATATATACAGGATGGGGGGCATATACACAGGATGGGGGGCATATATACAGGATGGGGGGCATATACACAGGATGGGGACATATATACAGGTTGGGGGCATATATACAGAATGGGGGGCATATATACAGGATGGGGGCCATATATACAGAATGGGGGCATATATACAGGATGGGGGGCATATATACAGAATGGGGGCATATATACAGAATGGGGGGCATATATACCAGGATGAGCAGTATACATACCAGGATGGGGACATGTATACGAGGATGAGAGACATATATGCCAGGATGAGGGATATATATACCAGAATTGGGAGGTTTATGTACCGGGATTAGGGACATATATACTGATTGTAGGACGGACACTGGCATTATAAGACAGACCCCATTTAACATTAAAAACTATTTTTTTCTCATTTCCTTCACCAAATTTGGGGGTGCGTCTTATAATCCGGTGCGTCTTATAAAGTGAAAAATACGGTATATAAAGCAGTGTAATACTGCTTAAACGCCTCTGCTATCTCCAGGGGAAATGTTGAACGACGCGAGGTGTTCTGATTAAGTATCTCAGGTACATAAGTGGCAGCTTTCTGTATTCGAGAGGCTCTAGCTAAGGATTTGCCCGGTTTGTTCCCATGTTCATAAAAGTGGCGGCGGCAACGAGAAAGTACGCCCTTCGCTTTTTGTAGTAATATGGATCGTAATGCTTTTCTGGTGTCTAAGAGGTCCTTCTTTACAGTAGGGAGTTCCTGACGCTTATGTCTAGTCTCCAGATCTTTCAGTTTAGTCATGACTACCTGAATCTCAGTGTCTCTTTTTTTCTTTAGTCTAGCACCATGTTGTATCAACACACCTCTCAGAACACATTTATGTGCATGCCATGTCACCACAGGGGAGACAGACGAAGAGACATTTAGGTCAAAATAATCTTTCACCTTCTGGACCACATCTGCAAATATAATTGAGTCCTCTAATAAGGACACATTCACCCTCCACTGCCATTGCCTCGGAATAGGGGAGGCAAGCATCAGAGAAATCGTAACCAGAGCGTGATCTGAAAAAGCGATCAACTCCATTGTAGCATCTTGTAAGTACGTCAAATCTGTGTGTCTCATAAGAAAATAGTCGAGTCTAGAGTATGTGTCGTGTGTCGGGGAATAATACGTAAAATCTTTATGACCTGGGAACAGCAGACGCCATGCATCCAGGAGCTGATGGTCATGTAGCGCAATCTGTAACCGTCTGCGTGCCATCTTAGAGATGCTAGATTTACCCCTGGAAGTGCCCAGATCAGGATCAAGCGCAATATTAAAGTCACCACCCAGTACCAGAGTCCCCTCTGCAAACACGTCAATCTTCTCTAAAAATCGCAGAAGGGCAGATATCTGTCCTGTGTTAGGTAGGTAAAGCGAGGCGAAGGTATACATCTGAGAGGCTATCTTACCCTTGACCAAAAGGAGTCTCCCATCCTCACCACTGCAGGTATCCAAGAGCTCCCAAGGCACCGATCTCGACAATACAATGCTGGTACCAGATGAATGCGGATCCGATGAGTAACTATGGTATGAAATAGGGAACCAATGGTTAGAGAGTTTGTAAGGCTTATTTGCACTCATGTGGGTTTCCTGTAGAAAGGCAATTTGAACTTTGTTAGCTTTCAGGTAATTAAACAGTATCAAGCGTTTTCCCACATTGTGTAAGCCCTGCACGTTTAGTGTACCTATTCTCAGAGACGTCATATTTCCATATGCCATGTCCGTAACTTAATAGTACGCGCGGGCTTTTAGATAAAATAAATCAAAATAAGATGAGTAAAATAAAGTAAGGTAAAGAAAAGAAAATACACTAAATTAAAAGGGGATGTGTAGGGAAGGAAGGGGAAATAAGGGGAGGAAACAGAAAGAGTAGAAAGAGAGTGAGATAAATGTAAAGAAGTTGGTAGCGAGAGAAGTGATAAAGACTTCGCTCTCCACCAAAGACCCCTATAATCTAGGAGTATCAAAAGGAGACTATATAGTCAAAATCGGTATAACCGATAGATTCGATCCCCACAGAAAGTAGAGAGATACGGGGATCGTTGAGGATGTGACTGATCTAAAGGTGTCAATCTGCAGACCCGGAACCTATTATTAATAGTTTAAACATCTTACGTCTCATGACAATCAACAATAATAACCCAGTAGGGACAAAGGTCATGAGATTAGTCCATCTCAGTTCTGGAGCTCCGGCGAACTAGGAGGAAACAAAATTAGAAAAGCAGAAACAAAAACATTGTTTCTATGTAGAGGGCAGCAACACCCCCCTTTTTCCTCTCAGGCATAGCAAGACCTGTCATTGGAACAATAAGAAGATAAAACAACACATAGATAAAGTAGATAAAACCACAGACATAAGAGGGGAGGCTCAGGTCGGAAGGTCCGCTGGTGATCCTCTTCTCCCTCCTCCTTGGCTGCCAGGCGATGTCGGAGACGAGCGTGGGACGACACCGCCTCTTCTCCCTCTCTTACGTGTGTCCTCTTTTCAATAATTATGTGGCCGGCCTAATGCTGTAAATCTTTTGAAGCCTTCTAATGAGAGCCAATCCGGGACCGGGAAGGGTGTAGTGTCCATAAATAAGAAAAGGTCATCCAAATCATCTTTGTGCCATAAATAGAACAGTCTGTTGCCCTTTTTTACGATCAGGTGAAAAGGATGTCCCCAACGATATGTGGCCCCTAGCTCCTTTATCTTCACAAGCAAGGGACGTAACTGCCGCCACATTTACAGGGTGCGGCTAGAGACGTCAGGGAAGAGGCGTACAGTTGCTTCTTCAAAGACAATATCACCAAATTCACAGGCTGCTTGTATCAAATTGTCTTTATCCGTAAAATTGTGAAGCCTGCATAAGACATCTCTAGGATTATCAGGGTCTATAGGACCTGGACGCGGTGACCCTA
The DNA here is from genome assembly GCA_033576535.1 of Allobates femoralis. Taxonomy (NCBI): domain Eukaryota; kingdom Metazoa; phylum Chordata; class Amphibia; order Anura; family Aromobatidae; genus Allobates; species Allobates femoralis. Next base: position 189,879,600 of record JARQOC010000011.1, read on the forward strand.
TGTATCCTATCCACTTTATAGGTAGATCCTGACGATCTTCGTGACACCATATTAAATATGTCCAGAGTCTTATCCAGGAGAATATTATTAGTAACAGATTCAGGGATACCTTTCAATCGTATATTATTTCTCCTCTCCCTGTTCTCTTGATCGTCTGTCTGCAGTATCAAGGCCCCTGTAAAAGCATTAGAGCATGTAGCGTTTTTTTCCAAGGCTGTAATTCTCTCCTCCATGATATTCATAGCTTCTGAAGTCTTGGCTGCCTGAGCTCTAAGGGTCTCCACATCCTCCTTCATAGCACTAAGAGCTTTTGACTGAGAGGCCTCCATACGGGCCACAATATTGTCTATGTCCTGCTTAGATGGGAGGGCTGCTATCATTTCTCTGATGGCCCTCAGCTCTGCACAGGAGCCATCAGACTGTATCACAGGGGACAACATCATCGTCTGAGCAATGACTGGAGTTGTACTCCAGGACTCACCATCCCCCACAGCGCCTCCGTCGATTTCTCCAGGGTTTCTTGCAGTGTAGATTCCCTTATTAACTCTGGGCTTTCTCCCAGTGTCTTCAGGGAGGTATGTGACTGCTCCACAGTATCTTTACAGTGCGGTGTTCTCTGCTGCAGTAGCGGGGGAGAACGCCGCTGCTGCTACAGCCTCTTCTCAGACACACCAGCCGGCGCCATTAGAGGTGAGCGCGCGGTTTTCCCGCCCGCCGCTCCAAACATCTTAGCAATGTTTGTCCCCTTCTCAGGCTTTCCCGGTGGCTGTATAAGTCCACCGGCGTCCTCCTGCTTCTTTCTCCTAGACATTTAGCTGTCTATGAGGCGATATAGCTGCACCTGAAAGTCCCGGGTCTGCAGAGCTCTCTCAGATGCGACCTCACGCCACCATGATCAGGCCACGCCTCCCAGTTTTGCAATATTTCAGAGCTGCAATATTACTGGAGTATCAAAAAGCACAAGGTGTGCTATACTCAGGAACATGGCCAAGGTAAGGAAGGCTGAAAAACCTCCACCTTTGAACGAAAAACATGAGATAAAACGTCAAGACTGGACCAAGAAATATCTTAAGACTGATTTTTCGAAGGTTTTATGGACTGATGAAATGAGACTGACTCTTGATGGGCCAGATGGATGGGCCAGAGGCTGGATCAGTAAAGGGCAGAGAGCTCCACTCCGACTCAGATGCCAGCAAAGTGGAGGTGGGGTACTGGTATGGGCTGATATCATCAAAGATGAACTTGTGGGACCTTTTTGGGTTGAAGATGGAGTGAAGCTCAACTCCCAGACCTACTGCCAGTTTCTGGAAGATAACTTCTTCAAGCAGTGGTACAGGAAGAAGTCGGTATCATTCAAGAAAAACATGATTTTCATGCAGGACAATGCTCCATCCCATGCACCCAACTACTCTACAGCGTGGCTGGCCAGTAAAGGTCTAAAAGAAGAAAAAATAATGACATGGCCTCCTTGTTCACCTTATCTGAACCCCATAGAGAACCTGTGGTCCATGATAAAATGTGAAATCTACAGGGAGGGAAAACAGAACACCTCTGGGAACAGTGTCTGGGAGGCTGTGGTGGCTGCTGCACGCAATGTTGATCATAAACTGATCAAGCAACTGACAGAATCTATGGATGGAAGGCTGTTGAGTGTCATTGTGGAGCCCCCACGGGACGGGGGCACTCGGTACCGGACCGGTCGGTGCCGGGGAAGTCACAGGTGGCTTGGTCCGGACCGTGTCCCTGGGCCCGCACAATAAGATGGGGAATATTTACAGGGGATTTGTCACGGGTGACGCCACCCACTTGTTGCGGCCAGTGATGGGGGGCCGCCGCTGCCGCAGAACCTCCGGGGGTGATGTGGTGGCAGTGGAGAAGGTGTAGTTCCAGTGGGAAGAACTGTATCCCCCGGGGCAGTAAGGGTTAAAGTCTATTGGGGTTATAGATGGTGGAGAAGGGGTTAAAGGACACACACTCACGTTTGGTAGACACTGGTGCAATTCTCTTCTTCTCCTGATGCTGCAGAGCTGACAGGCTTGTAGCAGGGGGAAGCTCTCTGTGCTGAATGTGGAGCAAAGGTCGCAATCAATAGACAGACTCACAGTTTTGCTGTTTTCCAAATCTTTACTGCTGATGTTATTGCAGATTATAGTCCATGGAGTCTGTAATGGGGCTGAGTTCTCTTCCCACCCTGTCCGGGGTCGTCAGCGTCCTTATGCTGCACTGTGTGTGTGTCCTGGCTGCTGCGTTTAGCTAAGCTGCTGGGATTCCTCACATCTGTCTCTCTGTATTCTGCTGGTACCACTTGGCTAGACAACTTGAGTCCTCTGTTCTGTGCTGACCCCTCCGTGTTGCTTTGCACTGGTACTAGGGCATCTAGAGATCCCACTGGATCCACTGTGCTGTGGGTGCCAGACACAGTACCGGATTCGGTGTCCATTCTGTGCATTCTTCTGGGGCGAGTGAAGGTATCACTCCAGCTCCCAGACGTGTTCCTCTGTCTGTAGTTCTCCTGTTCCTCTGACCCTTGCTAGGTCTGCACTGAGCTAACTCTGCTCTAGGTGTCCTCTTCACAGCCCTGCTCCGAGCTGAACTGAGCTCTCCCTCATGAGCAGAAGTATTTAAGGGAGCAGGTGGTGCTCCCCCTCCTGGCCCAGAGGTGCTAGTGTTTGTCAGTGTGTAGTGGGGAGAGAACCCATGTGGTGTTATTGTGGCACATTAACCTATGGGGTGCCACATCATCATAAAGAAAGGTGGCTATATTGATCACTATTTTTTGGGGTTCTGTTTTTGCATGTCAGAAATGTTTATTTCTAAATTTTGTGCAGTTATATTAGTTTACCTGGTGAAAATAAACAAGTGAGATGGTAATATATTGGTTTTTTATTAAGTTGCCTAATAATTCTGCACAGTAATAGTTACCTGCACAAACAGATATCCTCCTAAGATAGCCAAATCTAAAAAAAAAAAACACTCCAACTTCCAAAAATATTAAGCTTTGATATTTGAGTCTTTTGGGTTGATTGAGAACATAGTTGTTGATCAATAATAAAAATAATCCTCTACAATACAACTTGCCTAATAATTCTGCACACAGTGTATTTATTTTCTCCTTCCACATTGCTTTAGTTCCTATGAAGCACCTGAAGGGTTAATAATCTTCTTGAATGTAGTTTGGAGTAGCTTGAGGGGTGCAGTTTTTGGAATGGTGTCACTTTTGGGTGTTTTCTGTCATGTACGCCCCTCAAAGTGACTTCAAATGTGATGTGGTCACTAAAAAAATGGTTTGGAAATTTTGATGTAAAAATGAGAAATTGCTGATGAACTTTGAACCTTTATAACTTCCTGACAAAGAAAAATGTTTTTTTTCCAAAATTGTGCTGATGTAGAGTAGACATGTGGGAAATGTTATTTATTAACTATTTTGTGTCACATAACTCTCTGGTTTAATGGAATAAGAGTTCAAACGTTGAAAATTGCAAACTTTTTACATTTTTTGCCAAATTTCCATTTTTTTCACAAATAAATGAGAACAATTTACCGTATATACTCGTGTATAAGCCGAGTTTTTCAGCCCAAAATTGGGCTGAAAAGTCTTCCCCTCGGCTTATACACGGGTCAATACGGTACATGGAGTGGTGGGGGCTGTGTCCGGGGCTGTGGAGGATGGAGGAGGCGGGGGGAGGCTGCTGTATGAGCGGCCCCGTCACGTGAAGCCGCTCATTAAATATGCACTGCTTCCCCCTGTCAATCAGCGGCAGGGGGAAGCAGTGCATATAAGCCCCCAAATGCTGGCACTCTCCCCCCTTGTAAGGGCCCCCCCCGCTGCTTATATTACCATCCCGGTCTTCTGCTCAGCGCCGCTCCTCGGTGCTCCATCCTCGCTGCTCCATCCTCGCTGCTCCGTCCTGCTACATCCGGGATCTCCTGCCGTCGCAGGCATATGACGTCATCGCGCGACGGCTGGGGATCCCGGATGTAGCAGGACGGAGCAGCGAGGATGGAGCAGCGAGGATGGAGCACCGAGGAGCGGCGCTGAGCAGAAGTCCGGGATGGTAAGAGAAGCAGCGGGGGGGGGGGGGGGGCCCTTGCAAGGGGGGGGGCGTGTGCCAGCATTTGGGGGCTGCTGGGTACCCCCAGGGGGCTGCTGGGTACCCCCAGGGGGCTGATGGATACCCCCTGGGGGCTGCTGGGTACCCCCTGGGGGCTGCTGGGTACCCCCAGGGGGCTGCTGTATACCCCCAGGGGGCTGCTGGGTACCCCCTGGGAGCTGCTGGGTACCCCCAGGGGGCTGCTGTATACCCCCAGGGGGCTGCTGGGTACCCCCTTGGGGCTGCTGGGTACCCCCGGGGGCCTGCTGTATGTACCCCAGGGGGCCTGCTGTTTGTACCCCCGGGGGCCTGCTGTTTGTACCCCCGGGGGCCTGCTGTATGTACCCCCGGGGGCCTGCTGTTTGTACCCCCGGGGACCTGCTGTTTGTACCCCCGGGGGCCTGCTGTTTGTACCCCCGGGGGCCTGCTGTATATATCCCTGGGGGCCTGCTGTATACCACTGGGGGCCTGCTGTATACGATACTACTGGGGCCTGTATACCACTGGGAGGGCCTGTATACCACACTGCTGGGGGCTGTATACCTCACTGCTGGGGGTTGTATACCTGTGCTGGAGTCCACCCTCGGCTTATACGCGAGTCAATAAGTTTTCCCAGTTTTTGGGGGCAAAAGTAGGGGGTCGGCTTATACACGGGTCGGCTTATACACGAGTATATACGGTAGTTCTAAGTTTACCACTAACATGAAGCCCAATATGTCACAAAAACTATCTTGGAATCACTGGAATCCGATGAAGCTTTCCAGAGATATAACCTCATAAAGGGACAGTGGTCAGAATTGCAAAAAACGGTCTGGTCATTCAGGTGGAAATTGGCTCCGTCACTAAGGGGTTAATTCAAATGTATTTTTCTTATAATATGAAGAATATAGCAGATCTTTGTTAAAGATGACATTTAAGTAGATGATCCTATGGAAACATTCTCCTTACTGACTCTACAGTTTGTAAATCCTATTTCATTAAACACTTGTAGGTAAGTTTTAATTAGGGATGGGCGAATCTACTCGCTAGGACTCGTTACTCGGCGAGTAGTAAGGGACTCGCAGGACTCGGTATTTTGCGAGTTTCCCAGCGTTTACTCGCACGAGTCCAATGCAAATCAATGGCAAACGCTGACAAAACTAGGATTGCCATTATCTTGCATTAGACTCGGCTACTGTGCCAGTGATAGCAGGGAAACTCGCAGATTAACTGCTGTTACTTTGCGAGCCGAGTCCAGCTGTCTTCTCTGTGCAGGCTGCCGCAGCTCCAGGGTCCTAGAGCCCGCCTGCTCACAGAGGACGGTGCCAGGATTGGGCGCCGAAACGCGTCGGTTTATAAGAATAAAGAGAATTTCGTTTGGAACATTGTTTCCTTTGTGATCCTTTGGACGATCGGGCAGCGCGGACTGCAACACACCTTTGATCCCAGAACTCTTGAAGTACCCACGGTCCCGTGGAGGTGGAGGTCCAGCAGCAGCCTGCATTACTAAAACCAACGCTCTTATTCCAGTTGTGGGATTCACAACTGGACCAGGTTAGTGCAAACCTGTTTATACCGTTTAGTCCCTAATCTATGCCAAATGATAGGGCACTATTGCGCCTCTGTTGTCTCCCCTTGTATTTTTATATAGCACAGAGATGATGTAGCAGTGCTGAGATTGTTCTCAGTCTGCTCATTCCCTGTGCATAGACATCTATATCTATGCACAGGGGATGTAGCAGAGAGGACATCGCGTTTTGGACTGCGTCGGACAGAAGAGGATTTTTTTAATTAAAGATGGAGTCCCTAATGGCTTTTTTTTATTTCAAATAAAAAATTTTCTCTGTGTTGTGTTTTTTTAACCCTTTATTGAAGATTCTTAGTGGCTGGGTCAAACGTGGCCTGACATTAAGAATCTCGGGCTTAATACCAGCTTGTATAACAAAGCTGGTATTAACCTCTTTATTACCCAGCGTGCCACCGCCACCAGGGCCGCTGGAAGAGCGGGGTTCAGCGCCAGAGGATGGTGCTTCAATGAACGCGCCATCTTCTGGGGCGGCTGCGGGCTGCAATTTGCAGCGGGGGGTGCCCAGAAAGCTTGGGCATCCCTGCACTGCGGATTCCAGCCCCCAGCTGCTTAGCTGTACCTGGCTAGACAAAGAAATTGCGCGGAGCCCCACGCATTTTTTTTTTATTTCATGAAATTCATGAAATAATGAAAAAAAAGGGCTCCCGTATATTCTTGTGTCCGGCCAGGTACAAATAGGCACCTGGGGGTTGGGGGCAGCCCGTCGCTGCCTGCTGGATCCGGCTGGTTCCAGAAATACGGCGAAGCCCACGTGAAATTTTTTTCTGACAAATCCATAAACAATGTAAATAAAAGGGACTGCATCTTTATTAACCCCTGGACCATGGGCGAGGGGTTAATAAAGATGCAGTCCCTTTTTTAGGATTCTTTTATTGATTTTTCAGAAAAAAAATTACATGGGCTTCGCCGTATTTCTGGAACCAGCAGGATCCAGCAGGCAGCGACGGGCTGTCCCCAACCCCCAGGTGCCTATTTGTACCTGGCCAGACACAAGAATATAGGGGAGCCCTTTTTTTATTATTTCATGAATTTCATGAAGTAATTAAAAAAAAATGCATGGGGCTCCGCGCAATTTCTATGTCTAGCCAGGTACAGCTAAGCAGCTGGGGGCTGGAACCCGCAACGCAGGTATGCCCAAGCTTTCTGGGCACCCCCCGCTGCAAATTGCAGCCCGCAGCCGCCGCAGTAGATGGCGCGTTCATTGAAGCGCCATCCTCTGGCGCTGAACCCCGCTCTTCCAGCGGCCCTGGTGGCAGTGGTACGCTGGGTAATAACGAGGTTAGGGCCAGCTTTGTATTATCAGCTGGCCCTAAGCCCGAAATTTATGGCGGTCACGCCAATATTAGATATGACCGACATGAATTTCTATTAAATTGTTTTAAAAAAAACACAACACAGAGAAAATTTTTTATTAGAAATAAAAAAAAAAGCCATTAGGGACTCCATCTTTAAAAAAATCCTCTTCCGTCCGACGCAGTCCAAAACGCGATGTCCTCTCTGCTACATCCCCTGTGCATAGATATAGATGTCTATGCACAGGGAATGAGCAGACTGAGAACAATCTCAGCTCTGCTACATCAGGCAGCAGGCGGGCTCTAGGACTCTGGAGCTGCGGCAGCCAGCACACAGAGCAGACAGGACTCTTATCTGTGCGAGTTTCCCAGCGATTACTGTGTTGCACAGTAAACGAGTCCAATGCAAATCAATGGCAAAACTAGGATTGCTTCAGGCTGAAGCTTCCGAGACACATCTGTGATTTGTAAATCGCGCACTACTCGCTATTACTCGTTTCCCCATTCATTAACATTGGACTCGCTAGACTCGCAACGAGTAGCGAGTCCTGGGCTCGGACTCGCTAGAGTCAAGCGATTCCGAGTAATTTAGGATTCGCCCATCACTAGTTTTAATCAATATAAGGAGTCCTGTGTTCACAATCCCCATCTCCTGGTCAGAGGATGAGAGGTTAGAAAGAGCGACCCTCCCTGGAGGAGTCGGGCTGTGTGACACAGACAATGATGGGAATGGATGTTGTGTCTATGTGTGTGTGCTCAGTGTATACGTGTAATATACAGTGTTTGCATCACATACTGTGTATATAAAGTATATATATATGTACATGTATATGTATATATGTATATATAAATATAGCATCTACATTTATAAACCCTAGCAGCACAGACGAGAGTTCCTCGGTGTAAACATGTTGGCAATTGCCCAACAAGCGAGCAAAATGCTGTTCATTATCAGGTGATTAGACTGTTTATGGAGGAACACAAACCCTTTCTCTCAGCAGCAGATAGCCCGCTGAAAACTGCAGAAGTTGACTGTTGAAACAGCCAATCACTGCGATCCTGGGGGGGGGGCAGGGTGGAGAATCCATCCCCCCTGACCTCAAGCATCGGTGTTCAGTGATAAGGATCACTTAACACCAGGGCCCGATGGCGGTTACTGCGGCAACAGTGCCGCAGTAACCACCATGACGTTGTACAATGTCATGGGTCGGGAAGGGGATAAGGAGTTCGGGCATTCAGTTGAGATGAGCCCTGGTCCATGCAGTCTTTTTAAAGGCGGCCAGGCCAACGAACTAGAGCACCCACTAACTCCTCCGCACTGATATTTGCCAAAGAGTACCTTGTCAAACCACAATCCTTCTTTGAAAATGTTCTGTGGACAGATGAAGCAAAAATAGACCTTTTTGGCAATGAAAGTTGAGGGGTATGATGAGGTTCTGCAGCACCTGTATGTATGATGAGGTTGTGCAGCAGCTGATGTCTATAATGAAGTTCTGCAGTAGCTGAAGAGTATGATGTGGTTCTGCAGTAGCTGAAGAGTATGAGGTTCTGCAGCAGCTGTGTGTATGATGAGCAGCTTGTGCATTGTCTCTCCCCCCTCTGTGCATGTCTTTTCCCCATGTGCGCAGTCTCTCCCACCCTAAGTGCTGTCTCTCCCATCTGTGAGCATATTACCCCTTGTGCGTTGTCTCTCCCCTCTCTGTGCATGTCATGCCATGCACTGTCTCTCCCTTGTATGGGTATGTCTCCCTCCTGTGCGCAGTCTCTCTCCCCTGTGCACTGTCTGTCTCTCCCCTGTTCACTTTCTCTCCCCTGTGCTTGTCTTCCCTCTGTGCGCTGTGTCTCTACCTTGTGTCTGTCTCCCCCTGAGTGCTGTGTCTCTCAACCAGTGCCTGTCTCCCCCTGCACGCTGTCTCTTCCCTGTGCGCTTGTCTCTCCCATGTACCTTTCTCCATCCTGTGCGCTGTTTCTCCCTGTGCCCCTGTCTCCCCCTGCATGCTGTCTCCCCCGTGCCTGTCTCCTTCCTGTGCGTCAGGTCTTCCCCTGCACTTGTCTCTCCCCCTGTGCCTGTCTCTTGCTGTGTGCTATGTCTCCCCACTGCGCTTGTCTCTCCCATGTGCCTGTCTCCATCCTGTGCACTGTATCCATTTGTGCGCCTGTCTCCCCTGCACTTGTCTCTCCCCTGCGCCTGTCTCATTCCTGTGTGTCGTGTCTCCCCCCAGCACTTGTCTCTCCCCTGCGCCTGTCTCCATCCTGTGCGCTGTGTCCCCCTGCACACTATCACATCCCCTGTGTAATGGATGCCCTCCACACGTTTCGGGTGGGCTGTCCTCTTAAGTGTCTGCCGCCAAATTGGATGCTTTGTCTGAGTGTGTGCACGCCACCGTAAGAACCACGCTGACACACAAGTCAAAGTAGAGCTTAATGACAAAGACCTTTATTAAGGGAGGAGTTAACAGTTATATACCACTCCTTAAACGGATGTTAAAAGGAGTGTTAGTAGGGGCGATTGCATCATATTATGCTGAATCTACAGTGCCTACAAGTAGTATTCAACCCCCTGCAGATTTAGCTGGTTTGATAAGATGCCAATAAGTTAGAGCCTTCACACTGCAAACGAGAGTAGGATTTATTAACAGAAGCATAAATCTTACAAACCAAAAAGTTATGTTGCTCAGTTGAATTTTTATAAATTTTAAACATAAAAGTGTGGGTCAATTAATATTCAACCCCTATGTTTAATATTTTGTGGAATAACCCTTGTTTGCAATTACAGCTAATAATCGTCTTTTATAAGACCTGATCAGGCCGGCACAGGTCTCTAGAGTTATCTTGGCCCACTCCTCCATGCAGATCTTCTCCAAGTTATCTAGGTTCTTTGGGTGTCTCATGTGGACTTTAATCTTGAGCTCCTTCCACAAGTTTTCAATTGGGTTAAGGTCAGGAGACTGACTAGGCCACTCCAACACCTTGATTTTTTCCCTCTTGAACCAGGCCTTGGTTTTCTTGGCTGTGTGCTTTGGGTCGTTGTCTTGTTGGAAGATGAAATTACGACCCATCTTAAGATCCTTGATGGAGGAGCGGAGGTTCTTGGCCAAAATCTCCAGGTAGGCCGTGCTATCCATCTTCCCATGGATGCGGACCAGATGGCCAGGCCCCATGGCTGAGAAACAGCCCCACAGCATGATGCTGCCACCACCATGCTTGACTTTAGGAATGGTATTCTTGGGGTCGTATGCAGTGCCATCCAGTCTCCAAACGTCACGTGTGTGGTTGGCACCAAAGATCTCGATCTTGGTCTCATCAGACCATAGAACCTTGAACCAGTCTGTCTCAGAGTCCTCCAAGTGATCATGAGCAAACTGTAGACGAGCCTTGACATGACACTTTGAAAGTAAAGGAACCTTACGGGCTCGTCTGGAACGGAGACCATTGCGGTGGAGTACGTAACTTATTGTATTGACTGAAACCAATGTCCCCACTGCCATGAGATCTTCCCGGAGCTCCTTCCTTGTTGTCCTTGGGTTAGCCTTGACTCTTCGGACAAGCCTGCCTCGGCACGGGAGGAAACTTTCAAAGGCTGTCCAGGCCGTGGAAGGCTAACATTAGTTCCATAAGCCTTCCACTTCCGGATGATGCTCCCAACAGTGGAGACAGGTAGGCCCAACTCCTTTGGGTAAAGGGTTTTTTACCCCTTACCAGCCTTGTGACCCTCCACGATCTTGTCTCTGATGGCCTTGGAATGCTCCTTTGTCTTTCCCATATTGACCATGTATGAGTGCTGTTCACAAGTTTGGGGAGGGTCTTAAATAGTCAGAAAAGGCTGGCAAAATAGATAATTAATCCACACATGTGAAGCTCATTGTTATTTGTGCCTGAACTACTTCTTAATACTTTAGGGGGACAAACAGAATTCTGGTGGTTTGAGGGGTTGAATAATAAATGACCCTCTGAATTAACTTTTAACCTTTAAAAAAAAAAAAAAAGGAAAAAAAAAAATTTATTGTGTGTTCACTTGCATTACAGTCACAATGCCAAGTTAATTCGCATGTGTCAACCAGCTACATCTGCAGGGGGTTGAATACTACTTGTAGGCACTGTACATTTTATTCTGAAAAAATATTCAATTATATTCTGTGAGTTAGTATTCCAATTCAGCCTTGATTAGTAGAGTACATTTGGTCCGTGCTGATAAGAGCTTCAGTGCAGGTACATCTATCTCAAAACATTATATAAAATCTGAGACAGAGGAATCCCGAAGGAGGGAGGGAGAAAGACGAATAGAAGCAAAGGTTTAAACATAACATGCTTGTTAATACACTGGAAGATTTCTGAATGACTTCTATAAACTTATAAATTATTAACTATTTATTGCCATAACACCTGCACCTGTCTCCTTCCTGTGGGTCGTGTCTCCCCCTGCACTTGTCTCTCACCTGCACCTGTCTCCATCCTGTGCACTGTGTCCCCCAGTGGGTGCCCACTGAGCGCTGCTCCCCACACCCCCGGGGGCCCCCTGAGTGCTGTTTCCTGCACCCCTGAGGGCCCCATGAACACTGTTACCTGCACACCCTCTCTCCCTCCCTTCTTACCTGATCACAGCTTGTGATGTAGTGAGCGGCAGATCCCTATTTCCTGCATTGCGATGGCACAGGAAATAGAGATCTGCTCCTGCCTTACTACATAACCAGCTGTAAACAGTGGCTGCCGCTGAGGTTAGGAGGGAGAAAGAGGGTGCGGGGAGCAGCACTCATGGGGCCCTCGGGGATGTGTGGAGCAGTGCTCAGGGGGCCCCCTGTTAGGGGCTAAGTACACAGAGCTCAGGTGCCCAGTGGGACCCTCCCCCCGCAGCCAGGCCCTGACACGTGCCCGTGTGCACCGGGTGCTGACTCCTGCCCTGTGAGGAGATCGAGTTTGATGAGGGAGAATAGTATAAACTGTGGGAAGTATACAGGGACACAGTTTAGAGGACAGTATTACCAGGGAGTTCAGTATGGGAAGGGGAGGGGAGTGTGGAAGGCACGTGCCACAAGAGGTACAGTGTGAAAATTGTATTTTGTGCAGGGACCAGTGAGGAGGAGCAATTATTTATTTTGGGGCACAATATAGGGCAGATATTTTTACTCATGAAAATTTTGATCATTTTGCTATTTTTAAGGGTATTGTGCCAGGATGTGCTGCAGACGACCGGAAAGATGGACATCTCCAGAGGTGAGCTGTAGATGTGAAAAGTCATCAAGAAGTCTGGACAAGATGAATAAAAGAAAAAGACAACCCCGATCAGAGAACAACAGGATTTGAACCCCTGCCAGAACCTGGTCCCATGCGCCTACGAACTGTGTGCAGAAAGGAACTGTGATTGAACTGTGTTAGCGGGAACGTGTGTAATGGCAGCCGCCATGCCTTGATGCCATGTGCTGGCCAGGGGGAGTGCCCTGTTCCCCTGTAGCGACCGGTGGTAAGGCCGGGGTGTGTGTGTATGTCTTGCTTCAACAGAATCTCCATACTCAGATTTAACCGGACGTAACATCTCTTTACTGTAAAACATATCTATAACACAGTCAACTGATCTAGCTGCACACATGTATATGGTGGAGTCTCTGGATCTTCACTTTATCCGGGTGCGCAGCAAGAAGAAGACAAAGAGAAAAAAAAACAAAATAGAGATATCTTTCCCTAACTTTCCTCAAATCACGTACCAGGCTATCACAGAAGAAGATGTCGCTGCCACGTGGCAGGCCTGGGATCTCACGATGACGGGTCCCGGTGCAGCGTTGAAGGGGGGAAACTCCTCAGTCCTTTTCTTTGGTCTTCTTCCGAAGGTAACTGATTTTTGTTAGTCTCTCACTCTGTCCCGGGGCACACCGAGCAGCAGAAGGGAGATCACTTTAGCACAGATGGCTCCCTTATGTCGGTCACAGCCCCTGCACATGTAATCCGGTGGCAATGTCCTGAATTCCGGAGGCAATGTCCTGAATTTGAGTTGGACCCTCGGTAAGACAAGGTCCTGCAGACCGGGGGTTGCAGCAACGACTCTCACGGGGTATTTCTTCCCAAGAATCCGGTTGCAAAAGAGCCCTATGTCGGGAGACACCACACGCAGGTCTGTCCTGGCTGAGCTCAGGGTCTGCACTGTCTCCCGCCCTTTCTCTTCCTGGGTAAACAAAAGAGATGATAGGGGATTTCCACCCTCTGTGATTGTTTCCGCACTTGTCCACCAGAGGGCATTAGTGGACTGTACAAAGTCCAATTCCATCTCAATGCGGCAGTCTGAATTGTTCACCTCATTACATACCCCCCCACTTAAAGGTTGGCAGTCCCTGTCAACTACCGTCGGTTCCCAGGCGGCGATGACTGTAGTTGTCACAGGGGTTGGTTGAGAAGTGGGCCATACATACTGGTCCCTGTAAGACCGTCCGGGCGGGATCCCAGCAGTGGTGCGGTCAGTGCGTCGCAAGGGTCGGTTGTTCCCCTCCTCGTCACTGTCTTTACGCCCCACTCCAGTCAGTACTCCGGGAGAGGGACTGGTCTGTGTAGGTGGGTCACCGGTCTCAGAGTCGACGTGAACTCTATGTTGAGAAATGTCCGTGACGTCAGTCATGTCAGCAGCGTCACCCCCTCCGGTTACTGTGGGAGGGGAGCAGCCTCGGACTGCTCTGCCGGGTAACCGGGTAAAAGTGATGGGAGGCCCTCAGGTGTAGAGGCCCCGCCCATCTAGCCCCGCCTCTCACTACCCCCTGACTGTGCTGCTGTGCAGGGATCTCCTCCTGGTAGAGCGAGCATTGTGATCTCCTCCCCCCTCCTATGTGACGTCTTTTTCCTCCAGTTCCTGCTCCTCTTGGAGGGAGCAGAGAGGGAAGCCTTCAGTGAGAAGCAGGATCACAGCCATGGCTGCACATTGCCAGCCCAGGAAGAGCACAGGCTGAGACACTGCAGCTTGAAAGAGAGGGCAGACAGGTCTTTCTGCAAGGGACACAGACTCCACAGCCCCCACACTCCTGTGAGTAAACTATCATTATGCACCTGTCCTGTTAAACAATCATCTGGGGCCTGAACAGTGCTGAGGAGCTGCTCTGACTCACTCCTTAGCTTTATATCACTGCAGCCGTCTATTTCCTGTATCTCTGCACACAGGAAATAGAGCAGCTACAGGCAGCTCACACTGAAAGGAGAGGTCTGAGAAATCACTGGCTGCAGCCTTCAGGTTAGAAGGGAGACAGCTCTTAGTGGACCCTGAGGGTCCCCCTGGTGTGGGTGCAGTGCTTAGGGCCCCCCTAGTGTAAGTGCAACGCTCAGGGGCCCCCCTGGTGTGGGTGCAGTGCTTAGGGCCCCCCCCAGTGTAAGTGCAGCGCTCAGGGGCCCCCCTGGTGTGGGTGCAGTGCTCAGGGCCCCCCCAGTGTAAGTGCAGTGCTCAGGGGCCCCCCTGGTGTGTGTGCAGCGCACAGGCCCCCCCAGTGTAAGTGCAGCGCTCAGGGGCCCCCAGTGTGGGGGCAGCACTCAGGGGCCCCCAGAGTGGGAGCAGCGCTCAGGGGCCCCCTGGTTTTGGGGGAAGCGCTCAGGGGCCCCCTGGTGTGGGGGATGCACTCAGGGCCCCCCCGGTGTGGGGGATGCACTCAGGGGCCCCCCCGGTGTGGGGGCAGTGCTCTGGGGGCAGTGTTCAGGGGCCCCCCGGTGTGGGGGCAGTGCTCAGGGGCCCCCCCGGTGTTGGGGGGGGGGAGCGCTCAGGGGCCCCCTGGTGTAGTGGATGCACTCAGGGGCCTCCTGGTGTGGGGGCAGTGCTCAGGGGCCCCCCCAGTGTTGGGGGGAAGCGCTCAGGGGCCCCCTGGTGTAGTGGATGCACTCAGGGGCCTCCTGGTGTGGGGGCAGCACTCAGAGGCCCCCCCGTTGTGGGGGCACCACTCAGGTGCCCCCGAGGGTGAGGTGTGGGGCAGCACAGGGCCCCCGAGGGTGCGGTAGCACTCGGGGCCCTCTCAGGAGCAAATTACACCAGCGGGGAAGACAGGCACAGAGAGGAGACACAGCGTACAGGGGAAGGGATAGGTACAGCGGGAAGACAGGCGCGCAGGGGGAGATAGGTGCGCAGGGGGGACACAACACACAGGAAAGAGACAGGCAAAGGGGGAGACAAGTGTAGGGGAGAGACACAGTGCACAGGGAGGGGAACAAGCACAGGTAAGAGACAGGCTCAAGGGAGAGACAGCGCACAGGGGAGAGAGAGACTGCACATAGAGAGGAGAGACCGCTCAAGGGGAGAGATATGCACAGGATCGAAGAGACAGCATGGTAGGGAATACATTTGCGAGGGATATATTTATATATATATATATATATATATATATATATATATATATATATATATATATATATATAGTACAAAAATTCCTTGCAGCACACAGCTATCACCAATGTTGCATAATGCTATAAGCCATGTGGTTGAGAAAAAAGTTTAAAAACTTACGTTTTTCTGAAAAAACTCAAAATCTAATCTTTTAATTCTGAAGTTCTTAGTACAAACATTGGCCAAGGTCTGTTTGCTCGTCGACTGCGACAAAGTGACTTCAGGCACGACGAGTCCTATGCTGACACCCAAGTCTTCCTTTTCCGCTCCCCCACCCCTCAGTGGGCAGACTCCATCTATACCCTCCATCACCTGTCTACGATGAGGGTGCAATTTGCAGCAGAGTATCTGCAACTCTATGTCACATATAACGAAAAAAACTGCACAGCACTCACAGACCAGTGTGAACTGGTGCACCAGTTCACACTGGTCTGTGAGTGCTGTGCAGTTTTTTTCATTATATATATATATATATATATATATATATATATATATTATACATGATGCGGCAGTATGTACTAAAGGGGTCCACTGAAACTCTTTCGCCCGGGGCCCGCAGAAACCTGGAGCCGGCCCTGCCCCCAGCAGCAATATGTCTCCACCAGCAACAGCATAAAGTGTGCCCCCCCTAGCAGCAGCAATATGTGTGCTCCCCCAACAGCAGCAGCAAAATGTGTGCCCCCCCCAACAACATAAGCAATGTGTGACCCCCCCAGCAGCATTAGCAATATGTGCCCCCCAGCAGCAGCAATCAGTGTGCCCCCCAGCAGCAATATGTGTGTGCCCCACAGCAGTAACAGTGTGTCTGTGCTCCCCCACCCCCAGCAGTAGCAGTATGTCTGTGACCCCCCACCCCCCATAGCAGCGTGTTTTTGCCCCCATAGCCTGGTGCCGGAGACCAGGATCTGCTGAGGAAGAGGCTGCCGGGTGCCTGGTGCCGGGTTCCTGGTGCAAGCGAGTGGGAGACTGGGAGCTGCAGAGGAAGAAGCTGCCTGGTGCCGGCGAGCGGGAGACCGAGAGTCACAGAGGAAGAAGCTGCCTGGTGCCAGAGACCGGGAGCTGCAGAGGAAGAAGCTGCCTGGTGCCGGGTTCCTGGTGCCGGTGACCGAGAGCCCGAGCGCTGCAGAGGAAGAAGCTGCCGGGATGCGGGATCAGAAACGTGGAGTCAGGTAAGGCGCTGTTACAGCCGAAGATAGTAGCCTGGGGGGGACAGAGTGAGATAGATGGATGGATAGATGGATGGTGTGGCCTGGAAGAGGGGGCAGAATGGGATGGATGTGTGGGGGGCATTATGGAAAAGGGGAGAGAACGTGATGGATGGATAGGGGGGCGGCATAGAAAAGGGGGGAGAACGGGATGGATGAATGGATAGGGGCGGCATAGAAAGGGGGGAGTAGCTGGATGGATGGATGGATGGGGGCCGGCATGGAAAAAGGGGGAGAAAATGGATGGATGGGGGAGAAGGTACATGGATGGAGGGGGGATGGGGAGAAGGTACATGGATGGTTTGGTGGATGGGGAGAAGGTACACGGATGGGGGATGGGGGGAGAAGCTACATGGAATGTGGGGGAGAAGCTACATGGAACATGGGAGAGGGGAGAAGCTACATGGATGAGGGATGGGGGAGAGGTCGCTTGGGGCATAGGAGGGGAGAGGCTGCGTGGTGCATAGGAGGGTAGAGGCTGCGTGGAACATGGGAGGTGAGAGGCTGCGTGTAACCTGGAAGGGGGATGGTGGGGAAGGATGAGCTGCATGAGACATATTGGGGAAGGATAAGCAACATGGGATTCATGGGAATGGGGGTGAGGATGAGCTGTATGCAACATATGGATGTAAGATGAGCTGCATGGGACACATATGGGGTGAACAGTATGGGACATGTGGAAGGAGTATGAATAGTATGGGACATTTAATCTACATGCACGTTTATATAGGGAAGTACTGTTCTGGTGATGTAGTGACGGTGGTTCTGATTATGTATTATTGTATTGCTGATGGTTCTGGTTATGTACTGACAGGTGTTATAGTAATGTATTGTATTGATGGGGTTTCTGGTGATGTATTGACTGTTTTGGGTGATGTATTACTGTATTGACAATGGTTCTGGTGATATACTGACAGTGGTTCTGGTGAGGTATTATTGTATTGACAGTGGTTCTAGTGATATGTGATTGTATTGACGGTGGTTCTGGTGATGTAGTCATGTGGATTCTGTAATCTTTAAAGGGAACCTGACCCCTAAAAATCACCCCCCATCCTATTAATACCTGTCCCTGCACCATCATTATGCTATTCTACCTATCCCTTTGTGTAAAAATTGTGTTGTTTGAAACTTTCAAAAAGTGATTTTGATACCTCTACAACTACGGCTTCTTGTCTCCTGAGAAGTCGCACAGGGCGTTCCCTGTGACTTCTTATCGCTGCCTTTAGTGCTTGTATTCACGCCCCGATGGGCGTGATAAACTATTTGAATCCTCCTCGCCCCTCTCCATGGGCTGATCAGCCGATATGACGCTAATCGCGTCATTTCAGGCGCTGCTGACGTCGATACACCCTTTCGGTGTATCAACAGACCCCAAGCTGCGCATTGCGCATGCGTGAGGTATACTTTACGGCAGCTCATGTGATGAGCTGCGGTAAAGTACACCTCACGCATGCGCAATACTTACATCATTACCAGCCACTGCATTTTAAAGGCCTTTACCATGAACAAGGTTAATTTAAAGTTCATCTTAATAATAAGTAGACCCTGTAATGATAATAATTTCCACAATTGGATGTGTTTAAAAGAAAATGTTCCTGGGCTGAGATAAACTTATATATGTGTCCTTGCTGTGTACTGTGTAATGGATGTGTCTGACCATACAGGGATTCTCTCGACAGAGAAACATTATTTTTAAACACCTCAAATTATGGAAATTATTATTCCAAAATCTATTGATTAAAATGAACTTTAAAATAAATTTTGTTTATGGGAAAACCCCTTTAATAATTGGGATATAAGTCCCACATTCTTCTGATGATACGGTTTCCACAGGTCGGATTCCACCAATAAATAATTGATCACCTATTGAACCTGTGGATCACTGATAACTTGTTTTCACCAAATAATCTCTTTAATATAAAGTACAATAATTGTACATCGCAGTTCTGCTGAGCGCAGAGTGTTGTGTAGGAGCCGCCAATATAATGGGTATAATAACAGCTACCAGGTATTTACATATAGCTGAAGGGTGGGTGGGCCCCTGAAATCAATTTCCCTGGTGGGCCCCAGACACCCCAGTCCGACCCTGGAGGGGAGTCAGGCCGGGAGCGGCAGGGGCGCAACATATTTCGGTGCACAGTGCGGGTGCTGCGGCTGTCTTCACCCCGCACTCGGTATACATGTCCATTGGGGTAAGGGCGTTCGATTACCCGGTAGACTTCAGTCTCCCACTTGGCTCGAAGTTTCCCTTGAGGCTTCCTAATACGGAGCAAGACTAGCTGTCCCAACTTTAAGGGTTTCTCTTGCACGGGGAGTGGGTCAGCATGTATCTGGCCCCGGATTTGTTGACTCACCAGCCGGTGTACAGTCTCCATCTTCTGTCGGTGAGCATTTAGCCAGGAGGGGTAGTTATGGCAGACATCTTCTTCTGGGCGGAATAGGTTCAGGTCATGGACCCCTTTTCCTGGGCGGCCAAAGAGAAGGGTGTGCGGGGTGTAGCCAGTCACGAAGTGGACCTGGTTGTTGTAGGCCCATACTAGATCTGGAAGGAATTGGGGCCATCGATCTTTCTTATCTTCGGCCAAGGTGCGGATCAGCTGGAGTAGGGTCCGGTTAAAGCGTTCACATGCACCGTTCCCTTGTGGATGGTAAGGAGTGGTCCTCGACGTCTGGATCCCATACATCCGATGCAGCTCCTCGATAACTCTGCCTTCGAAACAAGCCCCCTGTCGGAGTGTAACCTCTCCGGACACCCATAGACGTGGATGAACTGTCGACAGATGGCCTGTGCAGCCGATTCGGCCGTCTGGTCCTTGGTAGCAACAACGACGGCAAATTTTGTGAAGTGGTCCACCATGACTAGGCAGTATTGATAGCCACTGCTCGCCGTCCCGATCAGCAGATAGTCCACCATCAACAGCTCAAGAGGCCTGGAGGTTTTTAAATCATCTGGACAGGTGCACGCTGTTCGGTGGACTTGTGCAGTTCACAGGTGCGACAGGTTTGCAGACGTCTTCAACCAGCTTGCGAGCCCCGGACAATAGATAGATTGTTGAATCCACCGAAATGTCTTATCTACTCCGAAGTGTCCATTCCTTTTGTGGGCTTCGGCCACCATCTCACGGGCTAACTGGGCAGGTACTACAACTTGTGTGCATTCCTCCAGCATGTGAGACAAGAGAACCTTCCGGTATAGTACTTCTTCTCTCAGAACCAGCCGGTCCCACTGGCTGAGCAGGGTCAAGGTTCCGGTAGACAGTCGTGCCCGCGTGTCAGGGGGGGGCTTCTGCCTTTGCTTCACCCATTGTTTTAGTAGAGCCCATTCAGGGTTCTGGTCCTGGAGCCTGCACCACTCTTGGGGACACAGTGTGACCCCTACCGGAGTTCCAACTTCGCCCACAACGAACTGGCGGTAATCCATCATCTGTTGGGCAAGCCTTGCAAAGTCTCCTTCTAGTTCTTCATCCCGGTCTCTGGTGAGTAAGGGGTATGACACTCTAGACAGGCTGTCCGCATTTTGATTCTCAGCCCCAGCCCTGTATTTGATCTTGTAGTTGAACTTAGAGAGTCGAGCCATTCAACGCTGTTCCATGACTCCGAGCTTCGCATTTTCTAAGTGGGCCAACGGGTTGTTATCGGTCAGGACCAGTACTTCCGCCCCTGTGAGGTATCCTGCAAATTTCTCCGCCATAGCCCACGTTAGGCCACAGCTCCAGCCGGAACGAGCTATAATTGGTGGGGTTCTTCTCGCCCTCGTGTAGGTATCGACTGGCATAGGCTATGACACGTTCCTTGCCTTCTTGTACTTGTAAAAGTACTGCCTCTAGACCTTGTAGGCTGGCATTGGTATGTAGTTGGAAAGGGAGATTGTAGTCTGCATATGCCAGGATGGGGGGTGAAGTCAAGGCACCCTTTAGGGCTTGGAAGGATTCTTCCTGGCTGGGTCCCCAGCTGATGGGTCGTCCTCTGGGGCCGTTGGTGGTCCCTCGAAGCAGTTCGCGCAAGGGTGCAGCAAGCCGGGCGAAGTTTCTTACGAACCGGCGGTAGTAGCCGGCCAACCCCAGGAAGGCCCTGACCTCTCTGACGTTCGTAGGCTGTGGCCAGTCCCACACGGCGGCTATTTTCTCCGAAGACGGCTGTACACCTTCGGCCGAGACCCGGTGACCCAGGTAATTGATCTAGGGCTGCAGAAGACGGCACTTGCTGGGTTTCAACTTCAGGCCATGTTC
The DNA here is from genome assembly GCA_033576535.1 of Allobates femoralis. NCBI lineage: Eukaryota > Metazoa > Chordata > Amphibia > Anura > Aromobatidae > Allobates > Allobates femoralis. The sequence continues at coordinate 189,900,322 of JARQOC010000011.1, forward strand.
TCTCAACCTACGAAACACACGGCCCAGCTGTTGCAGTGTTCTTCAAATGTGGCTGAATAGACTACGATGTCGTCCAGGTAATGAGGTGAAGTCGAAGTTGAAGTCCCCCAGGCAGCGCTCCATCAGTCGCTGGAAGGTCCCCGGCGCGTTGTTCAGGCCAAAGGGCAGCCGGTCGAACTCGTACAGGCCCATGGGTAGGATGAAAGCAGACTTTTCTCTATCTTTCTCGTGCATGGGTACCTTCCAATAGCCGCTGGCCAGGTCCAATGACGAAAAATATTTAGCTTTCTTCAGGGCTGTCAGGGATTCTTCGATCCTTGGTAAAGGGTATGAGTCCCGGATGGTGCAAGCATTCAAACGGCGGTAGTCCACGCAGAACCTCAGGGACCCATCTTTCTTCTTGACTATCACCACTGGTGCAGCCCAGGGGCTCTGGCTTTCTCGTACCACTCCAGCGTGGAACATGGAATTCAGGAGATTTTTCACTTCTTGGTATTGTTGGGGAGGTATTTGGCGGTACCTTTCACGGATAGGAGCGGTATCACCTGTGGGGATTTCATGCTTGATACTGGGGGTGCATCCAAAGTCGGTGTCATGCCGGGCAAAGGACGCCTGGTGCTCTTGAAGTAACTCTTCCACCTGGGACACTTCTTCGTTGGAGTATTGGGATATGTCCAACTAGCACTTTTCTCGTAGTTCTCGCCCCGCGTTGATGTCACCCGCGACAGCGGCCATGGCAGAGACCGTCACTGTCCAATCTCCCTCTGTAGACGGTGCAAACTGGAGGGGATTCATAGGGTTCACCTCTTCGGTTAGGGCGTAAACTCGGGCGAGTTGTGTCCCAGCCTCTATGTCAACGCTCACGTTAGCCGTGTTACCCAGCCTGACAGGAATCCTTCCCTTTCTCACAACGGCTAGCGTTCGAGCAACTAGGGGGTTCAGCTTCCCTTCCTTCGGGGTGCGCGGCTCAATCAGCACCTCCACGCCTTCGAGCTGTCTTGTGGTGCTAAGGGGTAGCGAGATAACGGTCTCCTTCTCCGCAGGTAAAGTTATCCTAGTATGGCAGGGTACGGTGATCGTGGCCAGCGGCAGTTGTTCTTCTGTCATTCGCTGGAGATTGCAGGTCCGGACCACTTGTTGGAAGGCTCGGCGGGTGGCCCTATGTGTGGTCACTTCTTGCCAGTACTTGGGCCCCCTCTTGGTAGACAACACCAGATTCAGGTCTTTCAAGATGTTCATCCCAATAATCATGGGCGTTTCAGATCCACAGCCTTCCCTGACCACGATTATCCCTCTCTTCCCGAGATCTTGCCCACACACTTCGGTGTTCATCCAGGCAACTCCCGTCACCGGAATGGGTAGATTATTGGCTGCTTTGATCTTGATAGTAGTATCAGGGTCATAGGCAACCCGCGGCTTCAGATACTCTTCTTAAAACTGCTCGGAGATGTGGATACCTGAGACCCAGTATCCATTAATCCTTGCACGGCGGTCCCTTCCAATAATACTTCCAGGGTAGGGCTGTTTGATGCAACTTTGTTCCGTGGCTGGCTCTGTTTTCCTACACCCCTCTCTTTTGCCTCCCCCGCCGAGTGAGCCTCTTTGGCAGGGGCGTCTAGTTTAAAGTGGCCGCTGTTGTGGGGCATGACTTGCTGGTTCCGGTATATCGGCCCGTGGATGGACTTGAATGTTCTGGGGGCAACGGTTTGCTCTATGGCGGGGATCGCCGAATGTCCAGCATCTTCCCATCGGCCGGCTGGGTTGTTGTCTCGCTTGCCTGTCGCCTGTTGGTCCAGGGTGAGCTGCAACACCTGTTTCTGCAACTCTGCCACCATCTGCTTCAGTTCTTCCGTGTCACTGTTCGGGGTTCTGATACCAGTTATGGACCTGCAAGCCGCGGTATAAGTCTGGGCCTCCATGACAGGTCCTCTCGAACGTTCTATCGCTTCTTGCTTAACCTCAGCGAACGTAAGGGCTGGATTTATCCGGAGTAGATCTTGCAGTGAGCGGTTAAGGTACAGGTCTCTTAATCCAGTCACGAATTGATCTCTCAACACCAGGTCACGGGCGCCCGTACTAGCTATCTGTTCTCCTTTCCTGCAGGCTTGTTCAAGCAGTACTTGGAGGGCGTTGGCATATTGAGGGATGTCCTCCGACTCGAGTTGAGTACGCCGGAAGAACATATACCGTAATGTTCCCGCATATGTGGTCGGCTCATAGGTGTTCTCCAGCACCCGCACCAAGTCATCCAACGTAACGCTGGCCCCTAACCGTCTCCAGCCTGACTGTCGTCCACGCCTCCCCCTCTAATGTTAGCATGGCCATTTCTGCTAAGGTCTTAGGATCAATGTTATACATCTCCCCCACTATCTTAAGTTGTTCGGTCCATTCAGTTACAGGATAGTTCCGTCCGTTAAACTTCCTCACCTGATTGACAATAGATGCCGGGGGAGCTGTCCGGTTATAAGTTACTACCGGGAGGAGATTCTGTTGATCACACATCCTGCCGACTACGCCAGATGTAGCGACCGGTGGTAAGGCCGTGGTGTGTGTGTGTATGTCTTGCTTCAACAGAATCTCCATACTCAGATTTAACCGGTCGTAACATCTCTTTACTGTAAAACATATCTATAACACAGTCAACTGATCTAGCTGCACACATGTATATGGTGGAGTCTCTGGATCTTCACTTTATCCGGGTGCGCAGCAAGAAGACAAAGAGAAAAAAAAACAAAATAGAGATATCTTTCCCTAACTTTCCCTCAAATCACGTACCAGTCTATCACAGAAGAAGATGTCGCTCCCACGTGGCAGGGCCTGGGATCTCACGATGACGGGTCCCGGTGCAGCGCTGAAGGGGGGAAACTCCTCAGTCCTCTTCTTTGGTCTTCTTCCGCAGGTAACGGATTTTTGTTAGTCTCTCTCTCTGTCCCGGGGCACACCGAGCAGCAGAAGGGAGATCACTTTAGCACAGATGGCTCCCTTATGTCGGTCACAGCCCCTGCACATGTAATCCAGTGGCAATGTCCTGAATTCCGGAGGCAATGTCCTGAATTTGAGTTGGACCCTCGGTAAGACAAGGTCCTGCAGACCGGGGGTTGCAGCAACGACTCTCACGGGGTATTTCTTCCCAAGAATCCGGTTGCAAAAGAGCCCTATGTCGGGAGACACCACACTCAGGTCTGTCCTGGCTGAGCTCAGGGTCTGCACTGTTCTCCCGCCCTTTCTCTTCCTGGGTAAACAAAAGAGATGATAGAGAATTTCCACCCTCTGTGATTGTTTCCGCACTTGTCCACCAGGGGGGCATTAGTGGACTGTACAAAGTCCAATTCCATCTCAATGCGGCAGTCTGAATTGTTCACCTCATTACACCCCCATCATGGGAAGGGCCAGCCAGCTGCACCAAAATCATTACCCGCCCACCTCAATGACTGTACTCACCACGGACTTGTCAATCTGCCAGGACACCCCCCCCCCCACCACCAGTGATGCAGGCCAGTGGGCAGAGCAGGCTCCACCTCTGGAAAGCACCATGTGAGGCTAGCACTTGTAATTACAGACAGGAGGAAACAGCAGACACCGATGATGCGGCCAAGGAGAAGATAAACAGAGACTGTAAAAGCCTGGATAATCTTATTTCTGAGGAGTATCCCCTCCATGTCAGAGCTTAGTTTGGGCTCTGGGGCTGTTCCCCCTACAGGCTGAGGCTGTCACAAATCTCTATTGACCTCCACATGCAGAGCCGCACAATGCACTGTTACTGTGGGATGTTGGGCCCCACACCCTTCCTTGAGCTGAAGGAAGCTGCTAGTGTGTGAACACTGCATTATGAGGAAAGAACTATCTTATTTTATGTAAATAGTTACCTGGCTACGTACTAGGAACTATGTGAAGTTGGTGTAAATCTCTTAATGTAAATAATGCCTTAAGTATTCTAGTTAGCCTGGCTAGACCTTACAACAAAATGTAAATAATAGTGTGTAAGAATTAGATAGTTAATAGATGTGAATAAGAGAAGATAGGAGTGCTCCTGATATCCTGGCCGGGATCTGCTGTTAAAGGGGACACGCGTAGAGCGACTGAGACGCGGAGAGGTGATAGAGGCGTAGCCTGTGCCCACACTAGGAACCAAGGTCCCGTGGACCCGGTCCACATGGTCCCTACGTCACCGCCTGCTACTCTAGGCCGACTGTTGAATTGTACCCGTCCAGCCAGAGAGCTGTATTTTCTTTTCCTTTTTGCCATATTATGGTGTAACGTTCAAGTCGGAACCTCCCACAAAGGGAGGAAAGTTGTTGATGTTGATGTTACTGAAAAAAAAAATTGCATGTTCATCACTTGTTTTCCAGTCCGAAGATGTGCTGTGTTTAACGGGGGGGAGGGGATTTATGTTGCGCCCCTGCGATCTGGCTGCCACAGAGGTACTACACCTAAGAAATAGGTCAAGTATCCCACTCCCAGGTACGATGGGAACCTGATATCGAGACCCACACACTTCTGCACCCAACACCATCCTGACTCCAGGCCAGGGGATGTAGGGCTGAGTACCTTTTAGAGGGCAGTGGGCTGTGGCCACAGCCATGGGCAGCCCCACAATAGTGGCCGGAATTAGGGCCTGGTCGCAGGTCGCATCAGGACATAATCCTTCATATATGCGTCTGAAGCAGCGTTCAGCATGCTCCATGCACTTGAAGACTACAGGGCCGGCAGCCATCTGTGATGACCATCCGCTGTGAGGCTGAGCTGCTGGTAAGGCAGCACCCCGAGAAACCCCGATACCCTTAACCCCTATACAGGGATCTGGAATTACAGCGGAGCCCAGGGGGTAGCTGCCTATATGAGCAACCGAGCAGGAAGGTCGCCAGGGGAAAAAAAATCAAGACCCGAAAAACGAAGTCAGAAGTCCGAGTCAAAACCGAGAGGGCAGCGAAGGTACAAAATCATCAGGCAGTAGCAGAGTCGAAAATCCAGGCAAGGGTCAAGGGCAAAACCAAGAGGGCAGCTGAGGTACAAAATTGACAGGAAGAAGCAGAGTCAGAAATCCAGGCCAAGGTCAGAGACAAAACTACACACAAACTATATCACTGGGAAACCAAAACTATATCTGGCGGCCTGCAAGACAGGCTCCAATGTATTTGAAGGGTGCGGTTACCTCCCATAGGCTGGAGCTCACAGCCTGATGATCTCATCCGGACCGCCCCTAGAACCAGGCCAGATGGTAATGCACGACTGGCTCCACCTACCCCACTTCTGACAGAAGAATGAAGGCTGCGCCTGACAGACACCTCTGCAGGGCCCGCTCCTCTGCGACCAACACCCCCAAAGGAGAAACACGTCGGCGCTCAATGACAGAGGCAGACGTCGCAGGAGCAGGTCCATATGAGGACAAGGCCCTCCTATCACCGGCGCCATCCGCAGAAGGAATCCGGCTCCTCCCAGCGACCGAGGCAGGAAGACCAGCCACTGAGTCCAATGGCGATGTGACACCATCCATATGCAGCTGCCGCCCCAGTACCGCAGACCCCGGGATACTGCCCATGGGCCACATAAAATATCAGCACGCACGCCGCAGGTTTCTCACCCCTGTTTTAGATACTGCTGTCAATCATGGCAAAAATATTTAAGCAGTTAGTAAAGGGTCAGAAGTTGTTTCTGACTTCCATAATCTTTTTTCCCCTTTGGGCTTGTTTACATTACAGTGTATTTTTAGTTTGAGTTCTGTTTGTGGGAAGAAATGATGCACTCGGATCAATGTTATTTGATGGGGAATGCAAATGAGTGTTTTTTTTTCACAATAAAAATCACAGCATGCTCATTTACTTCCATAAATCGGTTGAGACTCGCCCACTGGAGTCTGCAGGTGCGCAAAAAAAGAAAATCAGAGACACAGTATAGAATTAGATTTTTAACAATTAAACTCTTAAAGGGAATCTGTCAGCTGGTTTTCGCTACCTCATCTGTCAGCAACTAATGTAGGCAAAGAAATCCTGAATCCTACGATGTATCACATAGATTACTGCCTAAAGCCGCTCTGACACAGCAAAGAATTTATTTTCAGGAACACAGCAGAGCTGAGAGAGCTGCCCCCGCCCAAACCAGGCTCTCTATGGAATTGTGCATTCACTGCGAGATGTCAATCACAGCAGGGGCATGTCCGACTGCCATGTAGGTAACTTTCTAGTCCTGCAATGTTAATCACAGGGTAATAAAGCCATTACTTTGCAAAGACCCCGATAAAAGAAGCACAGTTGCTTTTTATTTTTAACTATTACATCAGCTCACAAAGCAAATTCCTGCTGACAGATTCCCTTTATTTTCTTATACACTTGTGTGAACCCACCATCAGCACCACAATCGTGTGATCATGATCTTTATAAGTGAAGTTTCAAGACTTTATGACTTCTATTATATTATCAACAGTTGAGTTTTGCTGGTTGAAGTAATAAAAGTCTATATGTTTAGTCTTTTAAGATTTAAGTCAGGTAGCTTACCAGACAAAGCTGAATCCCCAATAAAATGTTGAAAAATTACCGTTAACTAATTCTTGAGTATATCACTCAATTCTACTGATGGGGTATAATGTGGCCTGAGGGTTATATTTTAGCCTAGGCCACTTTAACTCCAGGTATAGTCTGGACTGTGGGTATACTATAGTCTGTTACACCATCTTTAAAATAGCATTCTGGCTTGTGTCTTTTTTTTACTTTAATTTTTTCCATTAGCCATACATACAGTCATATGAAAAAGTTTGGGCACCCCTCTTAATCTTACTCTTTTTTTAAATTGTTTTTTTGCAACAGCTATTTCAGTGTGATATATGTAATAACTGATGGACACAATAATATTTCAGGTTTGAAATGAGGTTTATTGTACTAACCGAAAATGTGAAATATGCATTATTTCAAAAATTGACAGGTGCAAAAGTATGGGCACCTCAACAGAAAAGTGACATTAATATTTAGTAGATCCACCTTTTGCGAAAATAACAGCCTCTAGTCGCTTCCTGTAGCCGTTAATGAGGTTCCTGGATCCTGGATGAAGGTATTTTTGACCATTCCTCTTGACAAAAAAATTCCAGTTCAGTTAAGTTTGATGGTCGCTGAGCATGGACAGCCAGCTTCAAAACATCCCACAGATGTTTAATGATATTCAGGTCTGGGGACTGGGATGGCCATTCCAGAACATTGTAATTGTTCCTCTGCATGAATGCCTGAGTAGATTTGGAGCGGTGTTTTGGATCATTGTCTTGCTGAAAGATCCATCCCCGGCGTAACTTCACCTTTGACACTGATTCTTGAACATTATTCTCAAGAATCTGCTGATACTGAGTGGAATCCATGCGACCCTCAACTTTAACAAGATTCCCGATGCCGTCATTGGCCACACAGCCCCAAAGCATGATGGACCCTCCCCCAAATTTGACAGTGGGTAGCAAGTGTTTTTCTTGGAATGCTGTGTTTTTGTGGCGCCATGCATAACGTCTTGTTGTATGACCAAACAACTCAATGTTTGTTTCATCAGTCCACAGGACCTTCTTCTAAAATTAAACTGGCTTGTCCAAATGTGCATTTGCATACCTCAGGCGACTCTGTTTGTGGCGTGCATGCAGAAACGGCTTCTTTCGATTCACTCTCCCATACAGCTTCTCCTTGTGCAGTGTGCGCTGTATTGTTGACCGATGCACAGTGACACCATCTGCAGCAAGATGATGCTGCAGGTCTTTGAAGGTGGTTTGTGGATTGTTCTTGACTGATCTCACCATTCTTCTTCTCTGCCTTTCTGATATTTTTGTTGGCCTGCCACTTCTGGCCTTTACAAGAACTGTCCCTGTGGTCTTCCATTTCCTTACTATGTTCCTCACAGTGGAAACTGACAGGTTAAATCTCTGAAACAACTTTTTGTATCCTTCCCCTGAACAACTATGTTGAACAATCTTTTTTTTCAGATCATTTGAGAGCTGTTTTGAGGAGCCCATGATGCCACTCCTCAGAGAAGATGCAACTAGGAGAACAACTTGCAAGAGGACACCTGAAATAGCTTTTCTCATGATTGGATACACCAGGTTATGAAGTACAAAGCTCAATGAGGTTACCAAACCAATTTAGTGCTTCAGTAAGTCTGTAAAAAGTAGTTAGGAGTATTCAAATCATGAAAATTAGATGGGTGCCCATACTTTGGCACTTGTCAAATTTTGAAATAATGCATATTTCTCATTTTTGGTTAGTACAATAAACCTCATTTCAAACCTGAAATATTATTGTGTCCATCAGTTATTACATATATCACACTGAAATAGCTGTTGCAAAAAAAACAATTTTAAACAAAAAAAAAAGAGTGAGATTAAGAGGGGTGCCCAAATTTTTCATATGACTGTATTATGTATACAATACATGCATTAAAAATATACTTACCAATCGCAGCCTTCTCCCGTTTCCAGGGCTGCCCCGACTGCGCTTCTGTGTGGGGCAGACGTCACTTTATTAATGCAAGTTTTTGAAACTCAGAATGAGGGAGTCATAGACTTACAGTGAAAAAGCAAAAAGCTGAGACAGCTGTAGTCTTGTGGTGCAAAAGAGGCGTGAAAAAGTGCTGCAAGCAGCAGGAGGCAGTATGAAGGAAGTATTCTAATGCAAACAGTTTGGGCACAATAATTATGGCTAAGGGAAAGGGGTGATAAAAGAAATGCTGGAGTGCTAAATAATAAGAGACTAGTCCGGTGACCCCTCCCCACATCTTCCAGATGATTGACAGGTATCGTCATAGCCACAGATCTGTCAATCTCCTCTAGCAGCGCTGGAAAGAGCCGACCGGGGGCAGAACTTGTGTCAACTCCGGCTGTGGTACCACATCTTTAAAGTACATTATTTCAGAAACCCCAGAGCATTTCAGAATATAATATACCGTATTTTGCAGAATATAAGACGCACCGATTATAAGACAGTAATGAAAAAGAAAGATCCAGCTTCAAAGTTCCATAAAAGCCATAAATTTGAATCCATACTGATAAAAATACAAGCAAATATTACTGTATTTCTCCTAAATCTATCAATCTATATGTTCATTGAAAGTAATAGCTATATGTTAAATATCTCATATAACTATCAGCAAAGGATAGAATACTATCAAATATTCCACAAGGCACAATGATTTTATATCGCAAAAACCCCAGTACTATATGTCCAAAAACATCTATACAATTCAGACTATTATTTTACACTATTTTGATACTGAGAAATCAAAATATTCACATTAATATTAGATAAAAGATATCCATATTATATTTGAAAAACGTAAAGAAAAATGTAAAAAAATATATGAAAAAACCTATATAGATGATCTAATAATAGTAATATCTATTAAAAGTAGCCAGTTTATCTCTAGTCTTTTATTAGAGTGATCAACCAATATTATATTTCCTCATTATATGTCTGTTCTCATTAATTATATTATATTTTTTTATTCTGAAAAAAATCCAAAATCAAAAAAGCTATATAACACAAAGGAACTGAGAGATATATTCATTTATTCATAATCTACTATATAATTGTCTAAATTATCGCGCGCCAGACACAGGCCGCTAATTGGCTGCCGCCTTCGGCGGCGGCCAATGAGAGCAGACTATGAAAATAGGTGCGAGAATTCAAAGTTCGAATTTCGCGCCTATTTGCTGTAGCTGGGATACACAGTTTCCCTTCACAGCTTCCCCCCGTTCCTCCTGCCCGTGCTCCCTGCAGCCCCCCCCCCCGCCTCCGCTCTTCCTGCAGACCTCACACTGCAGACACAAACAGATTCCCGAGCAGCACAATCCGCCCAATATTTCCCGCCATCCCCCCCATACACAACCTCGATACACCCCCACGCCTCATAGACAGGCGGCCGACCGACATGGCGGGACCGATATTCCACACACAGGAGGATCACACAGTCCGAACAAAGCAACCTGTGACAGACACTGAGCTGTGCTCACCCGCACCGGTATCCAAGATGGAGGAAAAGGAAGTGACGACGCGATGTATGCTGGGAAATGGCAAGGGTCCTCTACTGAGGTGACTAGGATATTGCCTGAGCGGAATATGCAAAAAAAAGGCAGGTATATTCAGCAATTACACTCATTAATAATAAGCGTCCATACACCTGCGAATGGGCAATTCATAAAAGTGTATAACAAAGCAGGCATTAGTGAGAGAACCACCAAAGGCCCGGGAGGCAGAGCTACGGTATCCATGGAAACACAACGCGAGTCCATGTGAGCGCAGTGCATGTAACTGAGCATAGAGTTTATAAGGCAGAAGGAGGACCAGAGTGTATAGTACCATGGTGTACAGTGCTGTGATACAAAACGCCATAGTGTACTGTGTATGTAATGTCATGGTGTACAGTACTGGGGAGTACAGTGCCCTGGTATATAATGCCATGGTGTACAGCGCTGTGTTAAACAAAAAGCCATAGTGTAAAGTGCTGTGTATGTAATGCCAAGGTATACAGTACTGGGGTGTACAATGCCCTGGTATATAATGCTATGGTGTACAGTTCTGTGGTATATAATGCTATGGTGTACAGTTCAGTGGTATATAATACCATGGTGTACACATCTGTGGTATATAATGCTATGGTGTACAGCGATGTGGTATATAATGCTATGGTGTACAGTAATGTGGTATATAATACTATGGTGTACAGTGCCCTGGTATATAATGCTATGGTGTACAGTGATGTGGTATATAATGCTATGGCGTACAGTTCAGTGGTATATAATACCGTGGTGTACACATCTGTGGTATATAATGCTGCGGTGTACAGTTCTGTGGTATATAATGTCATGATGTACAGTGCTGTGGTATATAATGCTATGGTGTACAGTAATGTGGTATATAATACTATGGTGTACAGTGCCCTGGTATATAATGCTATGGTGTACAGTGATGTGGTATATAATGCTATGGTGTACAGTTCTGTGGTATATAATGCCGTGGTGTACAGTGATGTGGTATATAATGCTGTGGTGTACAGTTCTGTGGTATATAATGTCATGGTGTACAGTGCTGTGGTATATAATGTCATGGTGTACAGTGCTGTGGTATATAATGCTATGGTGTACAGTAATGTGGTATATAATGCTATGGTGTACAGTGCCCTGGTATATAATGCTATGGTGTACAGTGATGTGCTATATAATGCTATGGTGTACAGTTCTGTTTTATATAATGCCGTGGTGTACAGTGATGTGGTACATAATGCTGTGGTGTACAGTTCTGTGGTATATAATGTCATGGTGTACAGTTCTGTGGTATACAATGCTGTGGTGTACAGTTCTGTGGTATATAATGTCATGGTGTACAGTTCTGTGGTATATAATGCTGTGGTGTACAGTTCTGTGGTATATAATGTCATGGTGTACAGTTCTGTGGTATATAATGCTGTGGTGTACAGTTCTGTGGTATATAATGTCATGGTTTACAGTTCTGTGGTATATAATGCTGTGTTGTACACTTCTGTGGTATATAATGTCATGGTGTACAGTTCTGTGGTATATAATGCTGTGCTGTACAGTACTGTGGTATATAATGTCATGGTGTACAGTTCTGTGGTATATAATGCTGTGGTGTACAGTGCTGTGGTATATAATGCTATGGTGTACAGTTCTGTGGTATATAATGTCATGGTGTACAATTCTGTGGTATATAATGCTGTGTTGTACACTTCTGTGGTATATAATGTAATGGTGTACAGTTCTGTGGTATATAATGCTGTGCTGTACAGTACTGTGGTATATAATGTTGTGGTGTACAGTACTGTGGTATATAATGCTATGGTGTACAGTGATGTGGTATATAATGCTGTGGTGTACAGTACTGTGGTATATAATTCTATGGTGTACAGTGCTGTGGTATATAATGCTATGGTGTACAGTGATGTGGTATATAATGCTATGGTGTACAGTGATATGGTATATAATGCTATGGTGTACAGTGCCCTGGTAAATAATGCTATGGTGTACAGTGATGTGGTATATAATGCTATGGTGTACAGCAGACCTCCCAACCGTCCCGGATCCGCCGGGACTTTCCCGAATTTGATGGTCAGTCCCTCTATCCCGCCCGGGACATTAAATGTCCCGCGGAGCACTGAGAAGAAGCCGACACATTGTGCCCCGGGAGTAATGTCCCTGTCGGCTTTCTTCCTCGCCTCCCCAGCTTCCAGACTGCGTGGGGTCCATGAATATTCATGAGCCGGCAGATGCCTGTGACGTCAGCTGCGGGTGGTGCTGTGAAGTCAGTCACGGTGCAGCTCAAGAAGACACAGAGCACATGGGTGATAAAACAGAGAGGGGGGGGCCACAAGGGGATGAAATTATAGAGCTTGTGTGTGTGTGTGTGTGTGTGTATATGTGTGTTTTTATGTGTTTGTGTATGTGTATGTATGTGTATGTATGTGTGTGTATGTGTGTTTTTGTGTGTTTGTGTGTGTGTGTTTTTGTATGTTTGTGTGTGTGTGTGTATGTGTGTGTGTGTATATGTGTGTTTTTATGTGTTTGTGTGTGTGTGTGTGTGTATTTGTGTTTTTGTTTTGTGTGTGTGTGTATTTGTGTGTGTTTTTGTATGTTTGTGTATGTGTGTTTGTGTGTTTATGTGTGTATGTCTGTTTTTGTTTGTGTTTGTGTGTTTGTGTGTGTGTGTGTGTGTGTGTGTTTTTGTATGTTTGTGTGTGTGTGTATGTGTGTGTGTGTGTGTATATGTGTGTTTTTATGTGTTTGTGGTGTGTGTGTATGTGTGTTTGTGTGTGTGTATGTGTGTATATGTGTGTTTTTATGTGTTTGTGTATGTGTGTATGTGTGTTTGTGTGTGTTTGTGTTGTTTTTGTATGTTTGTGTATGTGTGTTTGTGTGTATGTGTGTGTGTTTAAGTGTGTGTATGTGTGTTTTTGTTTATGTGTGTGTGTGTGTTTGTGTGTGTTTTTGTATGTTTGTGTATGTATTTGTGTGTGTATGTGTATGTGTGTGTGCGTATGTGTGTGCGTATGTGTGTGTGTTTGTGTGTGTGTGTTTGTGTATGTGTGTTTGTGTGTGTATGTGTATGTCTGTGTTTGTGTGTTTGTGTATGTGTGTTTGTGTATGTGTGTGTTTGTGTGTGTATGTTTGTGTATGCGTGTTTGTGTGTGTATTTGTGTGTGTGTTTGGGGGGGTGTATAGAGTTCTTTACATCTCTGTTTCTCCATCCTGTACTTGCCAGGGGAGGGGTGTGTGTGTGTGTGTGTGTGACTGCTTGTGAGAGGAGGGCTGGGGCTATTGGGCCGGTTTCACATTTGCGTACAGAACGCAGTGTAACCAAACGCATGCACATTGCATTCCTATGTATAATATGGGAACGCATAGTACCTGCCTATGGCTGCGTTTGGTTACATTTGCGTTCAGATGCATTTTTTAATAGCACCCTCTGAACGCAACATGTTGCATTTTCTGTGCATTCGCGGGGGCTTATTTTATCAGCAAGTGACCGCAAGTGCACAAAGACTGCATGGAGTTCAATGGATCCGCAGTGTCCTCCGCATGACAACGCAGGCAGATGCTGCGGATCCATTGAAATCTCCATAGAAATCAGAGGCGGCCACCGGGAGATCAGTAGCGGACACTGCTGATCTCCAGGCCACCGCCGAGACAGCTGATTGGCTGGCTGGGCAGCATACTATGTGAAGGCATGTGGAGAATCCCCACTGCGTTCACATTTGTATGACTACGTTTGCATCTGCATGTCAGACTCATGTAGACACAAACGCTAGTGTGAAGCCTTAAGCCCCTTTCACATCAGCGTTTTTCGCTGATTGCGGCAGATTTACCTCATCTGCCGCCTAACGGCCGCACTTGCGGTGCACTTGTGGCAAGCCCCATGCATTGTCTAAGGGGCTTGCGGCAGGACCGACAAGTGCGGTATAGCCGTGGTTCCGGCACTTGCGGCAGATGCGGTTTTTGTCCGGATCCACTGGATCTGGACAAAAACGCTGATGTGAAAGGGGCCTTACATTGACTGTGCCAAAACCTGCTGGCTGTGCTGTAAGTGACACGTCCACCATATAGCCGAAGGAAGAAAGTGATAGCAGCAGAGGATGAGAAAACTGCCTGCTGAGGGGAAGAAGCTCTATTCCTCAGCACCCAGCTTTCCCATGCTCTCCTATCCTCTTTTCCTCAGCACCCAGCTTTCCCATGTTCTGATTTCCATCAGCACCCAACTTTCCCATGTTCTGCTATCATGAGAGAGCTGGGTGCTGAGGGAAATCAGAACATGGGAAAGCTGGGTGCTGAGGAAAAGAGGATTAGAAGAGCATGGCAAAGTTGGGTGCTGAGGGAAAGAAGGATAGAAGGGTATGGAAAAGCTGAGACTGAGGAGAGAGGATAGAAGAGCATGGAAAAGCTGGATGCTGAGGGAAAGAGGATAGAGGAGCATGGGAAAGCTGAGTGCTGAGGTTAGAGGAGCATGGAAAAGCTGGGTGCTGAGGGAAAGAGGATAGAGGAGCATGGGAAAGCTGGGTGCTGAGGGAAAGAGGATAGAGGAGCATGGAAAAGCTGGATGCTGAGGGATAGAAGAGCATGGGAAAGCTGAGTGCTAAGGGATAGAGGATAGAAGAACCTGGGAAAGCTGAGTGCTGAGGGATAGAGGATAGAACAGCCTGAGAAAGCTGAGTACTGAGGGATAGAGGATAGAAGATCCTGGGAAAGCTGAGTGCGGAGGGATAGAAGAGCATGGGAAAGCTGAGTGCTGAGGGATAGAAGAGTATGGGAAAGCTGAGTGCTGAGGGATAGAGGATAGAAGAGCCTGGGAAAACTGAGTGCTAAGGGATAGAAGAGCATGGGAAAGCTGAGTGCTGAGGGATAGAAGAGCATGGGAAAGCTGAGTGCTGAGGATAGAAGAGCATGGGATAGCTGAGTGCTGAGGGATAGACGATAGAAGAGCATGGAAGGCTGAGTGCTTGGGAAAAGGTGTATAGCAGAGCAGGGGTGGAAAAGGTGGGGGTGCTGAGGGAAACAAGCTCTTTCCCATTCCCTTCTGTGCTATACACCATTTCCTCTGCACCCAGCTTTCCCATTACATCAGAACAAGTGTCAGAGTCATTGTCCTGTACCCCCAGCATCAGCGTCATTCTCCTGTACCCTCAGCGTCATTGTCCTGTACCCCCAGCGTCATTGTCCTGTACCCCCAGCGTCATTGTCCTGTGCCGTCAGCGTCATTGTCCTGTGCCCCAGCGTCAGCGTCATTGTCCTGTACCCCCAGTGTCATTATCCTGTACCCCTGTGTATCCTGTGTA
>JARQOC010000011.1:189915718-190175111 GCA_033576535.1 Allobates femoralis
GGCCGCCGCCAGGCACACGGTGCACGAGCTCTATACATACACATAAGTCTCCTAGATGCCACTGATTTGTGGGTTTCAAACCCCCAGCACATGGACCCCCCCCCACACAGGGTCGCTGACCATTCACACGTGCACGAGCTCTATACTTACACATAAGTCTCCTGAATGCCACTGATTGGGGGTACAATACCCCCAGCACATGGACCCCCCCACACAGGGCCGGCGACCATGTGCAGCACGGTGCACGAGCTCTATACATACACATAGATTCTCCTGAGATGCAACTGATGGGTACAATACCCCCAGCCATGGACCCCCCCCCACACAGGGCTGCCGACCATGTGCAGCACGGTGCACGAGCTCTATACATACACATAATCTCATGAGAATCCACTGAGGGGGGTACAATACGCCCAGCAACATGGAACCCCCCCAAACAGGGCCGCCGACCATGTGCAGCACGTGCACAGCTCTATACATACACATAGAGTCTCCTGAATGCCACTGATGGGGTACAATACCCCCAGCACATGACCATGCGCAGCACCGTGCACGGCTCTATACATTACACATAGCGTCTCCTGAGATGCCCTGATGGGGGTACAATACCCCCAGCACATGGACCCCCCCACACAGGGGAGCCGACCATGTGCAGCACGGTGCACGAGCTCTATACATACACATAGAGTCTCATGAGATGCCACTGATGGGGTACAATACGCCCAGCACATGGACCCCCCCACACAGGGACGCCGACCATGTGCAGCAACGGTGCACGAGCTCTATACATACACATAGAGTCTCCTGAGATGCCACTGATGGGGTACAATACCCCCAGCACATGGACCATAGCACAGCACGGTGCACGACTCTATACATACACATAGAGTCTCCTGAGATGCCACTGATGGGGGTACAATACCCCCATCACATGGACCATGCGCAGCACGGTGAAGAGCTCTATACATACACATAGAGTCTCCTGAGATGCCACTGATGGGGGTACAATACCCCCAGCACATGGACCCCCCCACACAGGGCTGCCGACCATGTGCAGCACGGTGCACGAGTTCTATACATACACATAGAGGTCTCATGAGATGCCACTGATGGGGGTACAATACGCCCAGCACATGGACCCCCCCACACAGGGCCGCGACCATGTGCAGCACGGTGCACGAGCTCTATACATACACATAGAGTCTCCTGAGATGCCACTGATGGGGGGTACAATATCCCCAGCACATGGACCATGCGCAGCACGTGCACGAGCTCTATACATACACATAGAGTCTCCCTGAGATGCCACTGATGGGGGTACAATACCCCCAGCACATGGACCCCCCCACAACAGGGCTGCCGACCACTGCAGCACGGTGCACGAGCTCAATACATACACATAGAGTCTCATGAATGCCACTGATGGGGGTACAATACCCCCAGCACATGGACCCCCCCCCACACAGGGCCGCCGACCATTGCAGCACGGTGCACGAGCTCTATACATACACATAGAGTCTCCTGAGATGCACTGATGGGGGTACAATACCCCCAGCACATGGACCCCCCCACTCAGGGCTGCCGACCATGTGCACACGGTGCACGAGCTCTATACATACACATAGATCTCCTGAGATGCAACAGATGGGGTGTACAATACATCCAGCACATGGACCCCCCCTTACACAGGGCTGCCGACCATGTGCACACGGTGCACGAGATCAATACATACACATAGAGTCTCATGAGATGCCACTGATGGGGGTACAATACCCCCAGCACGTGGACCCCCCCACACAGTGCCGCCGACCATGCGCAGCACGGTGCACGAGCTCTATACATACACATGGAGTCTCATGAATGCCACTGATGGGGGTACAATAGTATTTTTTGATTATTAGGTTTTTTTTAAGAACATATAGACCTATAGGAAACTTATATGTATATAGATAAGGAAAAAGAAAAAAAAAAAAAAAAAATTAGTGTAGCCATAGAAATATAGTCAATAAATATTTTAAAAACAAAAAAAATCAGTGTAGTCAGATATAATTTGAAATACTTATGTAGAAATACGTATATAACATATTTAGTCATTAGCATATTCATTTTTTTTTTTTTATAGTGCTATGAATTTAATAGCACTTTACATACATCAGTAATGCTAGCTCTATTTACGGTTATAACTCGATATCATATCTACATAAATTAGAAATATGATATCTCAATACAAATTTTTATATGTAAGTGGAACACACATTACTACAAGATGTTAAATGTGGTATCATCTAAATGCCTTCATTTGGTGATAAGAACCTGTATTTAAAGCTCCAGCACTATAGCTGCTGAGAGATTTAATTTTGTTTTTAAACAGGGTGAGGTTTTTCTGAACACTAAGAGACGGGTGGGACGGCTGTTCACACACACATCTCCATCTCAGCGGTTCTGTAAACTAGATAGATAGGAAATAGATAGAAAAAGAGAGATTTTGCTTTTACAGCAGCATTTTTCCGTTATTTATGGAAGTTTAAGTGGAAAAATAATAATATTCTGCCTTGCTGCCTAAGGCTGACCTACGGCACACTTGCCATAAGTTGAATGCAATATATATACAATTTGTGGTTCACTGCGTAGGTGTAGCACACATGGTCACAGCAGTTTTGCCCGCAAAAATTGCACAACCGGTGGTTTTTTAGTGGCTGCATTTGGTGCACCTGCTGAAGCCATGTTGCCACATTTACAGCAGTTAACCATAAGTTCCATATACATTGCATGACACTTGCTGCAAGTGTGTCGCACGTAGGCCCTTAGGTGGCAAATTGTGAAATTTTTGTTTTTACATTCCCACTTCTACTAATAACAAAAAATGCTGCTGTAAAACAGCTCTCAGTGTTAATAGATAGGATTAGTTACATTAGGGACCCATCAGATGTAAGGGCACCTTGACGTGGTTCATGGGCTCACACAAACTGGCGAATACGCAGAATACCAATATTGATTTTTAAAATCAAGCAATTTACTGTGTAACAAGTATTAACCACTTTGTGTGCCAAGACCCTTACAACATAATAATTCAATTTCCAAAAATAAATATCGACCATACAAACATATGTAGTTATAAAGATATCAGGAATAATTGTATTATTATTAACTCTTAGTTTATTTATTATTTCGATTCTAGACTACCCGATTCTTTAAATCGGGCCGCTATCTAGTGTGTCTCATAATCCTGAAAGAGGCCTGTCACCCCCCCCTCCTAGATTGCAATCTGAATGCAGCATACATGGCAAGGGTCCCCCATTGTCTGGCTGCTCTGTACCCTAGATATAGCGTTAGGAAAACTCACTACTTTGGAGTCTGGAGGGCATTCCCTGGGCTTGAGTCAGCTCTATTTACGGGGGCCAT
The DNA here is from genome assembly GCA_033576535.1 of Allobates femoralis. Taxonomy (NCBI): domain Eukaryota; kingdom Metazoa; phylum Chordata; class Amphibia; order Anura; family Aromobatidae; genus Allobates; species Allobates femoralis. The sequence continues at coordinate 189,919,121 of JARQOC010000011.1, forward strand.
TTCCTGCCCCCTGTCTCTCTGTGCCGCCTCCATGCTCTCCTTGCCGTCTCCCTCATGTCTGTGGAGCGAGGTAATGTGTGTTTTTGGGACCACAACCCTGTCCCACCCTCCTGCCCCTGACGTCAGCGCCTTTGCCCGCCCTGCTCCGTGTTATCTGTATACATAGAGCGAGAGCGAGAATCTGGCGCTTGCCAGTAACTCTCCACAAGCAGGGCTTCAGATAAGCATGCCAGCGCCAGATTCCCGCCCTGCTCTATGTATACAGCATAACACGGAGCAGGCGGGCAAAGGCACTGACGTCAGGGCAGGAAGAGGACAGGCGCGTAGTTCCAAATCACACATTACCTCACTCTGTGCCTACGTCAATGAGCACAAAAGGCGCATGTGCAGGCGAGGATGGCTCCACAGGCATGAGGGAGGCGGCGAGGAGAAGCAAGGAGGCGGCACAGAATCAGAATGGCCCCGTGAATAGAGCTGACTCAAGCCCCAGGGAATGCCCTCCTGACTCCAAAGCATGAGTTTTCCTAACGCTATATCTCGGGCACAGAGCAGCCAGACACATGGGGGACCCCTTGCCTGAATGCAGCAAACATGGCTGCATTCAGTGCTGCATTTAGACTGTGATCCAGGAGGGGTGACAGGTCCTCTTAATTTGTATAGATTAACAAAACCATTGTTGGGTCAGTTACCACTGCCTCCTCATTCTCATCCGAGCACCTGTTTACAGATGGACTCAGACTATCTGGGGGAAAGTATTCTGGGAGAAAAACAGATGTTGGGGGCTAAATCTCACATCTTATATATGGAACTGAAAAGTATATGATTAAACATTATCTCTAGTGAAACTTGAAACTTAAGCAAAAAGGAACTGCAAGACTTGTGAAAAATGTTAAACCACTAAACTATACGTCATGCATTTCTCTGTAGCTTGAGCTAACATAGATCAGCATTGCCTTGGGCTCTCATAACACCTCTGATAGTCTGCTGTGAGTATTTGTTGTTTTTTTTACAATAGTTTTTATTACTTTTACACAGATAATGAAAATATGAAAAAGGAATCAGAGACTTGCAATAGCAGTACGAATGGAACCTGATAGCTCCAAAGGAAACTTTGGTAAATGTGGTCCCATTGAGGTCATCAAAAAAAAACAAGGTATGAAAGCAGGGGTGGGAAAAAGGTGAGATCCATCAGATCAGGGCAGTTGTTGGTGGAAAGAAACTCAAGCAGACAACTACAGCTGAGATCCAGCACGACCATGTACGCTGGAATTATCCTGCTGGTCCAGAATGTAGATTGCACTTCCAAGCAACAATCAATTGTCTTATCTGCCATGAAAACATAGCAAATAAGAATTTTACAAAACTTAGGTATATGGGAAATAAATTTATAAACAAGACTTCCAAGGGATTAGAGAATATTATAATTTAAGGAGTAGATCAGCGAGCAAGTTCTAATCCATATTTTATATATTTTTTTGACCTACTGGCAGGTCCACCAGATGTGAAGTATGTCACCTGTAATGGTGCACCCTTTTAAACAATTAGAGGTATACTCAGGACTACATGGAAATCGCGCTGTGTTAGATATTACCTTGTTAGGATCTCGAAAGTTGGTTTCCCCATTGAAGTTTTGAGAATGACTTTGGGGAGGAGGGCAAGATCTAGACCATTGATCTTCTACAAAGGTGGATCTTAAATCCAATTCCCATTTGGAGATATAAAAAAAATATGTACAAAATGGGCATGTATAAAGCGCAATTGTATCAATAAAAGCAGCTATGAGTATTCATGTGTTTTAGTGGTTTAAAGAAAACAAGAAAATCTATTGTGTAGGATGACGAAACTGAATGGTAAAGTGAACCCTGTACATGAACTTCTAACTGTACATATGTGTTACTGTTCAGTTCGGCATCCAAATAAAGCTTGTTGAAAGGTTGTCTTCCATGTTTCCCAGAAGCTAAGAAAGCAGAGCTAGGGGGCTGCAAAAGGAAACAAAATGAGGATTAAAGAATCACAATTATACATACCAGAAGATAAGACTGCTGTCAGACTGTTCCCGGGCCAACTCATTAAACCTTATGAATATTCACTGCCTCCCCCGCCAACTTTCTGTAACAGCATCCACGATTGGTTGCAGACTGCAATACACACCCCACCCTCTGTGCTGGCGTCGGGTCAAGTCCAGTCCTAGCACAGAGGGTGGGGGGGGGCAATAGCAATCTGACAGCAAACAATCAAAGATGTGTTCGCAGGAGGTGAGAGGGGGAAGCAGTGAATATTAATAAGGTTTAATGAGTGGGCCAGGAAACAGTCTGACAATAGTCTTATTTCTTGGGAAGCACAGTCTGTACAATTATCCTGCTTTATTCCCCATTTAGTCCCCTTCCTACCATCATTTTATAGCACTTAATTTTGGATCCCCATTGACTTATATGGGCTTGGGTCAAGTCCAGTCCCAAAACTCACTTTTTCTTTTACGTTCTGGCGAACGTGAACATTCACGGGTCCACTCCATCTCTACTATTATGTATGTCCTATATTGATTGGAGCATTGACTGTGGTGTATTGTTAATAGGCAGCAACTTGCTATGTGGGGAATAACGCTATTAGATATTTAATAGCCTAATCTGTAAATTTGACATTTCTGTATTATACATTGCAATATTAATTGGATCAAGTTGTTTGTTTCTGAGAATGACGTTCAGATTATCCTTTATTTCTGTCCTGCAGTATCTAGACATGGACCACGAAATACTTGAAACCTTCTGTTATGAGCTCTGGATTTATTACGTTCTCCAGAACTAAGAGCTTTATCTCCCAGCACGGACCACCCAACCCCTATCCAGTACGCCAGCTTTGTGCTCTCTATCATCACTTGTATCATTGGATTTGCCGCCAACCTTCTTGTCATCTTCATCACCGGATTCTTAATGAAGAAGAACAAATATAAAATCTGGTTCCTGAACTTGGCTCTGTCAGATTTTACTTTTCTTCTCTTTCTGCCACTCAAGGCTGTGTCTATAATAAGAGGAACATGGCCATTTTGGTCCAGTGTGTGCAAATTCTACAACTTTCTTTCCTTTGTTAATACGTACGCCAGTATTTACATCCTCACAGTGCTGAATATTGATCGCGCCTTGTCTATTGCTAAACCAATATGGCACCTAAAGTTTCACTCCCCCAAATTTTGCTGCTTTATGTGCACACTCATCTGGGTATCATCAGCCATATGTAGTACTCCAGCCATCATCTATAGTGATGTACATGCAGAAGACCAATGCACTTTGTCTTACTATGGCTAGGGTCACATTTAAAACAAGAATTGCATTCACCGCATCCAGATCCGGATGCGGTGAACGCAATGCCGGGCACACACATTTTTTTACAAAAAATGTGTGCTGAATACCGGACTGCAGTAACCGAATGGCTCAGGATGTGTAATCCTGAGCCATCCGGCAACTGCATAGTTTGCTGATCCCGGCTATTGCCGGGATAAGCAAACTGTCCTATGCCTATGAAAGAGTTAAATTTACTAACTAAAGTAATGGTTAAGGTCTGTAGGGGGGGCTTAGACCCCCCCTACAGACCGGCCGCCCACTCTGGTGGGCTTCTTCTAACAATTTCCCCCATGGCACGGGCTCCTCCGAGCTCCGTGCAAGTCTCCAAAACTCCCGCCCCCCCCGTATCACTATACAGGGGTGCCTGCACCCCTCTTGTATAATGATTCCTGTATGTGCCCATAACGAATGAATACAGTATACAACGTAAGCTCATACTTACATGTTCTCGTAGGCTGTGTTATTGTAAATCCATGGGCGGGGCTGTTTGCTGCAGTCTCCGCCCCCTCATTCATTATGGCTGCCCCCTCCGGCCTTCATCCAGTGTTGTGAGGGCGGCCGCGTCATGAAAGGGGCGGGGCTAACGGTGTGCCGCGATTAGCCCCGCCCCATTCATGACACGGCCGCCCTCACAACACTGGATGAAGTCCAGAGGGGGAGGCCATAATGAATGAGCGGGCGGAGGCTGCAGCACACAGCCCCGCCCATGGAATTCCCTGGACTCTGCCTACGAGTGCACGTAAGTATGAACTTACATGTCGACTGTAATAATACTTTGTTTTGGCCACATGATACAAGCATAACTGTACAAGAGGGGTGTATGCACCCCTCTATAGTGATACGGGGGGGGGGGGACTTTGGTTGACATGCACGGAGCTCGGAGGAGCCCGTGCCATGGGAGAAATTGTAGAAGAAGCCCACCAGAGTGGTTGGCCGGTCTGTAGGGGGGTCTAAGCCCCCCCTACAGACCTCAAACATTACTTTAGTTAGTCAATTTAACTCTTTAATAGGCATAGGACAGTTTGCTCATCCCGGCAATAGCCGGGATCAGCAAACTATGCAGTTGCCGGATGGCTCAGGATTACACATCCTGAGCCATCCGGTTACTGCACAGCGGTTCAGAGAACCGTTGCGAAAACTGCTGCCTGCATGATTTTTAACGCAGGCAGCAGTGCCGGACACGGACACCGTATGGCTTGTGAAGCCATCCGGTGTTTTGCATTGGCTCCTATGAGGAGCGTTTCCTGGTCCGGTTTTGAGCTTTTTGAAAGCTCAAAACCGGATCAGGATTCTTAAAAAAAAACGGAGATGTGACCCTGGCCTATGACATTTCTCTGTTGCATATGTATTAAGCTACAGACTGGAAGAAGATGAGATGTTCGATGAGCCAAGGGAAATGTGCGGAAATCTCTCAGACTATTCGGATTCTGAAAAAAGTGAGATAGTCGCAGATTGGAGGGAAAGAACTGTTACAACAGAACGTATTGTGGTCCCACTTGTGGTGGTTGGTTATATCATCCCACTGTGTGTGATCGTGTCCTCCAACATCTTCATCGCTCTCCATGTAAAGTCTTCCATGATGGCAGCATCATCCAGACTCTACAGATTGGTGATTATTGGAATTATGAACTTTTTCTGTACCAGAACTCCATATGTTTTAACCTATATCACTTTCTTGGTGACTGTCTACACTATGAATATAATGTTGATGTATAAACTATCAGTGCTTTTGCCACTCGTATTCACCATATCGGCTACTAACTGTTTGGTAAATCCAGTGGTTTATGTTCTAGTAATAAAGCAAGCAAGGAGTGAACTTATTCATTTTCTTGGAAGAAATAGATTGAGAGAGTCAAAAAGGTATTCAACCACTTCCTTTGCTCATCATTACAATGCATCGGCTCGTCCAGTGGGGTCTGCCAGGACATCAAGTGATGACAATTGTGCTACGGATTTTTGATACGATTTTCAGAATTGTGGTACAATTGACACATTTGTGTCAAAATTCTTGAAAATCATGTAAAAAAACTATATCCAAATTGCCTCTTCAAAGAGGACATAAACTCTAGTGTCACCTATTGGAAGCAGAAGTCCTAAAAGTCAATATTGACCCTTTACATTTTTACCAAGGTCTTAGAAATAGTGGCAAATACATGCAAAACGATAGTGTGTTAACACAATATAATTTTTGCTATAACTTTTAGCTACAGGTTTCTGTGCCTCTAAAAAAAAAGGTTTGTTCACAATTATATTTTTAAATTGCTGTTTCCTAATAGCACAATCTTTTGTCCTGTAACATACCATATATATGTGTGACTATGTATAAAATGTATATATTGACTTTTTTGCATTTGTTGCATTTATTTAATATTGTATTGTGTTGCAAGTTGTGCTGATGGCACTCGTGTGTCCCCCAGCAAAGTTACCGTATATAAGGCAATGATTACAGGAGGTGCAGCCGGAGTGTGTCTGATGCCACATGGAATGCAATGGGAGCCTGCTACATTCACAGATCGGAGACGTCAAAGATTCAGAATCTGTAAAGCATGCCAGTTGGTGGAAAGAGATCAGGGGTCATGGAGTGCAAAATAGGAGACTGATGTTGCGTTCACTTGGCCTGTGTGTTATGCCTATTGGCACAGCAGATGATTGTTAGCAAGCTAACACTGGGACCTGATCTACATTGCAGGATTCATTTATGCTGGATTGAGGCTACCTTCACACCACGGCAAGATCTGATCCGGTGCTGTCAGGATGAACCTGACAGCCCCGGACCAGATCAGCACACAGAAGCAGAGGGCAAATATGCCCTCTGGTCCAGTGTGCAGCCGGACGCAGCTGCCGCTGCTAATGATTCAGGATCGTGGCTCATGGGGAGCTAGCACGATCCTGAAATAACAGCGGCGTGCAGCCGCAGGTGTCCGGTTCCTGGATACTCCTGGATCGGAGCAATCCAGCCCCATAGGCTCCCATGTTAGGAGTGCCGGATTGCCCCGGATCTGGGAGTATCCGGGAGGATCCGATTTGGGGAGATTTTTCTTCCTGGCACAAAAATCCAGGTTGCTCCGATTTTGTGTCCAGGAAAAAAATCTGATTCCTCCTGGATTCTCCCGGACATCCAAAAACCAGATGCCAAAAGACATTCATCCGGCGTATTCCGGCCCCATAGGTTACTATGGGGCCGAAATTGGATCCAGGGGTGCCCGGTTCACACCGACAGCCCCGATCCAAAGAAACGGGTGTGAAGGCACCTTTAGACGTCAGAAATGAAGGTGGATTGGCAGTTGGGATTGTAAAAGGATTGAAAACAGTGTCTGAAACCCCCGTACAAAAGAAATATCGAGCGCTGCATAGACTACACTGCCAGATCTTTTAGGGTTGCAATGGTTTACTCTTTACTCTCTTTTGGCTGATATTTTGTACTGTGTCCTATAAGGGCTTATCCAGATTTCTTTTTTACTATAGGCCTAAAAATGAATAGGCAGGTAGTTAGTTGCTTCCTTCCTGCCTGTTGTGCCCAGCGCCGATTTCCACCAGCATAGATTGTCAGCAATTGAGCTGCTCCACGTTAAGAGAACAGATCTTTTGGGCTGTTCTGTCAATGGGGCATTACTGCTGATGACATTCTGATTGAAAGTCAGCTCCCCACAATTTGGTGTCAGGGAGCTGGCTGTCACTCAGCATGATGTCTATAAATGAGAACCCTGGCACACCAAAAATTGTTATGAAAGTCCACACACGTGATTGTTGCTATTAATGCTCAATCTTTTTACATATTATTTTGATCACAAGTGAAAAAAACGTTTTCGCCCTCCAAGGCCTTTCTCAATTTTTACAACTACAAAGCAATATACAAAAGAAAAATTAAGTAACATCATATAATTAACATAATACAATTATGCATACTGTCAACATATATTACTTTTTTACAGAAGCGCCATAAAAGCAACAAGAATTATGCATCATAATATAGATACATTTCTATTATGAATATGCAGAAAATGGTAATTTGGTATAAAAGGACATTTGTCCATTCAAAATAGAGACACAGCTCAGAAAACTTAAATATGGTATATAGTCATTACCTTGTGTCAATAATAATGTAGCTTGACTCAATATTATAGAAGTCAGTTAAACGTAAGCAACTAGAGAAAACGATAAGGAGATTAGACCACAGAATAATTATCATGAGGAAAACTTTTGTAGCATGAAACTGACAATTATGTTTGTTCAATAACCTAGTGAGAATTACAAAAAAAAGGAATTACCTTATTACAATCACTGTTATATTTGCCTAGTGGACCTCAATCCTATAGGCATAAGTCAATCAAAGCACCTCCAGATGTGTGTGTGTATCAAAAGAACCCTCTAGTGTGAGGATAAATAGAAGCAAGATCTGTGAAAGAAATGCTAATTATATGTGGGGATGATGTGGCGCCCTGCTCACGCAGGTAACCACAGACTTCTCTAATGCACAGTTGGGTTTCCACAGCAGGTACCTACTACATGCAACATCTTCCACCCCGACACAGTAGGGGGAGCTCAACTTGCTGACCTTAGGCAAGATCCCCTATAAATACTGCTGCGAGGGGAGGAGTTGTTCAGAGTGTGCAGACGCTAGGAGAGCTGCGAAGATGTCCTGGTGGTCGGTGCCGCGATTAGGCCTGAGCCAGTGACCCGGAGTGGCCTTTCTGACGTCCCGCAAGCCTAAGTGAGGACAGAAGGCAAGGAGCAGACAGCCTAAAGGGAGTGAGGAACTAGAGGAAGTTTGCCCTAAGACGTACTGGACATCGGGGATCCACACCAGTAGGATCCTTCAGGACTACAGAAAACCTTGTCACACCGTGGAGGCTTCAGCCACCCGGTCCCCCTGTGGGTCAAAGAGAGGGAGCCAGACACGTGATCATAGAGGGTAACCCGTGGACCACACAGGAGGTGAGTGCAGATATCAGAGTCAGGAAGAGAGGGGAGGCCAGTGTGGCTGCATACAGGCTGGGCTTCAATTACCAAAGAGGAACAGAGGAGGCCTTATACCCACTTGCTGTGGGGACCCACTGTGCACCTGGTCACCTGTCAGGGCCCTGGACATCTTTACCTGCCGTAACAACAGTAAAAGGTAAAAGAGACTTTTGCAAGTGCGCGTGTGTCATTCCTCTCCGTTTCCGGTGCCCCTCATAGACTCCTCCAACACTACCCATTCCATCTTCCTGCTCCCCACCAAGATGCCCCTTTACACTACGCTGCCCCGGAGGTCCAGCCCTACCTGTAGAGGACTTTGCCAACTAGCCGCTTTACCATCTACCTCCGGCGGATTGTGTGGCGCTGGTGACACCTCACCAGAAACTAAGGCTATTCTCTAGCTGTGAGCCATTTCCTGCAATAGGGGATCAACTTGTAGGTATTTATATATGTGCACAGGGTGTTTTTTCCACGTTTGTAATAAGATCATCCCCACATATAATTAGCATTTCTTTCACAGATCTTGCTTCTATTTATCCTCACACTAGAGGGGTTCTTTTGATACACACACACATCTGGAGGTGCTTTGATTGACTTATGCCTATAGATTGAGGTCCACTAGGCAAATAAAACAGTGATTGTAATAAGGTAATTCCTTTTTTTTGTAATTCTCACTTGGTTATTGAACAAACATAATTATCAGTTTCATGCTACAAAAGTTTTCCTCATGATAATTATTCTGTGGTCTAATTTCCTTATCGTTTTCTCTAGTTGCTTACGTCTAACCGACTTCTATAATATTCAGTCAAGCTACATTATTATTGACACAAGGTATTGACTTTTGTACCATAATTTAAGTTTTCTGAGCTGTGTCTCTATTTTGAAAGGACAAATGTCCTTTTATACCAAATTAGCATTTTCTGCATATTCATAATAGAAATGTATCTATATTATGATGCGTAATTCTTGTTGCTTTGATGGCGCTTCTGTAAAAAAGTAATGTTGATGGTATGCATAATTGTATTATGTTAACTATATGATGTTACTTAATTTTTCTTTTGTATATTGCTTTGTACTTGTAAGAATTGAGAAAGGCCTTGGAGGGCAGAAAACGTTTTTTTCACTTGTGATCAAAATAGTCTATTATATAATTGCCGTAGCGACTTCCATCGAGCGGCGCGACTTCCGTGGCTTTGTTAGCGAGTCCTGGGTGCTTCTCCTGGACTCTGTCCGTGGCCGCTACGCGGCCATGGCGACTCGCGAAGCAATGCCCGCAAAGCGGGCATTGCGAGTCGTTGCCACGCACCGCTAACAAAGCCACAGCAGGGACTCGCAATGCCCGCAAAGTTGCCAACACAGCCACAGCATAGGGCGAAGCAATGCCCGCAAAGCGGGCATTGCGAGTCGTTGCCACGCACCGCTAACAAAGCCACAGCAGGGACTCGCAATGCCCGCAAAGTTGCCAACACAGCCACAGCATAGGGCGAAGCAATGCCCGCAAAGCGGGCATTGCGAGTCGTTGCCACGCACCGCTAACAAAGCCACACCAGGGACTCGCAATGCCCGCAAAGTTGCCAACACACCCACAGCATAGGGCTGTAGTGTACACCGCTATGGTATACTACAGTCCCATGCCCATACGCCTGTCCGCCCCTAACCCTAAGCACCAACGACTCGCAATGACCGCTGGCGCTTCAGGCCTGACAGGCGTATGGCCATGGGACTGTAGTATACCATAGCGCTGTACACTACAGCCCCATGCTGTAAGCCACCCCCTCAGTGCGCCGCACCTAAGCCCCTACCCCCTAAGCCCCGCCGCACCTAAGCCCCTACCCCTTAACTCCGCCGCACATAAGCCCTACCCCCTAAGCCCCTACCACCTAAGCCCGCCGCACCTAAGCCACTAACCCCTAAGCCCCGCCGCACCTAAGCCCCTACCCCCTAAGCCACTACCACCTAAGCTCCGCCGCACCTAAGCCCCTACCCCCTAAGCCCCGCCGCACCTAAGCCACTAACCCCTAAGCCCCGCCGCACCTAAGCCCCTACCCCTTAACTCCGCCGCACATAAGCCCCTACCCCCTAAGCCCCTACCACCTAAGCCCCTACCCCCTAAGCCCCGCCGCACCTAAGCCCCTACCCCTAAGCCCCGCTGCACCTAAGCCCCTACCCCCTAAGCCCCCGCCGCACCTAAGCCCCTACCCCCTAAGCCCCGCCGCACCTAAGCCCCTACCCCCTAAGCCCCGCCGCACCTAAGCCCCTACTCCCTAAGCCCCGCCGCACCTAACCCCTAAGCCCTGCCGCCTACCCCCTAAGTCAGCCGCCCCTAAGCCCCTATGCCCCCTGCATCCTAAGCCCACACTAATAACCCCTAAGCCCCGCCGCCTACCCCCTAAGCCCCGCCGCATCTAAGCCCCTACCCCTTAAGTCCGCCGCACCTAAGCCCCTACCCCCTAAGCCCCTACCACCCAAGCCCCGCCGCACCTAAGCCCCTACCCCCTAAGCCCCGCCGCACCTAAGCTCCTACCCCCTAAGACCCGCCCCCTACCCCCTAAGCCCCGCCGCACCTAAGCCCCTACCCCCTAAGCCCCGCCGCATCTAAGCCCCTACCCCTTAAGTCCGCCGCACCTAAGCCCCTACCCCCTAAGCCCCTACCACCTAAGCCCCGCCGCACCTAAGCCCCTACCCCCTAAGCCCCGCCGCACCTAAGCCCCTACCTCCTAAGCCCCGCCGCACCTAAGCCCCTACCACCTAAGCCCCGCCGCACCTAAGCCCCTACCCCCTAAGCCCCGCCGTACCTAAGACCCTACCCCCTAAGCCCCTACCCCCTAAGTCCGCCGCACCTAAGCCCCTACCCCCTAAGCCCCGCCGCACCTAAGCCCCTACCCCCTAAACCCCGCCGCACCTAAGCCCCTACCCTTTAAGTCCGCCGCACCTAAGCCCCTACCCCCTAAGCCCCTACCACCTAAGCCCCGCCGCACCTAAGCCCCTACCCCCTAAGCCCCGCCGCACCTAAGCCCCTACCCCCTAAGTCCGCCGCACCTAAGCCCCTACCCCCTAAGCCCCGCCGCACCTAAGCCCCTACCCCTTAACTCCGCCGCACATAAGCCCCTACCCCCTAAGCCCCTACCACCTAAGCCCCTACCCCCTAAGCCCCGCCGCACCTAAGCCCCTACCCCCTAAGCCCCTCCGCACCTAAGCCCCTACCCCCTAAGCCCCGCCGCACCTAAGCCCCTACCCCCTAAGACCTGCCCCCTACCCCCTAAGCCCCGCTGCACCTAAGCCCCTACCCCCTAAGCCCCGCCGCATCTAAGCCCCTACCCCTTAAGTCCGCCGCACCTAAGCCCCTACCCCCTAAGCCCCTACCACCTAAGCCCCGCCGCACCTAAGCCCCTACCCCCTAAGCCCCGCCGCACCTAAGCCCCTACCTCCTAAGCCCCGCCGCACCTAAGCCCCTTCCCCTAAGCCCCGCCGCACCTAAGCCCCTACCCCCTAAGCCCCGCCGTACCTAAGCCCCTACCCCCTAAGCCCCTACCCCCTAAGTCCGCCGCACCTAAGCCTCTATCCCCTAAGCCCCGCCGCACCTAAGCCCCTACCCCCTAAGCGCCGCCGCACCTAAGCCCCTACCCCTTAAGTCCGCCACACCTAAGCCCCTACCCCCTAAGCCCCTACCACCTAAGCCCCGCCGCACCTAAGCCCCTACCCCCTAAGCCCCTCCGCACCTAAGCCCCTACCCTCTAAGTCCGCCGCACCTAAGCCCCTACCCCTAAGCCCCGCCGCACCTAAGCCCCTACCCCTTAACTCTGCCGCACATAAGCCCCTACCCCCTAAGCCCCTACCACCTAAGCCCCTACCCCCTAAGCCCCGCCGCACCTAAGCCCCTACCCCCTAAGCCCCGCAGCACCTAAGCCGCTACCCCCTAAGCCTCGCCGCACCCTTCTCTAACGACGCCGTCGATCACTTACATGTCTTCTTATTCATCTGATCGTCCGTCCGATCCACAACTCCTCCGTCCGGCCAGGCGTCTTCTTCGTCCGGCCCCGGGGTCTTCTCTCTTCTTTCCACCATCTCCGGCTCTTCCTCCGGCCCCGGGGGTCTTCTGTCTTCTTTCCGCCATCTTCCGGCTCCGACGTCCTCTTCACTTCTCATTGCGATACAATGGACGAAAAATCCTCCATTCTATCTCTATGAGATGGGACGCGCTCTTCTGATTGGTCGCTGTCTACTGCCGTCAGCCAATCAGAAGACCGCCTCACTTCCCATTGACATACATTAGCGGTGTCTCGGCGATTTTAAGGCCGGGCCCCTGGTTCTATTTTCCGGCCATAAAATCGCGGACACACCGCTAATCTATGTCTATGGGAAGCGAGGAGCTGTTGTGATTGGTCGCTGTGTGCTGACGCCGACCAATCACTATAGCGCCTCATTTCTCAATGTATCTCTATGGGAAGGCGCCGTCCAATCAGAATGGCGGCGCCATGTTTAAAAATGCCATAGAGATACATTAGCGGTGTGTCGGCGATTTTATGGCCGGGCCCCTGGTTCTATTTTCTGGCCATAAAATCGCGGACACACCGCCAATCTATGTCTATGGGAAGCGAGGAGCTGTTCTGATTGGTCGCTGTGTGCTGACGCCGACCAATCACAATAGCGCCTCATTTCTCAATGTATCTCTATGGGAAGGCGCCGTCCAATCAGAATGGCGGCGCCATGTTTAAAAATGCCATAGAGATACATTAGCGGTGTGTTGGCGATTTTATGGCCGGGCCCCTGGTTCTATTTTCCGGCCATAAAATCGCGGATACACCGCTAATCTATGTCTATGGAAGCGAGGAGCTGTTCTGATTGGTCACTGTGTGCTGACGCCGACCAATCACAATAGCGCCTCATTTCTCAATGTATCTCTATGGGAAGGCGCCGTCCAATCAGAATGGCGGCGCCATGTTTAAAAATGCCATAGAGATACATTAGCGGTGTGTCGGCGATTTTATGGCCGGGCCCCTGGTTCTATTTTCCGGCCATAAAATCGCGGACACACCGCTAATCTATGTCTATGGGAAGCGAGGAGCTGTTGTGATTGGTCGCTGTGTGCTGACGCCGACCAATCACTATAGCGCCTCATTTCTCAATGTATCTCTATGTGAAGGCGCCGTCCAATCAGAATGGCGGCGCCATGTTTAAAAATGCCATAGAGATACATTAGCGGTGTGTCGGCGATTTTATGGCCGGGCCCCTGGTTCTATTTTCCGGCCATAAAATCGCGGATACACCGCTAATCTATGTCTATGGGAAGCGAGGAGCTGTTCTGATTGGTCACTGTGTGCTGACGCCGACCAATCACAATAGCGCCTCATTTCTCAATGTATCTCTATGGGAAGGCGCCGTCCAATCAGAATGGCGGCGCCATGTTTAAAAATGCCATAGAGATACATTAGCGGTGTGTCGGCGATTTTATGGCCGGGCCCCTGGTTCTATTTTCGGCCAGGCAACTCGGCTCTGAGGCGTCATTCGACGTGGCCGGAAACTCGCATTCAGCGGTTCGCGGACATTGCTAGCGCCTTACCAACGACTCGCAATCATTGCGAGTCGTTGGTGATACGCTAGCTATTGCCGCGAAGCGCTGATTGCGAGTTTCCGGCCCCGTCGAACGATGCCTCAGAGCCGAGTCGCCTGCCCGAAAATAGAACCAGGGGCCCGGCCATAAAATATCTTCATTTCTCTATGTTTCGGAAGGCGTCCTCCAATCACAATCAAGCCGCGATTTTTGAAAATACACAGCGACCAATCACATTCATGGCGCCATCTTTCTGAGGTTGCCGCCCACCAATGAGATAAGGCCGCTTATTTATAGCGCGAAATTTGAATCTTCAACCTCTTTGAATCCTCTTTGTGGGAGAACGAGAACCTACCGCTGGACTATCTGTTGGATTATATTTCTGCCAAGAAATCCATCCTTCGTGAGGGTCTTTCTGACAGAACGAGAACCTACCGCTGGACCATCTGTTGGACTACATTTCAGCCGAGATATCCATCCTTCGTGCGGGACGTCGGGAAGCAAGCGCCGGATCGGAATCTGCGATTGATCAGCTAAGATATCCTTTGGCAAATCTACCTTTTCACATCAGAAGCTATATTCCTGATGCTGACTTTTATTTTCACCTCTTTTTCTATCTTTTATTTTCACCACTTTTACTATCTTGCCCCATGCAGCGCCAATCGGCGCTGCATGGAGCCTGCGCCACAGTTCGGACACTTCGCCGCTGCAAGCGCCGACTTTTGCGCTACAAGCGCAAACTTCGGCGCTTCTAGCGGCCTCCGCCGTCTATGAGACCGCTGTGCCCGAACACGCATGCAGGCGCCGCCGATACAACTTGCCGGTCTTCACGGTGCCCGCCGAACAATCGCATTCTCAGCGCCTCTTCCCATAGAGTTGCATTGAGAATTGAGGGACGATTGTGATTGGCCGCTGTGTATTTTCAAAAATGGCGCCGCGATTCTCATTGGAGGGCGTTTTCCCATAGACATGCATTGAGAAATGAGGCGCGATTGTGATTGGTTGTTTTACTTGGCGCTTTGATTCCCATTGGTCGGCGCACAGCGGGGAAAGCGGCATTTTCCTTGCCGAGCGCCTGGTGCGATTTTCGGACACGCCGTTCGGGACCCTGGAAGTCTGTAGCTCCGCCCCGCTCAGTTGTGATTAGACAGCGGCATCTTCACACAGTAGCGCCGACCAACCGGATTTACGGCGCCATGTTTATGAAGTTTCCGCTGCCCAATCACATTGCGGCTGGCGTCTGCCGGCTTTTTATGAATGAACTTTTCGCGTACGCCATCTTAGAGCGCGAAATTTGAATTTGTGAACAATGTAAAAGTTACAAAGCTGTTTTCACAGTACAATCTCACATCAGAGTACATATTCCTAATGCCTATGCTTATATTAACCCCTTCTTTATACTAATTTAATATCAGCTACATTTCACCATAGTGCCCTCTTTTTTTCATACTATATTAACCCCTTCTATTCTAATACTGCTCCACTTGCTATCTCAGTAAGTGCAGTACTAAGGCCATTTTCACATTAACCCCTTATATTTTATTTGTCCTCCACTTCATATCTCACTATCTTCTGTACTAAGGCCATTTCTACATTAACCTCTTCTATGGCTTTTGTATTTTAGTTTCCACCATGACTATTTTATAGGGTTTAAACTGCTACATTAACCCCTTCCATTCTGTTTGCTATTCAATAACTGTGTCACTATGTCCTGTACATCAGCGTTTTTAGAAGTTTGCGTCAAATGCGGTGAAAAAACCCGCATCTGCCGCGATTGACGCATAACCCTTGCACTTGCGGCGCGGTTGCGGTAATCCCCATATAAACTATAGGGGGACTTGCGGCAGGTGCGGTTTTGCACTTGCTCCACGTGTGGCCAGGAAAAATAACGCACTTTCCGTACCTGCCAAAAGTCCCCCTATAGTTTCTATGGGGATTAACGCAACTGCGCCGCAAGTCCAAGGGTTATGCGGCAATCGCGGCAGATGCGGTTTTTTCACCGCATTTGCCGCAAACGTCTAAAAACGCTGATGTACAGCACATAGTGACACAGTTATTGAATAGCAAACAGAATGGAAGGGGTTAATGTATGAGTTTAAACCCAATAAAATAGTCATGGTGGAAACTAAAATACAAAAGCCATATAAGAGGTTAATGTAGAAATGGCCTTAGTACAGAAGATAGTGAGATAGCAAGTGGAGGACAAAGAGAATAGAAGGGGTTAATGTGAAAATGGCCTTAGTACTGCACTTACTGAGATAGCAAGTGGAGCAGTATTAGAATAGAAGGGTTAATAAAGTATGAAAAAAAGAGAGCACTATGGTGAAATGTAGCTGATATTAAATTTGTATAAAGAAGGTGTTAATATAAGCATAGGCATTAGGAACATATACTCTGATGTGAGATTGTACTGTGAAAACAGCTTTGTAACTTTTACATTTTAAAAATTCGCACCGCGATTGTGATTGGAGGGCGACTTCCCATAGACATACATTGAGAAATGAGGCGCGATTGTGATTGGTTGTTGTACATGGCGCTTTGATTCCGATTGGTCGGCGCACAGCGAGGAAATCGGCACTTTCCTTGCCGAGCGCCTGCTGCGATTTTCGGACACGCCGTTAGGGAGGCTGGAAGTCTGTAGCTCCGCCCCGCTGAGTTGTGATAGGATAGCGGCATCTTCACACAGTAGCGCCGACCAACCGGATTTACGGCGCCATGTGTATGAAGTTTCCGCTGCCCAATCACATTGCGGCTGGCGTCTGCCGGCTTTTTATGAATGAAGATTTCGCGTCCGCCATCTTAGAGCGCGAAATTTGAATTTGTGAACTATGTAAAAGTTACAAAGCTGTTTTCACAGTACAATCTCACATCAGAGTACATATTCCTAATGCCTATGCTTATATTAACCCCTTCTTTATACTAATTTCATATCAGCTACATTTCACCATAGTCCCCTCTTTTTTTCATACTTTATTAACCCCTTCTATTCTCTTTGTCCTCCACTTGCTATCTCACTATCTGCTGTACTAAGGCCATTTCTACATTAACCCCTTCTATTCTAATACTGCTCCACTTCCTATCTCACTATGTGCAGTACTAAGCCATTTTTACATTAACCCCTTCAATTCTATTTGTGCTCCACTTCCTATCTCACTATGTGCAGTACTAAGGCCATTTTTACATTAACCTCTTCTATGCCTTTTGTATTTTAGTTTCCACCATAACTACTTTATAGGGTTTAAACTCATACATTAACCCCTTCTATTCTGTTTGCTATTCAATAACTGTGTAACTATCTGCAGTACATCAGTGTTTTTTGAACTTCCCGCCAGATGCGGTGAAAAAAACCGCATCTGGCGCGATTGCCGCTTAAACGTTGCATTTGCGGTGCGGTTGCGGTAATCCTCATATAAACTATAGGGGGACTTGCGGCAGGTGCGGCAAGTGCGGTTTTTTTTTCCGCAAACACTTGCCGCAAGTGCAAAACCGCACCTGCCGCAAGTTTCCCTATCGTTTCTATGGGGTATACCGCAACCGCACCGCAAGTGCAATGGTAATGTGGCTATCGCGGCAGATGCGTTTTTTTCACAGCATCGACCGCAATTTGATCAAAAGAGCTGATGTGAAAGGGCCCTAAGGCGATTTCTACATTAACCCCTTCCATTCTATTTCTGCCCCACTTGCTATCTCACTATGTGCTCTACTAAGGCTATTTCAACATTAACCACTTCTATGCCATTTGCCATTTTGTTTTCCCACACTATTGTTTTATAGGGTTCAAACTGCTACATTAACCCCCTACTTTCTGTTTGCCATTCACTAAATGTGTCACTATGTGCTGTACTCATGACTTTTTATAATTAACATCTTCTATACCATTTCTTATTTAATTTTTCATCCACACTGTTTTATAGGATGTAAGTGGTACATTAACCCCTTCTATTTTCTTGCCTATTAACTGCCGATGTCACTATGTGGTCTACTACTCCCATTTTATTACTAAATACTTTAATACTATTCTTATTTTTATTGATCGTTCAGTATTTTGTATGCGTGCCAGTGGTACATTAACCCCTTACAGGCTGTTTGATAATTTTTGTGGAGTTAGGAGTCAGTCTTCACACTGTTACGAGTACGTTAAATCATTATATGTCAATTTGTAATATTTTTCTTCGTAATTACTCTGTAGCACTACTACCTGTCTTATATTTAACAGTTTGGTGGTAATGCTACCTGGCCAGTTCACATCAGCGGCTATTTGAAATCGCGCCAGATGTGGTGACAGAATAGCATCAGCTCTGTTTGCTGCATTGCCATCGCATAACTCCTGCACTTCTGGTGTCGTTTCGCTAATCGCCATAGTAAGTATAGGGGAACTTGCGGCAGGTCCCACCATGAAAAAAAGCGCGCTCACCCTCCGTTTTTTTTTCGCTACAGTACCTGCCACAACTGCTAAACCCCAATTGCTGCACCTGCTGCAAATAACTGTATACTGACTACTATGGCGATTATAATGACTATGAGGATTAATGCAACAGCCCGCAAGTCCTGCAGTTATGCTGTGGCTATGCGCCACATGCGGCAAATGCAGTTTTTTCTACGTTTATGATGCTATTTGAAATTAACGCTCATGCCAAAGTCCCTGTCATCCCAGTAGGACATTAACTACTTTTACATACCAAATATTTTACACTCTATTACTGACTGGGTCCCCTTTCACACGTGCATTGTATATGCAGATTTACATACTTCCATAACATGTGCTAATATTTACATTTTTTACGGAACTTCCCTATACCCGTCACTAGGGCTGCAGTTGCGTAACGTTATATACATCCCCGGATTTACGTTGCTTTTTACATTGACCTGCCTGTTTCAACATCTACTGCGCAAGTTGCCTTATTTCTTTTTTCACCCTGCTTAGTCACATTCTGCTATTTCATACTTGACGTTAATGCCGCTGTTTCCCCAACTAAAGCACGAAAAATAAAAACCACTACTTCTGCTATAATCCCAAAACCTTAAGTTCTAGGTACAAATTAACCCTACCTCTGCCATTTTTCAACACCTTATGCAACAACAACCTTGCTGGTGGTTATGCAGAAATTGACGTCATCTCGGTTCTTTTAACGGTTTTCTTACAATGTTGAAAATTTGCTTTGATAACGCGCATCGCAAAGGCCCCTTACATCCATTTGTTTTGCCTTCAAGGCAGTTTTTAAGGACTTTTAACACACTCATTTCCATTCACTACTCCATACAGTAAACATCATTAAATATTTATTTCATACTTTAAAGAAGTCTATCATTTCATTATAACAGGTTTTTGAAATACACACTGTAGTTTTATTGTTTTTGTCTTTTTACACAGTTATTATTAATTGTTTCCTTAACTAACACACTCTAGCTCTTTTTGGATTTCAAACACTGCTTATTCTTACTAAGATGAGCTCTCCAACACAAAATATCGCTCTTGCCAAGGAGGCTGCATCTACACCTAAGAAGAAGCGTGCAGACGAGACTTTGGAAGAGAGACGTCTTCGGTTAGATCGTGATAAGGCTGCTAAAGCTAAACGCATTGCAGAGGAGAGTTTGGAAGAGAAACGTGTTCGGTTAGATCTGCGTAAGGCTGCTAAGGCGAAACGTACTGCAAAGGAGACTTCAGAAGAGAGGCGTCTTCGCTTAGATAGTGATAAGGCTGCTAAGGCGAAATGCCTTGCTGAAGAGACCTTAGAAATGAGACGTATTCGCTTAGATCGTGTTAAGGCTGCTTACGCCAAACGTATTGCAAATGAGACTTCTGCAGAGAGACGTATTCGGTTAGATAGGGTTAAGGCTGCTAAACTCAAACGGTTTGCTAAACTCTCTTCTCCACTGAGACGTTTTCAGTTGGATGCTGCGAAGACTGCTTTACATACACGTATTTCGCAAGTGTCTTCTGAAAAAACAAGCCAACGAATGGAAACAAGAGCCATGACTGCGCATTCCACATGCAAACAAACAAAAATTCCAGTCACTGAAGAACCGTCTGACACAGATGCTACTCCAGCCTCTTCGTGTACTGACATTCTACCAAGTGAACTGCCTTTAACACCTCCCATTACCTCAATGGAAATAAAAAAAGGAAAGGTTCGCAAGGTGTCTGTGCGTATGCGCAAGAAGGGTGTGGAGGAGAGTTCTGAAGAAAGACGACTTCCCTTGGACAAGGAAAAGGCTGCTTTGAAAACACCGGTTTCAATAAAGTCTTTAGAAGGAAGGACAGAACGATTAGGCAAAAAATCAATGCCTCTGCCTCAACAACGCAAACAGAAAAAGTTAATGCCTGTAGGAGATCCGTCTGATCCTCAGACTGCTGCCACCTCTTCGTCTGATCCTCAGACTGCTGCCACCTCTTCGTCTGATCCTCAGACTGCTGCCACCTCTTCGTCTGATCCTCAGACTGCTGCCACCTCTTCGTCTGATCCTCAGACTGCTGCCACCTCTTCGTCTGATCCTCAGACTGCTGCCACCTCTTTGTCTGATGCTCAGACTGCTGCCACCTCTTCGTCTGACCATCATACTGCTGCCACTCTTCGTCTGATCCTCATACTGCTGCCACCTCTTCTTCTACTATCTTAACTACAACTGAACAGCCTTTACCGCATCGCAAGGCCACATCAAAACGAAAACACTGTGCTGAGGAGACGCCATACAGCAAACAGTGTAAAATTTTGAGGCTTAAAAGGAAAAGACAGATGCGTCAAGATACAGAATCTCCTACGTCTAGACAAGTCCGCTTGACCAATTTGGCTACATTACGTCGTGAAGAACGCCAAACTTCTTCTTCCACTTCTATATTGCAAGAGGCAGAACGGAATATATATTCCACTTCTTCATTTATGGAATGTTTGGAATCTACATCCCTTCCACGTCTCATCTATGTAGGATTACACAATAAACTTCTACGTTTATTATCTTCACCTCTCCTACATCAAATGGGATTTATTGATCAGGATCATGTTATTGGAGAACATTTCTGTGGTTTCATGAATGTAATATGTGAACATTGTGAGGCTCGCCATTTTACTGCTGAACGACCATCAGATCAACAGTTTACTCTTTGTTGCCACAAGGGAAAAGTAAAGGTACCATTACCTCAATACCCGCACGTCTTCCAACGCCTGCTGAAAGGAGAGAGTGAGTACAGTCAAAATTTGATGGAGAATATCAGGAGCATTAATAGTTCTTTTGCTTTTGCCTCCATGGGTGCCCATGTTTCTCTACCTCCTGGACATGGCCCATACTGCTTCCGTATTCATGGGCAAATTTATCATCGCACTGGAACACTCCATCCTGCTCAAGATCAAACTCCAGCATATGCACAATTGTACATTTTAGATACTCTAAGCGCTACAGACCAACGGCTACAGTGTCCAGAAAATGTTAAATGTCATCCAACTTTAATGAGTATCATTGCTCTTCAATTGGATAATATTAATCCCTTTGTTTCGGCATACAAAATGCTACGTCACGTTGAATTAGAAGAAGAACAGAAGGCAGTAGAACATGGCACTGTCATGCCAAATATTATCATGGCCATTAAACAAGACAGAGACCAAGACCCGAGACGCTATAACAATCCTACTGCCAATGAAGTTGCTGTAGTCTTTGAAAATGCTGATGGAGAGCCACCATTCAATAGAGACATTTTAATTCATTTGAAACCTGATCCAAATAACCCCTTGGCCCCCAAAACACAGCAAGTCAGTATTCTACACAGCAATTTAGATGCATTACTCTATCCTTTATTTTTCCCTCATGGAGAACAAGGCTGGCATGAGGGACTCAAGCATCAAGGGAAAAGTCAACGCAGGGTTACACAGCTTCAGTATTACTGCTATTTGCTGTCTGTACGGAATCAGTTCAATCCTGTCCTGAATGGTGGCAAACTAACACAGCAGTACTTAGTGGATGCGTATGTGAAAATCGAGGCTAATCGCTTAAATTTTATCCGTCAACATCAAAAGGATTTAAAAGTAGAGGATTATTGCGTACTCCAGGAACATCTCCTGAAACAATCTGTTGAGAAAGGTATTCCCATTGGCAAGACGGTCATTTTACCATCTTCCTTTGAAGGCAGTCCCAGAAACATGCAGCAACGCTATCAGGATGCCATGGCTATTGTGACTAAATTTGGACGACCAGATCTTTTTGTAACCATGACCTGTAATCCTAAATGGAGGGAGATTACAAACAATTTAGAGCCATGGCAGCGTGTGGAACATAGACCTGATTTAGTCGCCCGTGTCTTCAGAATTAAACTGGAAGCCCTATTAAAAGACATTAACAGTGGATTATTTGGCAAAGTTTGTGCAATGGTTCATGTTATTGAATTCCAAAAGCGTGGCCTACCACACGCTCACATTTTGATCATTCTGGATAGCAAATCCAAACTAAGAACTGAGGTTGAAGTGGATAATATAGTTTGGGCTGAAATCCCTGATCCAGAAGAATACCCTCTGCTCCATGACATTGTGATGCAACACATGATTCATGGACCCTGTGGACAACACAACCCCAATTCTCCATGTATGGATCTTGGCAAGTGTAAGAAAGGTTTTCCTAAAGATTTCCAACCAAGAACACTCATAGCTAAGGATGCATACCCTACTTATCAAAGAAAGGAAGGATCATCCTTTCAAATCCGTTCAAAGATGATTGATAATTCTTGGGTTGTTCCCTATAACCCTTACCTACTATTAACATACAAGTGTCATATTAATGTTGAGGTATGTGCTTCCATTCAAAGTGTAAAATACCTATTCAAATATGTCTACAAAGGACATGATAAAGCCAATCTTGAAATTTGCCAAACCAATATCCACCATGATGAAACACATCAATTCATGGATTCAAGATACGTGAGTGCACCAGAGGCAGCTTGGCGAATATTTGCTTACCCAATGCATAGACAATCGCACTCTATTATTCGCCTTGCCGTACATCTCCCACATTCTCAACCACTTTATTTTCATGACGATGACTCTGTTGATGACATCAGTTACACAATGCACAGAAAATCTACTCTTATGGGCTACTTTGAGCTGAATGAGAGTGACCTGCATGCTCATGATTACTTATACCGCCAAATTCCAGAGCACTATGTTTGGAAAGAAGGTGCATGGGAAGTTAGAAAGCGAGGAGGTTCTTCAGTGATTGGAAGAATGTATACTGTCAGTATGAAAGATCAAGAACGGTACTATTTAAGGTTGTTGTTACTGCATGTCAAAGGAGCAACAAGTTTTGACAACATTAAGACTGTTAATGAAGTCACATACCCAACTTTCAAAGAGGCGGCATTAGCCCTTGGATTGCTCTTCGATGACACTGTTTGGAGAAATAGTTTATTGGATGCCTGTGTTCTCAACATGCCTGCACAGCTTCGTGATATGTTCGCATATATATGTATTTTTGGTCCTCCAGCTCATCCATTGGAGTTGTGGAAAGAATTTAAACAAGACTTTATCCAAGACTACTGCCATGCATATCACTCCAACACTGAGGAGTGTGAGAATTGTGAAGGATATGCTATGACTGATGTCCAAACTGTTCTAAAATTTCATGGCAAAACTTTTACTGATTTTAATCTACCACGACCAAAAAGAAAGCCACACGTTGCCCCACAATACAACAAGGATGATGAGTTAAGAAGAGCTCAGCAAATGAAAGATACTTTAAATAAACAACAACTTTTGGCCTATGATGCGATAAATCAAGCTTTACACGATAGAAGTGGACAACCTAAGTGCTTTTTCATTGACGGTCCAGGTGGCAGTGGGAAAACATATCTGTATGATTTATTAATTCATGAACTAAGAGGAGAAGGCGAAATTGTCTCACCTGCAGCCAGTACAGGATTGCAGCTAACTTACTGCAAGGAGGAAGAACTATTCATTCGCTTTATGGAATACCAATTCCAATCAATGAAACTTCCGTTTCAAGGATTAAAAATGATACAGATGCTGCACAACATTTGAAAAGTACCAAACTTTTCATTATTGACGAGTCCACTCTGTTATCTAAATATGCATTGCATGTGATAGATCAACTTTTACGGGATGTCATGACAACAGATATCTCCAAGAAAAATACAACACCTTTTGGAGGGAAAGTCATTGTTCTGGGAGGAGACTTTCGACAGTGTCTGCCTATCATCCCTCATGGTACAAGAACTGACATTATAGAGAGTTGTATTAAATACTCACGACAATGGCAGCTTTTCACTCAATTGCCACTCTTCAACAATATGCGCTCCATTGATCCTGATTATAGCCGTTGGTTACTTCAACTGGGAAATGGTGAATTGTCCAATGATTTCAACCTTGGAGATGATACCATTGAAATCCCACAAGACATGATCTGCACTGGCTCAATCATACTTGCTATATTTGGTGAAAACATTGTGATTGATGTACATAACAATGAAAGCATTCAGATTGCTGCATCACATGCCATTCTTTGCCCTAAAAATGACCATGTGGATATGGTGAACTCTAAGGTCATGGATTGCATTGCTGGTGAATACACTGAATACTTTAGTGATGATTCCATTGATCCTGATGAGACTGAAGATCCAGACCAATATCCAGTGGAATTTTTAAATACACTCACACCAACGGGAATGCCTTCTCATCGCCTCAAATTGAAAATCGGTACCATTGTCATGCTTTTGCGCAACTTCAACAGCAGAAAAGGTCTTTGTAATGGGACTCGCTTGATTGTCATCGCTTTGTTTGACAATCTGATTCAAGCAAAAGTCATTACTGGGTCTGCAGAAGGAAATGTGGTGTTTATTCCAAGGATTGATTTATCTCCATCAGAGACTGGCTTACCTTTCAAGTTAAGACGTCGACAATTTCCTGTGAAGCCTGCTTTTGCCATGACCATCAACAAATCCCAAGGCCAAACACTGGAGAAAGGCTGGGGTTACACATAGAAATCCGTTTTTGGAAGTCCTTTTCATCACCAATCCGTTTTTTATAGGGTGCTTTTTGTGTCTCCTGCACTCCTGTACGTTTTTGGACTTAGTCATTTTTTTCAGAAAAAAACGCATGTGCGCAAACGCATGCGCAAACGCAAGTGGCTATATATGCCATGCGTTTGCGCATGCGTTTCCCATAGGGCCCCATGTTAAAAAAACGCATAAAAACGCATGCGTTTTTTAACTGATGCCAAAAACGCTGTTTACTGCGTTTTTGGCTCAAAAACGGACAGGGCAATGTTTTGAGCTCCAGAGAAAAACGCACAGGGTGTTTATTACACCCAATGCGTTTTTCTGTCAGTTTTTGGACTTAGAAAAAAAAAATGACAAAACTGAAGCCAAAAACTGACTGAGGGCTTATGTGTAACCCCAGCCAAAGTGGGGATTTTTTTGCCGGAACCCGTTTTTGGACATGGACAGTTATATGTGGCTTTTTCACGAGTGAAAAGTCGATGTAATGTTAAGGTGAAAGTGCTGGATACACCCATTCAAGGAAAGTTGCTGCCTCATTCAGAAAAAGTCTTTACTAAAAATATTGTCTATAAGAATATTTTATTTTAAATTCTTTAGATATATCCATTATTGTATGGAAATGTAATATATAACAATTAAAGCATTCTAATTCCTGCATCACATGCCATTCTTTGCCGTAAAAATGTCCATGTGGATATGGTGAACTCTAAGAATATGGATTGCATTGCTGGTGAATACACTGAGTACATTAGTGATGATTCCATTAAGACTGAAGATTTTGACCAATATCCAGTGGAATTTTTAAATTCACTCACACCAATGGGAATGCCTTCTCATCGCCTCAAATTACAAATCGGTACCATTGTCATGCTTTTGTGCACCTTTAACATCATAAAAGGTCTTTGCAATGGGACTCACTTGATTGTCATCGTTTTTTTTGCCAATATGATTCAAGCAAAAGTCATTACTGGGTCTGCAGAAGGAAATGTGGTGCTTATTCCAAGGATTGATTTATCTCCATCAGACACTGGCTTACCTTTCAAGTTAAGACGTCGAAAATTTCCCGTGAAGTCTACTTTTGCCATGACCATCAACAAATCCCAAGGCCATACACTGAAGAAAGTAGGGATTTTTTTGCCAGAACCCGTTTTTGGACATGGACAGTTATATGTGGCTTTTTCACGTGTGAAAAGATGATGCAATAAAAAGGTGAAAGTGTTGGATACACCCATTCAAGTCAAATTGCTGCCCAGTAGTGAAATACTCTTTACTACAAATATTCTCTCTAATAATATTTTATTTTAAATTCTTTAGATACATATTAGATTTAGATACATACTTACTTTCTAATTAAATACAAATATTACAATAAATTAGTTTAGCCATAGATGTATAGCAATAGAGAAAAAAAAAAAAAAATATTATTTGTTATACAAAAAGATATTAAAATTAGTTATTATATATAAAATAGTTATTTAAGAAATATAGTCGTTAGTGTTCATTTTCACTAACAATATAGTATATAAAAATATTTTAGTTTAAATTCTTTATATGCATATTACATTTAGATACATACTTATTTTCTAATTAAACAAAAATATTCCAATAAAATAGTTTAGCCATAGATGTATAGTACTAAAAAAAAAAAAAAAAAAAAAAATTACTTTACCCATAGATGTATAGGAATTGACCAAAAAAATAACAAAAAAATAGTTTACAAATAGATGTATAGCAATAGAAATAATCCAAAATACCAAAAAAATTAGTTTAGTTTTAGATAAAGACATTATAATTAGTTATTAGATATTAAATAGGCCTTCAAGAAATATAGTCCTTAGTTTCACTTTTCACTAAAAATATAGTGTATAAAAATATTTTACTTTCAATTATTTACATACATATTCTATTTAGATACAACACAAATATTACAATAATTTAATTTGGCTATAGATGTAGAAGAATAGAAATAGACAAAAATACCAAAAATATTACTTTCGTTATAAAGATATTATAAATAGGTTTTAGATATAAAATAGTTATTTAAAATATATAGTACTTACTTTTTTAGCTTTGAAACTTTCTTTTTACATTTCATTGTATATGTATATAAACACACATTTTGTAGTAGATTGTAGATGTGTATCATCTAAATGCTTGCATTTAGTGATAAGAACCTGAAGCTCCAGCAGTATAGCTGCTGAGAGATTTCATTTTCTTTTTACACAGGGTGAGGTTTTTGTGAACAGCTAAGGCTGCCTTCAGATTTGCAGATGCATCTGCAGCGTTTTGAAGATGCATCTGCAAGCATCTGCATGCAGACGGTAGACCCTATCTTTATAATGGGACGCACTGTGTCTGCAGATGCTTGCAGGCAGCCGTGCGCACCCATTTACTCCTATATGTGATCTGTGCGCAGGCGGATGCCTGCATACAAATCACACACTCCCACCCTCACCAGGGATGCAACATGTCGTGTCCCTGGTGCGGAGGAGAGTCTGTGATCTGTACCCAGGCATCTGCCTGCGCAGAGATCACATATAGGAGTGAATGGGTGTGCTCGACTGTCTGGAAGCATCTGCAGACACTGTGCGTCCCATTATAAAGATAGGGTTTACCGTCTGCATGCAGATGCATCTGCAAAATGCTGCAGATGCATCTGCAAGTCTGAAGGCAGCATTAGAAGACGGGTGGGACAGCTGTTCACACACATCTCTATCTTGAAGTGTGTTCTGTACATATAAATACATACATACATATAGGTACATATTTAGACACATAGGGAAAGAATAGACATTTTCATTTTAAATCTGACTTATTCTGCTATTTGTGGAATTTATAGTGTGAACAAATCAATTTTGACACTTGCTGTCTAATGGTGACCTACAGTACTCTTACTGTAAGTTGCATGAAATGTTAATGGAATTTGTGCTTTACTTACAGTAGTTGCGGCACATGTGCTTTCAACAGTTTCAACTGCCAAAATCACAGTTAGCTCTGATTTTTAGTGGTTGCATTTAGTCAACCTGTTAAAGCTGTGCTTGCCGTATTTACTGCAAGCTAATTGCAAGTTCCATATACATTACATGTTACTTGCTGAAAGTGAGCTGTAGGTAGGTCCTTTGGTGCCAAGTGCAGAAATTGTATTTGGTTATTCTACACCTTCTGCAAATAGCCAAAAAATATCTGCTTTAAAAGGAGTCTAACTATTAATTATTAGGGATAGAGTAGAGTAGGTCCCACCAGTTGTAAGGCTACCTTCCCGTGGTTGGTGGGGAAACATGTACTGGCTTAATCATAGATTATTAATATTCATATATAAATTGAATATACGTAATCTGTACAAAACATCAGTGCCAGTATCTGTACGAAAAGCCTTGCCTTAGAATCATGACATGTACTACACTGACATATACCATACAAACATTGGTAGTTAATAGATAGATATCATGTCTTATTTGCATTATTGTCAAATTTGAATGAATAATGTATATATGCATGCTAGACTCCCGATTCTTTACAATTGGGCCGCCATCTATCATGGAATAATTGGATTATTAGTTAAAAATCTAATTTAATAAACTTTACACCAGTTCTAGAATCCCGATGCAATCGCATCGGGCTCACAGCTAGTATGAAATAAAGATTGAGCATTAATAGCAACAATCACGTGTGTGGACTTTCATAACAATTTTTGGTGTGCCAGGGTTCTCATTTCTATATATCAGTTTTTTCTCCTGAGCACCCTCTTGTCCTCATCGGTAGAGCCAAGCATTACCCATATTATACTCAGCATGATGTCGACAGTAATGCCCCATTGACATAGGGGCATTACCGACAGAGTTTTTTGATGTGATGTCAATGGAATCTCCAAGGAACGCTAGCAGGAGTGCTCTGTAACCGCTCTGTCTGTGTTCATGGAGATTGGTGCTGGGCATGACAATAAGGTAGTTAACAACTACCTGAATGTTAGTTCTTAGGCACATAGTAAGAAAAAAATACAGTCCAGGATAACCCCTTTGAATATAATTGCACTTATTTGCTGATGACATGGTTATTATTATTATTTATTTACCGTATATACTCGCGTATAAGCCGAGTTTTTCAGCCCAAAAATTGGGCTGAAAAGTACCCCCCTCGGCTTATACGCGAGTCAGTGCTGTATACCGATGTATACATCGGAACATACCGATGTATACATCGGTATACAGCAGCCCCCGCATCCCCAGTAATGCAGGGCCCCCCAGCCTGACTCCGGTCACCTGTAAAGCAAACTATACTTATCAGTGTCCCGCTGTCCGCGCCCGCTCGCCACTGACATCCGCGATCCTCCATCTTCATGCGTCTTCTTCCTGTTTCTGTGCTCGTCGCAGGCAATGACGTCATTCCCTGCGACGAGCACAGGAAACAGGAAGAAGACGCATGAAGATGGAGGATCGCGATGTCGGCAGCGGCGGGCGCGGACAGCGGGACACTGATAAGTATAGTTTGCTTTACAGGTGACCGGAGTCAGGCTGGAGGGGCCCTGCATTACTGGGGCTGCCTGTATACTACCGCTGGGGCTGCAATACACTACTACTGGGGCTGTATACACTACCACTGGGGCTGCTATATACTACCACTGGGGCTGTATATACCTCTGGGGCCCTGTATACTACCACTGGGGCTGTATAAACCACTGGGGCTGTATATACTGCTGGGGCCCTGTATACTACCACTGGGGCTGTATACACTACCACTGGGGCTGCTATATACTACCACTGGGGCTGTATATACCTCTGGGGCCCTGTATACTACCACTGGGGCTGTATAAACCACTGGGGCTGTATATACTGCTGGGGCCCTGTATACTACCACTGGGGCTGTATACACTACCACTGGGGCTGCTATATACTACCACTGGGGCTGTATATACCTCTGGGGCCCTGTATACTACCACTGGGGCTGTATAAACCACTGGGGCTGTATATACTGCTGGGGCCCTGTATACTACCACTGGGGCTGTATATACTACCACTGGGGCTGTATATACCTCTGGGGCCCTGTATACTACCACTGGGGCTGTATACACCACTGGGGCTGTATATACTGCTGGGGCCCTGTATACTACCACTGGGGCTGTATATACTGCTGGGGCCCTGTATACTACCACTGGGGCTGTATATGCTACCACTGGGGCTGTATATACTACTAGGGCTGCGTCTATACTACCACTGGGGCTGTATATACTGCTGGGGCCCTGTATACTACCACTGGGGCTGTATATACTACTAGGGCTGCGTCTATACTACCACTGGGGCTGTATATACCACTGGGGCTGTATATACTACTGGGGCTGCGTGTATACTACCACTGGGGCTGCTGTATCTACCTCTGGGACTGGTGTATACCACACTGCTGGGGGCTGTATACTTGTGCTAGGATCCACCCTCGGCTTATACACGAGTCAATAGATTTTCCCAGGTTTTGGGGGCAAAAGTAGGGGGGTCGGCTTATACATGAGTATATACGGTATATAGCACCATTAATTCCATGGTGCTGTACATGAGAAAGGGTTACATACAAAATTATATATAGTTTATGCGTCGGCCGCAAGGACCAGGGTTTACTCAGTAGCTGGGTCGGCAAAAAGTTTGAGGATGTCATCGTGACTGTGGCCCAGCTCCATGGCCCTGGCCGCACAATAATGAGTGATTATATTTACAGAGGATTCTCGTGACGCCACCTTTGGAACCTGGTCATAGGTGACCATCGCTGCGTTTGGGGACCTCTGGGGTTGATGGAATGGCAGCCAGGATGGTATTGCTCCCCACAGGAGGAGCGGGGCCCCAGGGTTGGTGTGATAGTCTATTAGGACAATGGTGATTATGTGGCGCCCCACTGGTCGGTGCGCCACGTAGGGGTACTGCACCCAGACCAGCATGTGTAGTATTCCTGTGACCAGGGGATGGGAATGTTAACTTGAGGCCCTCACCACACGCATTCACACTCCTAGAATCAGGGGACTAAGGGGTTAAATCTTTGGTTAGGAGACCCAGCCTAGGTGGGAGGAGCTTAGGTGGGTAGTGGAGAGTGGAAAGAAAGCTTAGTCAGAATCCTGGGAGTAGGCGAAGAAGAGGGACCCTGCGAGTGTCGCAGAGGGAGGGTGCCTAAATAGGGGTGACCAGGACAGAAAGGAAGATCCTTGGGTGTCAGCTGACACCCGGCACCAAACCATCCTGATAACCGGTCTGGGGGAAGCCTGGTCCATTAACAGAGAACCGTCTCCGAATGCTGTGCAGGACAGTTCAGCCCTGAGCCGCCAACGCGGAGGGCCATGGGCAATCAGAGAGCCATGACCCAGTCCAAAGCACATCCCCACCAGAGACACCGTCCAGGGCCGTGAGCCCCTTAGGAAAGGGTGAACTTTATTCAGACCATGGGCCTGGTGTGAAACAAGAGGCTCTGTGCAGGGCCGTGCTGAGAGAGTAAGGAGCAGTGCAGAGAGAGAGAGAAAGTAAGGACAGAGGGAGAATCCTGAAGGAGCACCACTAAGGGCCTCAAAGAGATGTTCCATCCTCTGGTGACTACCCAGTCCAGCTACCAGGGACTGTATACCTGTAAAACCCATTTAGAGCCAATGTGTGGTGTCTTATTCCATCGCGCTGCATTCCAGTCTCCTCAGGCAGACTGCATCAAGCCTCAACCTGCGGAGCCTCCTTCCTGTGTGAGTTCTCCATTTTCATCACTGCCCCAGGGCTTCTGCTCCACTTGCGGGAAGCATTACCATCTGGCTGCTTACCATCATCCCTGGAGGTCTGAAGCAGCGCTGGTAACATTACCAGGTGTCAAGGACCCTATTGAAGGTGCGAGAGACTATTACCACTGGGACTGCATGTGTACCCGGCCTCGTTAGGCTGATGTAAATTAAAATATGTTGGTTTCAGTTATGTTTAAGAGGAAGTGCCTCCCGGACTGGATGAATGTTATTATTGAAAATGTTATTATTGTTATGTTATAAAGCATATAAAAATTTAGCTCTGTATCGGGCCCGGGTGGAATCACTCGCTGACGAGTGAGTTCACCCAAGGGGGAATGTGGCGCCCCACTGGTCGGTGCGCCACAGAGGGGTAGTGCACCCAGACCAGCGTGTGTAGTATCCCTGTGACCAGGGGATGGGAATGTTAACTTGAGGCCCATTCACACACCTAGAATCAGGGGACTAAGGGGTTAAATCCTTGGCTAGGAGGCTCATCCCTGGTGAGAGGAGCTTATATGGAGCCCACTGGGACGGCGTACTCGGTACCGGACCGGGGTACTGCTGGGGATGTCACGGCAAACCTGGTCCGGACCGTGTCCCGGGTTCTCACAAGTAATAGGGGATATATACAGTGGATAATGTTTGTCGTGACGCCACCCACGGGTTGTGGTCAGTAATGGGACCACCGCAGCAGCGCAGCTCTGCCAGGAGGATGGAGGGATGGATGGGCTGCAGCTAGATGGATGAACCCGCCGCGGGTCGGGCTGCTCCTGGCAGGGTAAGAAGGACAATAACAGTTCTGTATACCTGGAATCAGACACGGAAACTGAGGCAGGGCTCACCGGGTTTACTCTCAAGTTCTTCCAAGTTACACAGTTCACGGTACAGTTCTTACAGCGTTACACAGTTAACTCCAGTAACACTTAACCCTCTGCAGCCACTTTCTCTGTTCTCCTGCGGATTGTATGGCGGCAGCTCGGCCCCTTGTATGTAGCTTCCCCCTATGTGTATGTGGGTGGTAAGCCGAGTCCTCGTGGTTGCTGCTGGGCCTCCAACCATGGGAGTAGGAACTCCAACTTGGAATTAAAGCTCCCCGTCGGTTTGTATGGGAAGGCGGTGTGAAACTTCAGTTGCCCTCAGAGCCGACACTCTGGTGCTTGCCTAGCCTGCAGTAACCCTGTCTCCTAAGGTGTTACCAGGCTCCTTCTAACCTGTGTGGATCCCAGTGACTTCAAGGGGAATCTACACCACCTGTAGTTGGTCGGTGTTGCTGTGTTCCTCGGACCCGGTGATACCGGTCCGGTCTCTGTCCTCACACTCCCCTGGGATGCCGGCTATGGACGAGCTTTCTCTCCATTGTTCTGTGACTCTGTGGACAGGGCTGGCATCAGCACCCGGCGTACCCGCGCAAGTGCCGGGGCCCAGGCATGACGGAGGGGCCCACCACCGCTGCCCTCCCACATCGCGCCACTGGTGTAGATATTTTTCTTACCGGCGCGGACTTTCATTCATTCAAAAGCCAGCCGCCAGCCCCCGCTCCGCCCCCGAATCGCGTCACATCCGGCTGGGCCGTCATGTCCGCTGATTATGCATTCCACAATGTGGAAAGCATAGAAGAGGCACCCCCGCTTCACTTCTTCTTCCTGTAGAACGCATAGAGGAGAAGGAAGATGCCAGACTGCAGGTGAGTATGGCTGGGGTCCGGGGGGATCCAGGCCCAGTCGTCAGCACCCGGGGCCCTGGTCTGGAGGGTAGGCCCCCTGTGAACCTCTTGCCTTGCAGAGGGCCCCTGAGCACTGCCCCTCTTTTCCCCCCACACACCCTCTCTCCCTCATAACCTGAGCGGCAGCGGCAGATCTGCTGCTGCTCACTATGGTCAGATGCTGATTGCAGCATCTGACTGTAGTGAGCAGCAGCAGATCTGCCAGCTGCCGCTCAGGTTATGAGGGAGAGAGGGGGCGTGGATAAACAGCACTCAGGGGCCCCCTGCAAGGGGAAAACTATACAGGGGCCCCCAGGGGCAAATTACACAGTAGCCCCCCTGTCAGGGGCAGATTACAGAGGAGCCCCCTACTGGGGGCAAATTACAGAGGGGCCCCCTGCCAGGGGCAAATAACACAGTGCCCAGGGGCCCCTTGCATGCAGTGGATAGACAGACACAGGGGGAGAGCTGGGCTATTTAGAGGCTGTGCTGGGCTATTTAGAGGCTGTGCAGGGTTATATATAATTTGTAGGCTGTCCTGGGCTCTATGGAGGCTGTGCTGGGCTCTATGGAGGCTGTGCTGGGCTCTGTGGAGGCTGTGCTGGGCTCTATGGACGCTGTGCTGGGCTCTATGGAGGCTGTGCTGGGTTCTATGGAGGCTGTGCTGGGCTCTGTGGAGGCTGTGCTGGGCTCTGTGGAGGCTGTGCTGGGCTCTATGGAGGCTGTGCAGGGCTATATATACTTTGGAGGTTGTGCTGGGCTCTACAGTATGGAGGCTGTGCTGGACTATATATAATTTGGAAGCTGTGGTGGGCTCTATAGAGGCTGTGCAGGGCTATATATGATTTGTAGGCTGCTGGGTTCTGTGGAGGCTTTGCTCAGCTATTTAGAGGCTGTGCTGGCTTATTCAGAGGCTGAGCTGGCTATATACAATTTGGAGGCTGGGCTGGGCTGTATGTATTATTTGGAAGCTTTGCTGGGTTGTATATATTATCTGGAGCCTGCTGTTGGGCTGTATATATTTGGAGGCTGGGCTGGCACAGCCTCCAGATAATATATATAGCCCAGCAGCAGCCTCCAAATATATACAGCCCTGCACAGCCTCAATATTGTATATCCAGCCCACCCAGGAACCTTTAGATTATATGCACAGCCCGCAGCTTCTATATTAGATTCATGAATCTAGGTATGTGTTAAAAGGGCCCACTGAACTGTTTCGCCCGGGGCCCACAAAAACCTGGAGCCGGCCCTGTCTGTGGATTCTGCGTCTCCAGGGAGCCCAATCCCACCAGGATGTGTCACTTTCTGTCTGGTCTTGTCTTTACAGCTCGGCTCACTCTGGCCAACTCGATCTTTACTTCTCAGCCTACTCCGGCCTATTCGCTCTTTACTTCTCAGCCTACTCCGGCTTACTGCTCTTTACTTCTCTTTTCCTCTATTTGTACTGGTCTACCACCTGACCTTCCTTCCTTCCCACCCACTTTCCTCTAAACCCCACCACCCCTCTGCCACCTAGAGTCCCGGGCTCCGGGTTTGGTGCTGTGCTCTTGTGGGTGTGTGTTCTGTGAGGGTGTTTGTTGCACAAACTGTCTACATTTCTGCCTGGCTGCAGTTCCCTATGTGGCCACCCTGGTCGCAGGGGCGCCACACTTAGGTGGGTAATAGAGAGCAGGAAAGAAAGCTTAGTCAGAACGCTGGGAGCAGGCGAAGAAGAGGGATCCTGCTAGTGTCGCAGAGGGAGGGTGCCTAAAGAGAGGTGACCCAGACAGAAAGGGGAATCCTTGGGTGTCAGCTGACAGCCGGCACCAGACCATCCTGATAACCGGTCTGGGGGGAGCCCGGTCCATTATCAGAGAACCGGCTCTGAGTGCGGTGCAGGAGAGTTCAGCCCTGAGCCGCCAACCCAGAGGGTCATGGGCAATAAGACAGCCACGACCCGGTCCATAGCACATCCCCACCAGAGACTTCATCCAGGGTCATGAGCCCCTTAGGAAAGGGTGAACTCTATTCAGACCATGGGCCTGGTGTAGAACAAGAGGCTCTGTGCAGGGCCGCACTGAGGAAGTAAGGAACAGTGCAGAGAGAGAGAAAGTAGGACACAGGGAGAATTCTGAAGGAACACCACTGAGGGCCTCAAAGAGACATTCCATCCTCTGGTGACTACCCAGGCCAGCTAACTGTGACTGTATATCTGTAAGCTGCCTGAAGGTTACGAGTAAAACTGTTCAGAGCCTATTCAACGTGTGGTGTCTTATTCCATTAGGCTGGGGAAAGCTTCATTCCAGTCTCCTCAGGCAGACTTCATCAAGCCTCCACCTGTGGAGCTGCCTTCCTGTGTGAGTTCTCCATTTCCATCACTGCCCCAGGGATTCTGCTCCACCTGAGGGGAGCATTACCATCTGGCTGCCTACCATCATACTTGGAAGTCTGAGACAGCGCTGGAAGATTACCAGGTACCATGGGTGGCGTCACAAACAATTTATTTTATTATTTTATCTTTACACACTTTTCAGCGACCACCAGGGCCACGGGCC
Source organism: Allobates femoralis (assembly GCA_033576535.1). NCBI lineage: Eukaryota > Metazoa > Chordata > Amphibia > Anura > Aromobatidae > Allobates > Allobates femoralis. Next base: position 189,954,934 of record JARQOC010000011.1, read on the forward strand.
TGGGCACTGGCCACCAGTGACAGCAACCTTGATCAACGCTCAGTTTCCGAGTACCTGACAGCTCTGGGGTGGGTCAATTATAGTTGGGATGCAGGATGGAGAGCACGGGGAATAATAGGAGGACACTGGGATTTCAGTTCCTTTACCTTTTACTCAGTGAAATGTGGTGCAGTTCGCGGCACTGGTTACGAGGCTTGAATGAGTCCAGTCAGCCTGGAGGCATTCAGGGTCCCACCTTGCTAGGAGGGATTGGAGGCCTTCCTGCTGCACTCTCTATCTTCTGGGTCCTGTTAGCCTATGAGCTATCCCGCGGCCCTTTTCCTGCTTGCATGACTTGGCTCGTATGGCACACAGTTCAAGCCTATCACGGGTAGGGTACCACAGGGCTGGTGGCGGCTTCGGGCTCTAGATATGTTGTTGTGCCACGGGGTCTTTGGTGTGGCCAGGAGACTTGCAGACTCCTGCTTTCCAGATTCGGTTGCCGAGACGTACAGTAGCCGCACAACCTAGGACTCTGTCATCCTCTATAGTGCCACTCTGGGGTGATCTCACTCGCAGCTCCACTTCCCAGAGCTCTCTCCTACACGTCCTCTCCTTTCCCTCTCCTCAGACATTCTCCCTCTAACTCCTCCGTGCCGGAAACAGGGCAGCTCCCCTGAACCCGGGTTTAGAGCTCCCCCTTCAGGCCCAGAGTGTGAATGGTGGTGGTTACCTAGCCTGGGGACCTCCTCCTGCTTCCAGGCATGACATCACCGCTGGTGAAGGAGGCAATGTCACTGTGGCAACCAGATCACTGGGGTGCCACGTTTACAGTGAACAAATTAACAATGACAGACTGGTACAGAGGGGGAAAGGATCCTGTCCTTGCAGACTTACATTCTACAGGATAATGGGGAAGAGACAGAAGGTCGGGAGTGCGGCAGCTCTGGTGGTGGTGGTGAGGTGGCAGCGTTGGTGGTGAGGCGGCAAAAAGGTCATTTCGGGCTGTAATTTTTCTGGAGAGATGGGTTTTCAGGTTCCGTCTGAAGTATGGTGGATAATCTCAGGAGTAGTCTGTGTGAGGAACGAATAAGTGTGGAGGAGAGGAGGAGGTCTTTGGAGGATCGAAGATTATGTGAAGGAAGATATTGGGAGATTAGTTCAGAGATATAGGGAGGGGACAGGTTGTGGACGGCTTTGTAGGTCAGTGTTAGTAGTTTGAACTGGATTCGTTGGGGAATTGGGAGTCAGTGGAGGGATTTCTAGAGGGGAGAAACATGGTAGTAGCAAGGAGAGAGGTGTATTAGTAGGGCAGCAGAGTTGAGGACAGACTGGAGTGGTGAAAGAGAGTTAGCAGGGAGGCTACAGAGGAGAATGTTGCAGTAATCAAGACGGGAGATGGTGAGGGCATGTACAAGCATTTTGGTAGATTGGGGGTTGAGGAAAGGATAGATCCTTGAAATATTTTTGAGTTGAAGGCGGCAGGAGGTGGCGAGATTTTGGATGTGTGGTTTGAAGGACAGAGCAGAGTCGAGAGTTACTCCGAGACAGCTGATTTCAGGTGCGGGAGAGAGCATGATGACATTTACCATAATAGATAGATCAGGTAGGGAAAATACATGGGATGGAGGAAAGATGATGAGTTCGGTTTTGTCTACAAGCATTTTTAGTAAATTGTTGACATGGTTAGTAGATGGTTGACATGGTTAATATAAAGAGTTTGGTTAACATTTGAATGTGCCTTTTCCTATCCTGGAGTTTCCAGGGAGATTAAAAGGATTTACTCAGAGGAAATAAAAAATTCTTCCATGGTCTGTGCTTTCATAATTGTAAAGATGAGATGCCCAGTGCAGTTCTATTATTCTTATAACACCTGTAATTTAGTGTGATGCAGGAGCTGCTCTCACTGCTCACCTATACCCTCTGGGACATTATATCACATATCTTTATAGTTCAGGAGGGCACAGACTATGGAAGAATTTAATTATTTCGGAGTAGACTTTTATGATAATAGGAGTCAGACATGTGATGGTGCAGACAGGAACAGGGGAAGAAGCTGTGTGATGGAAAAAAATATGCCTGCATTAAAGCTAGCAAGTGGGATTGAGTAGCACTTGATATTAAGATCTGCCAACACCTCCAACACCTGGGATAAACAACACTATCTGCATGTAAGAGTACTGCCTTTGGAATAAAATTAGAATTGCCACCCCAGAAAACAGCTCAGAAGTTTATTCTTGAATGTGAACAGCAGATATATGAGGTAATAACTGCCAGAGAGGTGTAAGTATTCTCATCAGCAGAATCTGAACGCTAATGTCTGTATGTACCGCATCAGAGAAAACAATGTGTGAGGGACTGTGACACAATATTAAAGAAGTTAGGCAGAAAATGTGTGTACAAGTTCCTGAAAAGTTACTGCAATAGATTGCTGCGTATAAGGATCTGCCGAGAGATGGTTGTGTCCGGCACTGTCCATGGGTACTAACCTGCTTAAAAATAGTAATTCTGATTAAAAAAAAAGAATAGATGGTAAAAACAGGAACTTTATTGAACAGTATTGTTTGCTTTCAAAACAAGTAGGGAAAATGTGATGTCTGTTCACCCTATGAGCCCCGGATGTAGGTATTGTAATGTATAGACTGTCAGTAGATTGTCGCATGTGTCAATAAACTGTCATAAGTACAATCCCACTGCTGCAAGTGTCACTCGTCTACCTCTTTACAAGTCATCCTGTTGCGTCTTTTAAGACTGTTGAAACTACCAAGCTCATTGTCTAATGTAAGACTGTGTAACCATTTAACCTGTGAGTAAAGTTTTGGACTGACTTCTGTGTGTGCTGCGTTCATTTGTCCAATCCTGAGTGGGTAACAATTCTGTCACCACAGATCTCTGAACTCAAACTGATGTAGCCCACAAAAGCTGTAGAGTTGGAGGCATACATATCATTGGAGCAACCTGTGCAACCAGCACAAAGGCCCACTTCCAGTGGTGGAACTAGAGTTGAATGGGCCACGGTGGAAGATTTGGATCTGCACCCTCCAACACCCACATGTTGGTGAGATGTATGGGCCCATGTTCCATTCTTAACCCTCTAAAGACATACGTGTTGCCCTCCCACATCATGTAGTAATATCGTCCATCCTGTACTAATGTCCCCCATCCTAGGCACATTCCTGGTATATATGTCCCTAGTCCTGGGCACCATTCTGGTATATATATCCCGGATCCTGGGCCCATGCCAGAATTCATATCCCCCATCCTGGACCCCTTCTATGTGTATATGTCCCTCATCCTGAAATATACGTCTCCCTTCCTAGGTCCCTTCCAGGTTTATATGTGCCAAATCCTCGTATATATGTCTCCTATCCTAAGCCCATCCTGGTTCATATGTCCCAATCCTAGCCCCATCCTGGTATATATGACCTCCATTCTAGTATATATATCCTCCCTCATGAGCCCATCCTGTTACATGTCCCCCATTTTCGTATGTATGTCCTCCTTCATGGGCCCATCCTAGTATATTCGTTTCCCATCCTGGCAGGGCCATATTTGGAGTTCCTGTCGCCATAGTCACTTTCAGCGGTTGCGCCCCCCCCCCCCCCACTCAATCAGTCAGACTTAGCATTTGTAGGCACAGCATTTTAATTTTCAGGCTAAAAGGAATGAACTCATGCACAGCAATGTAAAAACAAATTGCTGTTCAGTCTTTTGAGATTTTTCTTTCTACCTGTGTTTCCTAACTTTTATCTGAATTCCAGCACTCAGGGGGTTCACAGTTGTCAGTGCCCGTAGCCTTCAGATAGTAGTTAAGACCTCCATCCATACACATGAGACAAAAGTTGGCTAAACCTGCGAGGACAGTCTAAGCCGTGGGGGCTCTAAGTTATGGTTGGTTGAGAAAAATAAGGATCCAGCATGTCCGATTACAGGCTGTAGATCCTTTTGTCCTCTAAGTGATAAGCTGCCGCCAGAGACGTCTAACAACAGCTTCCATACAGTATACAGGAACACTGGGAAGAATGAGCGCTCCTGTATATGGGAGAGCCGAGCAAGCTCGCTGCCAGCCGAGCAATTGGACACCTATCTATAGTGCTTCGGAGCTTTAGTCAATTGTTTGGCTGACATTCAGCTGTATTTTTAGTCAAGCACACTTGCCCTTAATGTTTTAGGATAAAGTCTGTTAAGTTAAACATTACAACATCCACATGACTACCTCACCAGAACCACTTGCAATACAATAACACATCACTAAAACCCCTGTCAGTATATCACCAGAACCACTGTCAATACAGTAATACATCACCAGAACCATTGTCAATACAATAATATATCACTATAACCCCTGTCAGTACATCACCAGAACCACCGGCAATACAATAATACATAATCAGAACCACCATCAATACATCACCAGAACAGTACGTTCCCTATATAAATGTGTATGCAGATTAAATGTCCCATACTGCTCATCCTCCTTCCACATGTCCCATGCAGCTCATCCTCCATTCATATGTTCCATGCAGCTCATCCTCACCCCCATTCCCCTGAATCCCATGTTGCTTACTGTCTGTAAAGGGACCATATGTGTCCGACCATGCAGGAACAGGTTGGATATACCACAGCTCCTGGGCAGGGGAGGAAGGAGCAGAGTATACAGACATTACAGCCAGGGATCACAGCTGATTGTTTCTGTGATGCAAAACATTTAATTGTCTGATTATAAACTAGTTTTACATCACAAAAAGAATCAGCTGTGATCCCTGGCTGTAATGTCTTTATGCTCTAATAATATGTGATACCCAGTTGTAATGTCTGTATACGCTTATACGCTGTGATATAACCGACCTGTTCCTGCATGGTCAGACACATACATTACAAAGGGGCACATTTGGAAGAATATCTAGGGACAGGAACATTTTTCTTAACACATCCAATTGAGGAACTTATTTTTATTCTAAGATCTCATGTACACTCTTGGCACAGCTCCTTGAATCAGATTTCAGAAACTAAATTAAAGCTTTTGCTCTTGTCCAAAATCACAAAGGACTGTCCCTTATAAAATCCAGAACACATGGTCATCTGGATGAAGTGGTTAGTGTTGACCATGCACTGGTTGGTAACGCAGACCATGCGGGTGATGTTATGCCTAAAACTGCTGGGGAGCGGAATAGGAGGCCACAACATATGACATCATCTGAAGCTCCTACACTGAGAACAGCTGCAGCGTGAGGGTCAATGGAAGAAGGACAACCTATTTCAACAGAGCCGAGGAGTGACACAGGGCTGCAGCCTCAGTCCAACGCTCTTTAACATTTACATGAACCAGCTGGCGGTGGCTCTGGAATCGTCCTCAGCACCAGGTCTCACCCTCCATGACACCCAGGTGAAATGTCTGCTGTATGCTGATGATCTTGTGTTGTTATCACCAACTGAGAAAGGGCTCCAAGATCACCTGAAAATCCTAGAGATCTTCAGCAGCACATGGGCAATGACAATCAACCAGCAGAAACCTGCTGGCCATCCTCCTTTTATGATAAACACCTGTCCATTTACAGAAACCAATAAGTACACCTACCTGGGCCTAGAACTAAGCCAATCAGGGAGCTTCAAGCAAGCCATAGAGCTACTGAAAGACAAGGCATGCAAAGCCCTCTATGCCATCAGAAGACATCTGTACCATCTCAAGCCTCGGTAACCATCTGGTTAAAATCTTTGACTCTACTATTGCGCCAATCTTTCCGTACGGCAGTGAGGTCTGGGGACCAGTCTCATACCCAAACTGGTCAAAGTGGGACGTTGGTCCGACTGAAATATTCCACTTAAGAGTTCTGCAAGCATCTTCTCCAAGTTCATCTGAGCAGAGCTGGGCGGATTCCCACTACACCTCACAATCCAGAAAGCGCTATCGCTCAATGCTCATCAACAAAGTTGTAGTCCCAGCTCCTACCATCACAAAGCCTTCCTACACCAGGAAGCCCCAGGAAGCCTCCGAACACAAAGTACCCAATGCCAGCCTGACCAAGCCACCAACCTACATGGCCTGACAAAAGGCAAGATCTGGAAGATGGTACACAAAGGCAAAGAGGAATATCTCAGCATCTGAAGGAACGACATAAACAAATCATAGATATACCAGAACCTACAGAGGGAATACAAACTGGTTCCATATCTAGAGAAACTAGAAAACCCAAAAGAGCGATATATCCTCAGCCCGTACAGACTGAGCACCCACAGCCTACTCATCAATTTTGGGTGGCACCGACAGAATTACAAGCCCAGAGAGAGCAGACAGTGCCAGCAGTGCCCCCAGGAGGCTGGGAAGGAAGAGGCCCACTTCTTGCTGAGGTGCCCCAAATACTCCGCAGTGAGGGACACTCACTTCAAGAGACTGTCTGATCTATTCCCAGACTTCACCTCCATGGAGGATGAAGAGAAACTGCCGATACTACTGGGGAAAGAGGAAAGTGCAGGGGCCATAGCAGCGCAGAATGTCAGTGCCTGCCACAGACTAAGAGGAGACTGATATGCCATGGAATTCTACACCCCACCCTGGACACATCCCTATCCCCCAACTAAGAGCCTGATATGTCATGGACTTCTATACCCCACCCTGGACATGCCCCTATTCTGTAAAAGGAGGGTGATATATCCTGGACCTCTACATGCCTCCCTCCCTACCCCCGTTCCCCTATTTTTAACATTTGCTTTGGCAATGCTAAATGTGCTTAGTCCTGCCAATAAAACTCATTTGAATTGAATTGAATTGATCTAATGCAGAGGGACAGCACCAGTCAGGAGGAAACCATAGGGAAATGAGAGTGAGTGCTTCGGCTGAGATAAAATTATTAATAGCAACTAGTGTAACTGAGAAAAAATGTAATCAGCGCCCTCCCCCAATGAGAAAGTTTAGTTTTCCTTTTTTTCCCCCAATTATGACATGATTTCCAGTGATGCTAAAAGAAAAGACAGCATAGGGATTTCCTAATTTTGCAGACTCTGGGAAAAAAAGGCTTTACCATTAAGCCATAGCGTGCACATATTATCTGTAGACCCTGCTACAACAGATGAGGATTGGCTTGGGATTGACTTCAATAAGACATTTGTTAATCTGCTGTAAGTATATATCATTGCTACTGAGAATAGTTTGTATAACCTGAGTTACATTTTATACATATATGTAAATCTATATATACAGAGTTATAATAACTGTACTTTGTAGCATCCCACTTAGTTATCCTACGTTGTGCCTTTCTCATATATTCTGTTCCTGTCAAAATCCTCATTTGTACTCTTGCCTTTTGCATGTTCCCTTCTTATAATGTATACTTATGAAAAGTATCAATCAGAAGTTTACATACCCCTGTTCATGCAATATTTTCCCCTTGTTCTTATTGATATGTGCACATTGTGGTTCAGAATCCACATGCTCCTATCACCTCTCTGTCTGTCACTGAGCGGTGCTGACCCAACACCATGGTTGGCGCTGGGCAACAAGTATGCATAGGTTAAACTCCACGACTTGTGTCCCCTCAGCCAGTTTACTTATGTTTCTAATGAGCTTCTAATTAAATTGTAATTTGTAGTCCTCTGCTGGAGTCTTGAGTGGGACTCCTCCCTATTTAAACCGTCATCAGTCCCAGACTGCCAGTTATAGTTTACACTTTATGAGGTTCAGTCAATTTTTTTCAGCCTATTTTCTTATTGCTGTTTTACCTTGGCCCATATTTTTAACACTCTTCTGCTTGATGTTTCTGGCCATGTCCCTGACCTCCTGATATTGACATGGCTTTTCAACCATCCCTTCTCAACCCCACTCCATCGGCCAGCAGCTAATCTGTGGACTCAACCCAGGGGACTATGAGCCAGTTTCATTATATTCCAATAAAAACAAGGAAAACCATTGCATGACCACGTGCATTCAAACTTTTATACAGTAATATACAGTGGGAAAAAAGTATTTAGTCAGCCACCAATTGTGCAAGTTCTCCACTTAAAAAGATGAGAGAGGCCTGTAATTGACATCACAGGTAGAGCTCCGATTTGGAAAGAATTTTTTTTTAATATTGGTGGAATATAAGTATTTGGTTGATAACAAAGTTCAACTCAATACTTTGTTATATATCCTTTGTTGGCAATGGTCAAACATTTTCTGTAAGTCTTCACAAGGTTGGCACACACTGTTGCTTGTATGTTGGCCCATTCCTCCATGCAGATATCCTCTAGAGCAGTGATGTTTTGGGGATGTCACTGGGCAACATCGACTTTCAACTCCCTCCAAAAGGTTTTCTATAGGTTTGAGATCTGGAGACTGGCTCCAGGACCTTGAAATGCTTCCTATGAAGCCACTCCTTCATTGCTCTGGTGGTGTGTTTGGGATCATTGTTATGCTGAAAGATCCAGCCAAGTTTCATCTTTAATGCCCTTGCTGATGGACGGAGGTTTGCACTCAAAATCTCACAATACATGGCTCCATTCATTCTTTCATTTACACGGATCAGCCGTGCTGGTCCCTTGGCAGAGAAACAGCCCCAAAGCATGATGTTGCCACCCCTATGCTTCATAGTAGGTATGGTGTTCTTTGGATGCACCTCAGCATTCTTTCTCCTACAAACATGACAAATTGTGTTTATACCAAACAATTCTACTTTGGTTTCATCTGACCATATGACATTCTCCCAATACTCTTTTGGATCATTCAAATGTTCTCTTGCAAACTTCAGACGGGCCCAGACATGTAATGGCTTAAGCAGTGGGACACGTCTGGCACTGAAGGATATGAATCCCTGGCTGCATTACTGATGGTAGCCTGTGTTTCATTGGTCCCAGCTCTCTGCAGGTCATTCACTAGGTCCCCCATGTGGTTCTGGGATTTTTGCTCACCGTTCTTGAGATCATTTTGACCCCACGGGGTGAGATCTTGCGTGGAGCCCGAGATCGAGGGAGATCATCAGTGGTCTTGTATGTCTTCCATTTTCTAATTATTGCTCCCACAGTTGATTTCTTCACACCAAGCTCCTTGCCTATTTCAGATTCAGTCTGGTGCAGGGCTACAATTTTGTTTCTGATGTCCTTCGACAGCTCTTTGGTCTTCACCATAGTGGCGTTTGGAGTGTGACTGTTTGAGGTAGAATCCACCTGAGGAAATCCATCTGAGGAAGACAACAGACCGTTGTTGAAATGTGTTGTGGTAGTGTCTTAATAAAGAGGTTTGTTAGCTCCTAAGGGAATCCCTTGTCTATGTGCCCCAGTGCTCCCCCCAGATAGCCACATAATACTATCCTTTTCCTTGTTTGAGGTTGGGGATAGGTGTCTTTTATACTGATAACAAGTTCAAACAGGTGCCAGTAAGGCTAGGGCCACACTTGAGAGGTTGAACCCGTTTACTGGATGCATTACTGGATACAGTTTTTTAAGTTGCCATTTTTGAGGCATTTTTAACAGATCCGACACCGGATCCGTTAACGCATGGTACCTATATGCACCATGCATTAAGGCATGCGTTTCCGATAGACCCCCATGTTAAAATGCACCAAAAAACGTTGCAGACCCTATTAAAAACGGATTTCTCAAAAACGCAATGCGGTAAACGGATTGCTCTTTTGCACACTTTTGCAATGCATTTTTTTGCATTGGAGTCTATGGGTGCGTTAACACATGCGTTTTTCGACATCTCAAAATTAAAAAACTGGATCCAGTAACTGGATTGCAGACGCAAGTGTGGCCTTGCCCTAATACAGGTAATGAGTGGAGGACAGAGGAGCTTTCTAAAGAAGAAGTTACAGGTCTGTGAGAGCCAGAAATCTTGCTCGTTTGTAGGAGAAATCTTGCTTGTTTGTAGGTGACCAAATACTTATTATTCAAGATTTTCTTTCTCATTTTCTCTCTCATAGTTGAGGTCTACCTATGATGTCAATTACAGAACTCCATCATCTTAAGTGGGAGAACTTGCAGCACAATTGATGGCTGACTAAATACTTTTCTTCCCCAATACATATGTATATTTATATATATAAATATAAATATTATATATATATATATATATATATATATATATAATATATATATATATATACAGTGTGTTGTGATAGTATTTAGCCCCCTTGAACTTTTCACCCTTTTGCCACATTTCAGGTTTCAAACATAAAGATAAAATTCAAAATTTTTAGTGAAGAATTAACAACAAGTGGGACAGAATCGTAAGGTGGAATGAAATTTATTGGATATTTTAAACTTTTTTAATAAATAAAAAACTGAAAAGTGGGGCGTGCAATATTATTCAGTCCCTTTACTTTCAGTGCAGCAAACCTCTACAGGAGTTCAGTGAGGATCTCTGAATGATCCAATGTTGTCCTAAATGACTGGTAATGATAAATAGAATCCACCTGTGTGTAATCAAGTCTCCGTATAAATGCACCTGCTCTGTGATAGTCTCAGGGTTCTGTTTCAAGTGCAGAGAGCATCATGAAGACCAAGGAACACACCAGGCAGGCCCGAGATACTGTTGTGGCGAAGTTTAAAGCCAGATTTGGATACAAAAAGATTTCCCAAGATTTAAACATCTCAAGGAGCACTGTGCAAGTGATCATATTGAAATAGAAGGAATATCAGACCACTACAAATCTACCAAGACCCAGCCGTCCCTCTAAACTTTCATCTCGAACAAGGAGAAGACTGATCAAAGAGGCAGCCAAAAGGCCCATGATCACTCTGGATGAACTGCAGAGATCTACAGCTGAGGTGGGAGAGTCTGTCCATAGGAAAACAATCAGTCGTACATGACAAATTGGCTTTATGGAATGGCAAAAGAAAGCCATTCTCAAAAATATCCAAAAGCTATTGAAGTTTGCAAAAGCCACCTGGAACACCGAACATGTGGAATAAGGTGCTCTGGTCAGGTGAAACCAAAATCAAACTTTTTGGCCACAATGCAAAACGATATGTTTGGCGTAAAAGCAACACAGCTCATCACCCTCAAAACACCATCCCCACTGTCAAACTTGGTGGTGGCAGCATCATGGTTTGGGCCTGTTTTCATCAGCAGGGACAGGGAAGATGGTTAAAATTGATGGGAAGTTGGACAGAGCCAAATAGAGGACCATTCTGGAAGAAAACCTGCTGGAGTCTGCAAGTCTGCAAAAAACCTGACACTGGGACGGAGATTTATCTTCCAAGAAGACAATGATCCCAAACATAAAGCAAAATCTACGATGGAATGGTTCAAAAATAAACGTATCCAGTTGTCAGAATGGCCAAGTCACAGTCCAGACCTGAATCTAATCGAGAATCTGTGGAAAGAGCTGAAAACTGCTGTTCACAAACGCTCTCCATCAAACCTCACTGAGCACCAGCTGTTTTGCAAGGAAGAAAGGACAAGAATTTCAGTCTCTCGATGTACAAAACTGATAGAGACATAACCCCAAGTGACTTGCAGCTGTAATCGCAGCAAAAGTTGGAGCTACAAAGTATTAACTCAAGGGGCCGAATAATATTGCACGCCCACTTTTTAGCTTTTTATTTGTTAAAAAGTTTAAAATATCAAAAAAAAACCGCTTCCATTTCACGATTGTGTCCCACTTGTTGTTGATTCTTCACAAAAAAAATAGAATTGATATCATTATATTTGAAGCCTGAAATGTGGCAAAAGGTTGAAAAGTTCAAGGAAGCCAAATGCTTTCACAAGGCACTGTATATATATATATATATATTATATATATATATATATAATATGCACTGTATACACATATACACATATATACAGTCATATGAAAAAGTTTGGGCACCCCTCTTAATCTTACTCTTTTTTTTTTTGTTTAAAATTTTTTTTTGCAACAGCTATTTCCGTGTGATATATGTAATAACTGATGAACACAGTAATATTTCAGGATTGAAATGAGGTTTATTGTACTAACTAAAAATGTGAAATATGCATTATTTCAAAATTTGACAGGTGCCAAAGTATGGGCACCTTTCTGATTTTCATGATTTCAATACTCCTAACTACTTTTTATTGACTTACTGAAGCACTAAATTGGTTTGGTAACCTCATTGAGCTTTGTACTTCATAGCCCGGTTATCAATCATGAGAAAAGCTATTTCAGGTGTCCACTTGCAAGTTGTTCTCCTAGTTGCATCTTCTCTGAGGAGTGGCATTATGGGCTCCTCAAAACAGCTCTCAAATGATCTGAAAAAAAAGATTGTTCAACATAGTTGTTCAGGGAAAGGATACAAAAGTTGTCTCAGAGATTTAACCTGTCAGTTTCCACTGTGAGGAACATAGTAAGGAAATGGAAGACCACAGGGACAGTTCTTGTAAAGGCCAGAAGTGGCAGGCCAACAAAAATATCAGAAAGGCAGAGAAGAAGAATGGTGAGAACAGTCAAGAACAATCCACAGACCACCTCCAAAGACCTGCAGCATCATCTTACTGCAGATGGTGTCACTGTGCATCGGTCAACAATACAGCGCACACTGCACAAGGAGAAGCTGTATGGGAGAGTGATGCGAAAGAAGCCGTTTCTGCATGCACGCCACAAACAGAGTCGTCTGAGGTATGCAAAAGCACATTTGGACAAGCCAGTTTCATTTTGGAAGAAGGTCCTGTGGACTGATGAAACAAAGATTAGTTGTTTGGTCATACAACAAGGCGTTATGCATGGGTCACCAAAAACACAGCATTCCAAGAAAAACACTTACTACCCAGTGTCAAATTTGGGGCAGGGTCCATCATGCTTTGGGGCTGTGTGGCCAATGACGGCATCGGGAGTCTTGTTAAAGTTGAGGGTCGCATGGAATTCCACTCAGTATCAGCAGATTCTTGAGAATAATGTTCAAGAATCAGTGTCAAAGTTGAAGTTACGCCGGGGATGATCTTTCAGAAGACAATGATCCAAAACACCGCTCCAAATCTACTCAGACATTCATGCAGAGGAACAATTACAATGTTCTGGAATGGCCATCCCAGTCCCCAGACCTGAATATCATTGAACATCTGTGGGATGTTTTGAAGCGGGCTGTCCATGCTCGGCGACCATCAAACTTAACTGAACTGGATTTGTTTTGCAAAGAGGAATGGTCAAAAATACCTTCATCCAGGATCCAGGAACTCATTAACAGCTACAGGAAGTGACTAGAGGCTGTTATTTCTGCAAAAGGTGGATCTACTAAATATTAATGTCACTTTTCTGTTGAGGTGCCCATACTTTTGCACCTGTCAATTTTTGAAATAATGCATATTTCACATTTTCGGTTAGTACAATAAACCTCATTTCAATCCTGAAATATTACTGTGTCCATCAGTTATTACATATATCACACTGAAATAGCTGTTGCAAAAAAACTATTTTAAACAAAAAAAAAAAGAGTAAGATTAAGAGGGGTGCCCAAACATTTTCATATGACTGTATATATATATGTGGTGCCCCTGCGGATTGGTCACCATTAGAAGTTGCAGCATCCGGGATTGATAAGTCCAGTCACCCAAACACCCAACACATCCCGATCCCAAGACTAGGGACTCTAAGCCCAGCAATGAGATAGCGGGAGGAGACAAGTGGAGGGTGGGAAAGTTAGACAGGAAATGGTCAGGAATGGGGAACAAAACCAAAAAACACCACAGGATGTTGTTCAGTTAGTTAGTTAGCCAGTCATTCAGTTAGTCAGACGGAGAGGAGAGCACACCATCATTTTACGAGACTGAAAGGACACGGACCCGGCGGCCTGTACCACTATAACGCTGTTCCGGGTCCCGTGCTACAGACCGTAGAGAGAAACAGAAGGAGTCTTTGATGATATTCTAATTCATTGAGACCTGTATCTGTATCTGTTCCCAGGGGAGCTTTTGCTTTTACCCCTTAACCCCTGTACAGGAATGTGGACATATATAGGATCCTTTCGTTGAGTCCTCTGAGTAGCTGCTGGCTGATGAAGCAGGCTGGCAGGAATAGTCAGGTAGCTGAGTCAGAGCCTGGAGGAACAGACAAGGGACAAAAATTGCAAAATATAAAGAGGGGGGGACAAGAGGCGCAATAGTGCCCTATCACTAGTGACACTGTATCAAACGGTGGTGCTGTGTAGCTGCTCACCTGGTCCAGTTGTGGCCCCCACAACTGGTTTGAAGGCGTGTAGGAAACACTGTTCCAAGCTGCTGCAGGACCTCCACCTACCACTGGATAGTGATATATTCCAAGAAAGGTGATGGGAAAAAGATGGTGTGTCACGGTCCGTGCTGCTTCTGTGTTCAAATAACTCACCAAGGAGCCAAAAAACTTTCCATCCTCTTTATTCCTCCAACGCGTTTCAACGCCTCCCCCGGCGCCTTCCTCAGGGAAGGCGCCGGGAGTGGCGTTGAAACGCGTTGGAGGAATAAAGAGGATGGAAAGTTTTTTGGCTCCTTGGTGAGTTATTTGAACACAGAAGCAGCGCGGACCGTGACACACCATCTTTTTCCCATCACCTTTCAAGGGACAAAAATGTCACTCAAAAGAATAGTAAGAAACGGTCCGAGGTCTGAAACCTCAAATCCATCTGGCTGGTTAATAGCGAAATAAAATAGAGAGCACCAGAGCAAGTATAAACTATTACTAGAAGCTCAAAGCAGTTTTCTTGGAGTTTAATTAGGATGTTTTGCTGTGCCACTGGCAACAACAGGGAGCTGATTACTCCTACTGAATGGCAACCACAGAAGGTTGCACCTTTTTTTATACTAGATAGCTCCGTGAACCACTGTGCATCATTATGCCTAACCATGCAGGGAGCAGAAAATTTGTATGTTTAGGGCAAAGAAATCTTGGATGGTAGCCCTGGAAATCACTCTGTAAACTCCGAAACAGGCCAGAATTTAAACATTGGGTTGAGTCTTTAGAGTAGTTGCTGGCCAATGGAGCTAGCTGGCAGCAATAGCATGTAGTGAAATCAGAACCAGGGGAGCAGACAAGTGATGAAATTGTCAGTCAGATAAATAGTGAAAAATGGGTCTGAAACCTGAAATCCAGCTAAGCTAGGTAAACAAAGGCAAAATAAATGGAGAGCGCCAGAACAACTATAAACTATTACTGGCAACTCCCAGCAAAGTGGTTTAACTTGGATGTGTTGCTGCCCAACTGGCCACAACAGTGAGCTGTATTGAGGTTTTATTTTTTGCATATACACCAAGGAAGTCTCCATATTTATTCATTGAATATAAACTCTTGATGAATGACATTGTCGCGGCCCACTGGGTCCGGCCTTGTGACACAGATGAATGACTGTCGACGGGAGGAATATAAGGTCACACATCAGCATTCTAAGTATGACCAAACTTCCATGTTTATGGGTGGGGGAATACTTATTATACAGTATCTCCTTGGGTTTGGTAAAGAATTAAGAGGAAAAATATAAGTATCTTGTTGGTTGTATGCAAAACATAAGATATAAAACAAGCATTTTATCGAATACTTAGTATTACTCTACTGATTGGTTACATTTCAACAAACATTACATATGTGACTTGCTGGCATGTATGAGCGCGTATCTCTTATCATCTATATAAAATAATGAACAGATGCTAATGAGCTTTGCTTTGCAGAGCAAATATAATGTGTTCTGCATTCCTTCTAAAGTGAAAATTAGATAATGTATTGTCTGTAATGTCAGTGCATGTCGGGGATGTATCTGGTAACTCAAACAAGAAACCCCCAGAAAAATCTGTTCAATGTTCATTTTGAATGTGAAACAAACATGCTATACAATGAAGTTATTTATATTGTTTATGGTGCGTTCACACTGGCGGTTTTGCCCGGATCCAGCTTGCGGCAAACCCCATGCATTGTCTACGGGGCTTGCGGTAAGTGTGCGGCAGATGCGGCAAGTGTGGTTTCGGCAGTTGCAGCAGATGCGGCCGCAAAATAAACAGCAACTGCTGAAACCGCACTTGCCGCGTCTGACGCACACTTACCGCAAACCCCGTAGACAATGCATGGGACTTGCCGCAAGCTGGATCCGGGCAAAACCGCCAGTGTGAAGGCACCCTAAACAATATAAATACAAATCATCATGATGCGTTCCCCTGTGCGTGGTGCAAATCGCACTCCCCGCAGACCGCTGTGTAGCTAGTATCCAGGGAACACAGCGGCTTGCTAGGGGCCGCGTTCGCCGCTATGCAGCCTGCGTGAAGGCTGCGTAGTGACAAAAATATTCTACGTTTTCTGCAAACAACGCAGGGAACATTGTAATCTAATGTTGTTCAAGTTGCTTCTTTATGAGAATGAACGCTCACATTCTGTTTTGAAATTTGTTTTCTGTCCTGCAGTTTTCAACCATGGACCAAGAAATAGTTGAAAAAATGTGTTACCTGATCTGGCAGGTAAAGACGTCTCCTGAGTTAAAAGCCTTATCTCCTAGCACAAGCCACCCAACAGTTTTCCAGTACTTTAACTTTATACTGTCGATAATCACATGTATCATCGGATTTGCCGCCAACCTTCTCGTCATCATTATCACTGGATTCTTATTGAAGAAAAACAAATATAAAATCTGGTTCCTGAACTTGGCTGTGGCAGATTTCACCTTTATTTTGATTCTACCATTTCATGGTGTGTCTGAAATACGAGGAAGATGGCTGTATGGGTCCAGTGTGTGCAAAATCTACAACTTTCTTGCCTTTGTTAATACGTACGCCAGTATTTACATCCTCACAGTGCTGAATATTGATCGCGCCTTGTCCGTTGCCAAACCAATATGGCACCGTAGTTTCCATTCTCAGAAGTTTTGCTGCTTTATGTGCACACTCATCTGGGTATCATCGGCCGTGTGTAGTACTCCAGCCATCATCTATAGTGATGTATATGACGAAAACCAATGTACCCTGTCTTACTATGACACTTCACTTGTTGCATATGAACTAAGTTACACATCGGAAAATTGGTCACTCAATAATTCACTAGAAATGTGCGAAAATACCTCAGACCTTCAAACTTTTAAAAGTTTAGTTGCAGAATATAGAGAAACTAGTAAAAAGGCCCGATGCAATTGCATCGGAGCAGGGTGAAATGAATTGTGTGTATACAGGCGGGCCAGTGGGTAGCAGAGTATACAGGGGGCTCTGTGGGTAGCAGAGTATACAGACGGCTCTGAGGGTAGGAGATTATACAGGTGACTCTGTGGGTAGCAGAGTATACAGGTGGGTCTGTGGGTAGTGGAGTATACAGGCGTGTGTGGTGGTGGTGGCAGAGTATACAGGTGTGTGTGGTGGTGGTGGCAGAGTATATAGGTGTCTGTGGTGGCATAGTATACAGGCATCTGTGTGGTGGCAGAGTATACAGGTGTCTGTGGTGGTGGCGGCAGAGTATACAGGCGTGTGTGGTGGGGGCAGAGTGTAGAGGCGTGTGTGGTGGTGGCAGAGTGTACAGGCGTGTGTGGTGGTGGCAGAGTATACAGGCAGGTGTGGTGGTGGCGGCAGAGTATACAGGCGTCTGTGGTGGCGGCAGAGTGTACAGGTGTGTGTGGTGGTGGCAGAGTGTACAGGCGTGTGTGGTGGTGGCAGAGTGTACAGGCGTGTGTGGTGGCGGCAGAGTGTACAGGCGTGTGTGGTGGCGGCAGAGTGTACAGGCGTGTGTGGTGGCGGCAGAGTGTACAGGGGTGTGTGGTGGCGGCAGAGTGTACAGGCGTGTGTGGTGGTGGCAGAGTGTACAGGCGTGTGTGGTGGCGGCAGAGTGTAGAGGCGTGTGTGGTGGTGGCAGAGTGTACAGGCGTGTGTGGTGGCGGCAGAGTGTACAGGCGTGTGTGGTGGCGGCAGAGTGTACAGGCGTGTGTGGTGGCGGCAGAGTGTAGAGGCGTGTGTGGTGGCGGCAGAGTGTAGAGGCGTGTGTGGTGGCGGCAGAGTGTACAGGCGTGTGTGGTGGTGGCAGAGTGTACAGGCGTGTGTGGTGGTGGCGGCAGAGTGTACAGGCGTGTGTGGTGGAGTGTACAGGCGTGGTGTGGTGGCGGCAGAGTGTACAGGCGTGTGTGGTGGCGGCAGAGTGTACAGGCGTGTGTGGTGGTGGCGGCAGAGTGTACAGGCGTGTGTGGTGGCGGCAGAGTGTACAGGCGTGTGTGGTGGTGGCAGAGTGTAGAGGCGTGTGTGGTGGTGGCGGCAGAGTGTACAGGCGTGTGTGGTGGAGTGTACAGGCGTGTGTGGTGGCGGCAGAGTGTACAGGCGTGTGTGGTGGCGGCAGAGTGTACAGGCGTGTGTGGTGGTGGCGGCAGAGTGTACAGGCGTGTGTGGTGGCGGCAGAGTGTAGAGGCGTGTGTGGTGGCGGCAGAGTGTAGAGGCGTGTGTGGTGGCGGCAGAGTGTACAGGCGTGTGTGGTGGTGGCAGAGTGTACAGGCGTGTGTGGTGGTGGCGGCAGAGTGTACAGGCGTGTGTGGTGGAGTGTACAGGCGTGTGTGGTGGTGCGGCAGAGTGTACAGGCGTGTGTGGTGGCGGCAGAGTGTACAGGCGTGTGTGGTGGTGGCGGCAGAGTGTACAGGCGGTGTGGTGGCGGCAGAGTGTACAGGCGTGTGTGGTGGTGGCAGAGTGTAGAGGCGTGTGTGGTGGTGGCGGCAGAGTGTACAGGCGTGTGTGGTGGAGTGTACAGGCGTGTGTGGTGGCGGCAGAGTGTACAGGCGTGTGTGGTGGCGGCAGAGTGTACAGGCGTGTGTGGTGGCAGAGTGTACAGGCGTGTGTGGTGGCAGAGTATACAGGCGTGTGTGGTGGTGGAGTATACAGGCGTGTGTGGTTGTGGCAGAGTGTAGAGGCGTGTGTGGTGGTGGAGTATACAGGTGTCTGTGGTGCGCTCGTGCAAGGCAGGGGTTAAAAAAAAAAAAAAAAGATTATGCTCACCTCACCCCGAGCCCCCGCCGTCTTCTGCCGTGTTCCGCCGTGTTCTGCCGTGTTCCGCTAGGCTCCCGGTGGCTGTGCAGGCTCCCGGTGCCTCCAGTGATCTTCTATCTACTGAGACTGAAGGACCTGTGGTGATGTCAGAGTCACGTGACCCGCGATTTGCCTGGAGTAAGCTGGTGTCACGTGACTCTGACATCACCACAGGTCCTTGAGTCTCAGTAGATAGAAGATCACTGGAGGCACCGGGAGCCTGCACAGCCACCGGGAGCCTAGCGGAACACGGCAGAAGACGGCGGGAGAGGGCGGGAGACAGCGCGGGCTCGGGTAGAGGTGAGGATTTTTTTTTTTTTTAGAGTAGTGCGGGTCTGCGGCTCGTGATGACGCTGCGCGTCATCACTCGCAGTCCCGCGCAAAGCATGTTGGGATTGGGCTACAGTGCCCAACTCCCGATTATATAAGTAGATAAGTAGATGTCTGCTACAACAGAGCGTCTCGTACTCCCACTTGCAGTGGTTGGTTATATCATCCCGCTGTGTGTGATCGTGTCCTCTAACATCATCATCGCTCTCCATGTAAAGAGTTCCATGATGGTGGCATCATCCAGACTCTACAGATTGGTGATTTTTGCCATCATGAGCTTTTTCTGTGCCAGGACTCCATATGTTTTAACCTACATCACTTTTTTAGTGTCTGTTTCTACTTTGAAGATGACTTTGATGTATAAACTATCTGTCATTTTGCCGCTGTTATTCGGTATAGCAGCCACTAACTCTTTTCTAAATCCAGTGGTTTATGTTCTAGTAATAAAGCAAGCAAGGAATGAACTTCTTAATTTTTTAGAAAGAAGTAGATTGAGAGTGATAAAAAGGTTTTCAACAACTCCCAGCGCTCAATACTCCAATGCATGTGCAGGTCCAGTGGCCTGTGACATGACGGGAAGCAATGACATCCTGTCCATTTAGTCCCCAACCGACTTACACCACTTATTATCTCCATAGTCAGGTTATTGATGTAGCAATAATTAACACTTTTTAAATATGGCAAGTTTTTGTGGAAAATCTCCTTTTATGTGTGGTGTGAAAAAGTGTTTGCCCCCTTTCTGATCTCTTATTCTTTTGCATGTTTGTCCCACTTAAATGTTTCAGATGAGCAAACAAATGTTAACATTAGACAATGATAACTCAAGTAATCACAAAATGCAGTTTATAAATGAAGGTCTTTATTATTAAGAGAAAAAGTTATCCAAACCTATAGAGCCCTGTGTGAAAAAGTGATTGCCCCCTAAACCTAGTAACTGGTTAGGGCGCCCTTAGCAGTGACAACTGCAATCAAGCATTTGCGAAAACTTGTAAAGAGAGAGTGGGGTGCATCACTGTGAATAAACTATCCCTGTAGGGATGGGGTGCTGCTTTGCCAACAAGAGATTAGTGAGCCTGAAGAGAAAGAATTGACAAACACCAGCAGCACTCCACCTTTTAAAGTATCAAATAATACAAAGTATATTAAAGACCAAACCACAATACATTTACAAACAATTAAAACCATACAAAAAAAACACAGACCATCAGAAAGGAAAGGAACCCCTGCAAATGTATTCCATAAGTTTTAAATATCAGCAGATCCCCAGTAATTATCAGAATAACAGTAATTGTGACACAGCACCCCTATAGTCAAAAAAAATCAACAATTTGGTCATAAATCAAATTAAAATATGGTTTGACATACTGCAGGTATAGACTGTAACAACATGCAAAGAAGAGCGTGTGTCTGCCACAAATAGAAAGGCAGGGAACTGCAGTGAACTGCTCCCAGCACAAGGGCAGCCCGGCATGCACAAATAGAATATGTACAAGTGAAAAATGAATGAAATGAACCACCCCACTGAAACTACTTTCTCACCCAAACAATAAGACTCCGTGGTGTACCAGTCATGAGGAGAAGTGTCCAAGAGGTGGGAGACAAAGTCAGTGCATGGCCGGCCAAGCCACTAGGAACAGAGCGTGGAGCAGGGGGCCTATCTCCCACGCGTACCGCCGCTGTGTGGTGGCTTCCTCCCTTTATTACTAGAACATAAACCAACCTCCCTGAGGAAGCCGCCACGCAGTGGCGATACGACACTCTGCTGTGCTGATCACATGACCGGCACCGAGAACCAGGAAGTGGAGGAGCGCAGCGGCAAGCAGGGAGACACCAGGAGGACAGCACTGAAGAAGGTAAGTAAAGTGTTTTTTATTTTACTATGGGCAGCAGCATGGGGGCCATAGCCAGCACAGGGGGATGTGTGCCAGCCATGGGGGATGTGTGCCAGCCACAGGGGACGTGTGCCAGCCATGGGGGATGTGTGCCAGCCACAGGGGATGTGTGCCAGCCATAGGGGATGTGTGCCAGCCATGGGAGACGTGTGTCAGCCACAGGGTACGTGTGCCAGCCATGGGGGATGTGTGCCATCAATAGGGGACTGATTTCCACCGAAGAAAAAGCTGGGCTTTGTAGTCCGCGCTGACCTCAAGAATCTTCCAGTCTAGTAAAGGGTTAATCAGGTTCTGGTTTATTTGCCTACGCGTTTCGTGGCTTTAAATCTGCCACTTCATCAGGGATATCAATAGGGACGTGTGCCAGCACAGAGGGACATGTGCCAGCCATAGGGGACGTGTGCTAGGCATGGGGGTTGTGTGCCATCAATAGGGGACGTGTGCCAGCACAGGGGGATGTGTGCCAGTAATAGGGGACATATGGCATCACTGGGGCATGTGTGCCTGCACAAGAGGGCTATATCCAATATAATGGGCCCATATCCAGATTAAGGGGGCTAATTTTAGGATGGGGGGCTATGTCTCAGGATGAGGGACAATGTACAAGGATGAGGGTGCTATGAGAGACATATACCCTATATGATTTGTTAGACGGACATTGGCATTATTAGACCCCATTTAACATTAAAAATGACTTTTTTCTCTTTTCTATTTTCCTTTATCAAATTTGGGTGTGTGTCTTATAAAGCGAAAAATACAGTAATTTTAATACGGGCGGAAATTTTTTTAAAGTAATTTATTCGGTTTTACAGAGGTAGTCAGAGCATATTAGCCATCTTCTTAGAATGCAGCATAGGCGGTGCTGAAGGAGTCACTTTTAGTTTAAAACCCCAAAATCTGGTGTCAGGTTCACTTTAAAGGAGATAATTTACCATTCATCACACTAAACACCCCTTTAAACTTCGAGAGCCAGCTCCCTTTGATGCTAAGTCACTTCTAAGGTAATATATTTGGTGGAAGATGAGGGCATTCTGTGACCTAAAAATAATGTTTGTGATTACTGTGAATGTAAAGAAGGATTAATGACTGAACATATTCTGTATACATTTCTTTACACCATGTCAGTATGCTATGAATAGTTGATAATAATATGTACATATAGTCATACATTATACATATTTTATCATGCAAATGTTTTTATGGCAGATTTTTTTTATATATATTGAATAAATATAAAGTATGGGGAAAGGAAAGTGTGGGAGGGAAGGGAAAACCAGGAATTGACGTAAAGGAAAGAAGGAAGTAGTACAGTCAACCTTCATTTGACAGTCAAGTATTTTGCGTATTACATCATACATCAAATGATTTTGAGAGATATACAAAGAAGTAAACTAAGTCAACTCGGAATTGATAAGAAACATAAACATTGATTGTCAAACTCTGTTAGGGCTTTGGATCCCTTTTGACATTCTGTGCATTTTGCCCCTTTTCAAAATGGTGTCTGTTGCTTCACTCCTGATCATGTGATCCTAACCTCTGCCTTAATAAACCTTAGCCTGCCGACTACCTATGCTCAAGTATTCAGTGCTATTCCAGTGCTTTACCAGTCTGTTCCACCTTCTGCTGATCCGCTCCAGCTTCTCTAGCAATTACCTCTGGACTCCAGCAAATCTCACCTGCCTCCTGCTACTCTCCTGCTTCCAGCTGTCTGTGCTTTGGCCCTCAGACTCTGCTGCAGTCTTCACCTGGCCCTGTGTCATGTAAGCATCATGTGCCTTGCCAGCACTTGCTGAACTATTGTTTGTTGGGCAGCTCTCTGGACATTGGGACTCTTTAAAAGCTGCACTAAATAGTGTTTATACTTTTTTTTCAGCACTTACTGAACTATTGTTTGTTGTGGAGCTTTCTGGACATTGAAACCTGCACTAAATAGTGTTTGGACTTATTTTTCTGTGGATTCCCAATCCCAGGCCGCTGGGAGTTTATTATTTGTGAGAACTATTTCTTGAGACTTTCAGTAGCTGCCTGTTTTCTCTTGTCGCACTTAACAGTATTTGCCACGTGTGATAATTACTTAATTACATGTCATAATTACGCGTGATAGACTTGATCATCTTAAACTTTGGTTTCAGTGTGTAGTCTGTGCTCCCATTCGCTACTAGATCCCTGACAGCATATTCCAAACACCTTCTAAGGCATCAAAGGACTATATTACCATAAGTCTTGGCTTGAAGATCTTAGACCATAAGGACCACCTCATAATATATCTAGGATAATTCTTTTCTTTTAAGGCCATGTTATATTCATATATGATGTGTTATGAGAGTCTCTCAATTACTTCTGTGATAGGTGATACTGTATTCTGCTTCCATTTACATGACAATGAATGGTTTGTAACTAGAAAAAAAAATGAGGTATGTTATGTGTCTGTGTGTATCTTTACATTTTTCAATGCATATTGATAGAAGGACCAGCTGTGGAGATAGAATAATCCTTTGGGATGTTGCCTTATAAATAAGGTTCTGTACGTCAGCCCAGAGATTTTTCAAATGTGAGCAGTCGCAGGAAATATGCATTAACGTCCCGTTTTTTCCACAGTCTATCCAACATAGTGGATATTGAGAGTAAAAAGCTTTGTGTAATTTTTGTGGGGTGAAGTACTAATGAGAAAAGATCTTGAAACATTTTTCTTGGTGTTAGGACTTTGGATCTCTATTGACATTCTATGCATTTTGCCCCTTTTCAAAATGGTGTCCGTTGTTTCACTCCGAGTCATGTGATCCTCCCCTCTGCCTTTATAAGCCTCTGCCTACTGTCTACCTGTTCTGGAGTATTCAGTTTGAATTTCAGGCTTTCTGTGCTATCTAAGTGTGCTCCACCTCCTGCTGATCCGCTCCGGCTTGTCCAGCTACTATCTTGGACTCCAGCAATTTCACTAGCCTCAGCTACTCTCCAGCTTCCAGCTGTCTGCGTTTAATCTCCTGACTTTGCTCCTGCTTTACAAGCACTGTGTCACTTTAGCCTTGTGTGCCCTGCCAGCACTAAATGAACTATTGTTTATAGTGAAAATACAGCTTTATGGATATCGGGACTCTTTGAAAGCTGTACTGCACCAATAAGTATTGGACTTGTTTTGCTGGGGATTACCTTTCCAGGACTCTGGGATCTTATTATTCTTGGACTGTGTTGTTCTCTATCGATTTCTCCCTGTGAAAGTTATCTCCAGAGAGTTTTGTGTTTGTTATCTTGCTAAAACTTTTTTCAGAGCCTTTCAGTATTACATTTTTGATGAACTTTCTCATTTGCTGCACATCACATTATATCTGCCACGTGTGTTAAATATAGACGTATTCATCTTAAAATTGGTTCCAGTTATGTCTGTGCTCCCAATTGCTAACAGATCCCTGAGTAATCCTATAGAACATTACACTTGGAGAGAGGTACAAGATGTACTGTGTTTCCCTAAAAATAAGGCGCCCCCGAAAGTAAGATGTACTAAGGGGGTTTAGTGTGCCTGCAAATATAAGGCACCCCCCAAAAATAAGGCATGCCTTTGTTGTTCGAATACCAGCATGCCACCGATCAGAAGACTGGGCATGCAGCTGTGATTCCTCCAGCCCCCGCCCCCCCTCCCTCAGGCCAGGAGCAGCTCAGTGGCCAATCACAGGCCAGTCGGTGAATGACGTCAGCTTTTGGCCTGTGATTGGCTGCCCGGGGGCGGCTCCTGGCCTGTGATTGGCCAGGACAGTGGCACCATACACTTACAGCACCTGAGGCAAGGAGAAGTCTTTCTCCTTGCATTGGCAGCAGCAGGACAGCGGTGGGCAGCTGAGAGCGGCACTGGAATGCAGCAGGGAACAGTGAGAAGTGGCCCTGTGTGTATGTGTCCCTGTGTGTGTGACTTTGTGTGTGTGTGTCCTTGTGTATGTGTGTGTGTCCCTGTGTGTGTGTGTTCCTGTGTGTCCCTGTGTGTGTTATGCTGATGCTGATGGGGATGATGGGGATACCTTATTGGTGGCCGTAAGGGGATTATGAGGATTCTTTATTAGGGGGCCACAAGGGAATCTTATTGGGGGCTGCAAGTGGATTATAGGGATACTGTATTGGGGGCTGCAAAAGGTCCTTTTTTTTTGTTCAACAATAAATACGAATTATTGCTCGTGGACAAATAAGACACCCCCTGAAACTAAGACATAGCGCATCTTTGGGAGCAAAAAGTAATATTAGACGCTGTCTTATTTTCCGGGACAGAGGGTATTAGAATGTGTTGTGTTTAAGGCCTGTTGCCATTGTTCTGTTTGATAGCTTTGTTGTAAAACATTTTTCCTATTAAGAACATTAGCTCTTTTTTCCAGCTGAGAATCTTCATTTAATATATTGTATATATTGTTTGTTTTCCAGAAAAAGATATTTGCTGGAATATTCAGCATGTCTAGCAAGTCTGAGAGGAGTTTGAAGACTAGATCTTTTCTCTTTGATAAATACCGATTTATAAGAAGCCAACTTTTTTTTCTGTGTTTGGGAGATTATATTTTATTTGAATGGACTGGAAAGGTATCAGGGAACCATCTGACATAATCTCTATGAGGTTCTTTATATTATTTTTCCTCCAGGTAGATAAACTGAGATATGGGATTAACATACCCAGTGTTTCCAGTGGAACATTTTTATATCTATAAGAAGCTTTTTTATTTTTTATTAAAAGTGTATTTTTGTATGTATGTTTTTGTTAAAAAAAATTCTTGTTTAAAATTGTTCTTCCAGAAATATCCTAAGAAGATTTCAAATCGTTAAATACACTCTTTACTTAAAGTGAGATCTCATCTATTGTTCATAAGCTACAAAATGAAAAATCTCCTGGAACAGATGACCTAAATAATGAATACTATAATGTGTTTGAAAAAATATTATCTCCATACTTAACCAAATTGGCCAACCAAATTCCAAATTGTAAGGAAAAAGCAATATTTCTTACAGGTAGCCATGTTGTTCAGATCTACCACAACTCCCTGCAAGGAGAGACCCCCACCTTTTCGCCCTAGGCAGTATGTTAATTAGCATGAGTATGCCAATTCCCCGGCCAACAGGCCACACAATGGAGGCTTCCTGATGAATGCAGTGAGATGACACTTTTGTACCCAGTCATCCCTGGGAAAGGGAATATATGTTAAATAACCTGAGGAAATTGTCATTTAGCCAGGTCTATAGAGCTTCCTAGGGAATAAGAGCAGGTGACTGCTGAAGCCTAGAGGCACACAGGCAAAGGAAGACCCCCTGTGTCTTGGCATAGAAGTGTAGAAAACCAATTTTCCCAGCCTGCGAATTCAATGGAAGAGTTAATTACTGCCCAGACTTAGAGACTTCAAGAGTATGATCTTAATATCTTATGAACCACCGCTCATAGAAAAATGTCAAGCGTAAATATTGCATCCAGGGATTCAGACGATCCTGGCACATATGTTTATATAAGTGTGAGACCATTGGAAGTACCCTAAACTTGATATTTGCCAGTAGGATACCAGTAGAGAGGTCATGCGTCATATCAAGGCGAAGCTAAAATTATAACTGAAAATATGAGAACATTGTCTTTCGCCTATGACATTCCCAGGCAAAGTTAAGGAAAATAATAACTTTTGTATATCTCATATCTCACCTCATGGGAGTGGGAGTTATGAGACGGCCCAGAGGCAGGAGATGGGTGTGAGATGGGAAGGCCTCTTACTGTATAAAAATAGCCCATCTCTTCCCATCTTGGTATTCTTCTGAAGGGCATAATTTCATCAAGCCAGAGTGTACCCAGGAACCAGTTTGGCCCATGCTGCCCTTGTGGTGCAATCAGCATTAAGGTAACTGATCACATGTGTGTGTAATTCTGTGTGTTTTCCATTTTTGTATGATTTACATACCTGACTGTAATATCTTAGGTCTGGGAACTTGCTATCAACCTTATGGAGACAGCGAAGTTGGTGAGGAAATTGTAAGCCACTTCCCTCCTCTCAGATATATGCAGATATGCAAATTTGCACTTCACTAAAGAAGTGGAGAAAATGTGGCACTGGAGTTTCTCCACTTCTTTAGTGAAGTGCAAATTTGCATATTTGTAATATCTTAATAATAATTGTAAATATTACTTTTAGTGTATAGGGTGATTAAATATATAAATTTAATCTTGAGTTGTCCTTTTATCATCATCACAAACCCCGTGTGCTCATTTAACGCTACCTGGGTTGGTTTCTGACCCAATATAAGCCTGTTCACAGATCAGACTTATATTAAACGAGGAACTGGTGGGAGCAATTAGTGCTTGGTGTTATTTGGGGCCTCTATCAGTGACAGGGTGGTGGGTATTATATGTGCTCCTGGTCTCGGACCAGAAGGCATATATCACAGTCACTGAGAGGTGCCTTAATAACCCAGCGCTGACATGGCAGCTGCCGCTCTTCTTTTAGCCTCAGGTAGTTCCCTGACTTACCTGAGTTTAACAAGAGGCGCTGTAGTGCTGCCAGGTTCGGTGGCCGATTCACCACACAAATGACAGCTACATTCCAAAAGAAATACTTAAAGTCAATATAATAATCCTACTCAAAAATAAAGGTGAGCCATTGGACATTGTAAACTAAAGACCAATAATTCTCATATATACTGATATCAAAATATTCTCAAAACTAATCGCCAACAGGATACAATAGATCTTATCTAATCTTATCAATCTGGACTAAGTAGGTTATACAAAGGGCAAACAATCAACCCCCCAAAAAATAAACCTAATAACTTTTATTGAAAAAACCCAGACGCCTTCTCTGTTCCTATCTTTTGATACAGAGAAGGTGTTTGATAGAATATACTGGGGATGCATGATGGCTACATTATACAATTTGGTTTTACTTGCCCAATAGTTAAGGCAATCTCAGCACTTTATGCAGAATACTCAGCTAAAATATACCTAAATAATTATCTGTCAAGAGAATTCGTAAACACCAACGGAACTAGACAAGGCTGTCCCGCTTCCCCGATCCTTTGCTGCTTTGTTGATGGAATCATTAGCTGAATCCATTAGAATTAAAAGAGAAATCAAAGGAATATACGCTAACCTCAAACAATGTAAAGCTACTCTGTACGCCGATGATGTAGTCCTATCCATAACAAACCCATTAAATTCATTAAGACACACCATATCTATACTGAATAAATTCTCAGCTACATCATAAACTACCTTAAATCACAAATCTTAGGCTTTAATATAGACCCCACCCTTCAGAATATTATTGAAAAAAAAATTGTATTTAAATGGGAAAAAGAATGCATACAATATCTGGGTATACTCTTGACGAACCCCACAATTTGGTACCTTTAAACTTCACATCCTTAGTACACAATATCCAACTAAGAAAAAAAGAACATGTCAAGTACCGAAGTGTCACAGCTGGGGACAATAATCACGTATAAATCCATTATTACCCTTCCAAAAATCCTATATCTGCCCTGGTGTTCAAGGATCAAAGCTTGATCTCCGAGGAAGGGAATAGTTGAGCCCGATGAGAAAAATCCTTCAATAAAAATAAATCTTCATACGTGTTAATCCTTGCACATCTACTAGACCCAGAGATACACCTTCCCATATACTTAATAACTAAAGCTAAACTCCATGCCTGGAAGAAACTGCTTACACTTTTAATACATCTTATATATAAAACCCGAAGGCCACTTCCGGAAAAGGCCACGCCCACTTCCGTGATGGTCTTCGCCCAGGCTCATCCAGTGCACTGTAGCCGGCCTGCCCCCCGGCTACAGGCACCGGCACACGGAACGTTCCGATCTCGGAAGTTCCGTGTGCCCTCCAGCCACTCCCCTCCACCCTCTGCCCTCCAGCCAGTAGCTACATACCGGGGGGCAGGGGGGGCCCATTGCCCGCCACCTCGGGGGCCCACACACACCCTGGGGATACCCGTGCTCCCTGCTGTCTGCCTACAGAGGAGGGAGGGCGGGACTTCCTCTCTTGCAGCTCTGCCCGCCCCTCCTCTCCTGCTACAGTACACCTGATGGCCGGCCCGCGGTGAGTCTGCCCTGCCGGCTCCTGCAGCCTCTGCCCTACCGGCTCCAGCTGCCTCTGCCCTCCAGCCTCCTCTGCCCTGGCCTCTGCCCTGGCCTCTGCCCTACAGCCTCCTCTGCCCTCCAGCCTCCTCTGCCCTGGCCTCTGCCCTCCAGCCTCCTCTGCCCTGGCCTCTGCCCTCCAGCCTCCTCTGCCCTCCAGCCTCCTCTGCCCTGGCCTCTGCCCTCCAGCCTCCTCTGCCCTCCAGCCTCCTCTGCCCTCCAGCCTCCTCTGCCCTGGCCTCTGCCCTCCAGCCTCCTCTGCCCTGGCCTCTGCCCTCCAGCCTCCTCTGCCCTGGCCTCTGCCCTACAGCCTCCTCTGCCCTGGCCTCTGCCCTTCAGCCTCCTCTGCCCTGGCCTCTGCCATCCAGCCTCCTCTGCCCTGGCCTCTGCCCTCCAGCCTCCTCTGCCCTGGCCTCTGCCCTCCAGCCTCCTCTGCCCTGGCCTCTGCCCTCCAGCCTCCTCTGCCCTCCAGCCTCCTCTGCCCTCCAGCCTCCTCTGCCCTGGCCTCTGCCCTCCAGCCTCCTCTGCCCTGGCCTCTGCCCTACAGCCTCCTCTGCCCTGGCCTCTGCCCTACAGCCTCCTCTGCCCTACAGCCTCCTCTGCCCTCCAGCCTCCTCTGCCCTGGCCTCTGCCCTCCTGCCTCCTCTGCCCTGGCCTCTGCCCTCCAGCCTCCTCTGCCCTGGCCTCTGCCCTCCAGCCTCCTCTGCCCTGCAGCCTCTGCCCTCCAGCCTCCTCTGCCCTGGCCTCTGCCCTCCAGCCTCCTCTGCTCTGGCCTCTGCCCTCCAGCCTCCTCTGCCCTGGCCTCTGCCCTCCAGCCTCCTCTGCCCTCCAGCCTCCTCTGCCCTCCAGCCTCCTCTGCCCTCCAGCCTCCTCTGCCCTCCGGCCTCTGCCCTACAGCCTCCTCTGCCCTGGCCTCTGCCCTACAGCCTCCTCTGCCCTGGCCTCTGCCCTACAGCCTCCGCTCTCCTCTCCCTGTCCTCTGCCCTCCAGCCTCCGCTCTCCTCTCCCTGTCCTCTGCCCTCCAGCCTCCGCTCTCCTCTCCCTGTCCTCTGCCCTCCAGCCTCCGCTCTCCTCTCCCTCTCCTCTGCCCTCCAGCCTCCTCTCTCCTCTTCCTGTCCTCTGCCCTCCAGCCTCCGCTCTGCTCTCCCTGTCCTCTGCCCTCCAGCCTCCGCTCTCCTCTCCCTGTCCTCTGCCTTCCAGCCTTCGCTCTCCTCTCCCTGTCCTCTGCCCTCCAGCCTCCGCTCTCCTCTCCCTGTCCTCTGCCCTCCAGCCTCCGCTCTCCTCACCCCTCCATATGCAATGTACACTATGTGTGTATATGTGTGTATGTACGCACTTCCGTCACTTTGTCCACACTTCCCTCAACTTTGTACACACACACACATACACACACACTCCGCTATACTTACCACCGGCCCTGCGTCCGCTGCCTGGATCCTCAGTCGACATGTCGCTGCCCCCAAACTACTGGATCCAATATAGCGTCCAAGATGTCTTGAAAAACTACCCGGACAACATATTGGATCCAGTCGACTCAGGATCCAGGCGGCGGGGAAGACGCAGGGTCGGTGGTAAGTATAGCGGAGTGTATGTGTGTGCTTACCACTCTGCCCACGGCGCTGCGCTGACCACTCTGCCCACGGCACGGCGCTGCGCTGACCACTCTGCCCACGGCGCTGCACTGACCACTCTGCCCACGGCGCTGCACTGACCACTCTGCCCACGGCGCTGCACTGACCACTCTGCCCACGGCGCTGCACTGACCACTCTGCCCACGGCGCTGCACTGACCACTCTGCCCACACCGCTGCGCTGACCAATCTCACCGCACTCACTGCTAACCACTGAGCCACCCCACTCTCTGCTAACCACTGAGCCACCGCACTCACTGCTAACCACTGAGCCACCGCACTCACTGCTAACCTCTGAGCCACCCCACTCACTGCTAACCACTGAGCCACCGCACTCACTGCTAACCACTGAGCCACCGCACTCACTGCTAACCACTGAGCCACCGCACTCACTGCTAACCACTGAGCCACCGCACTCACTGCTAACCACTGAGCCACCGCACTCACTGCTAACCACTGAGCCACCGCACTCACTGCTAACCACTGAGCCACCGCACTCACTGCTAACCACTGAGCCAGCGCACTCACTGCTAACCACTGAGCCAGCGCACGCAGTACTAACCACTGAGCCACCACGCAGTGCTACCCACTGAGCCACCGCGCAGTGCTACCCACTGAGCCACCTCTATACACACAATTAATTTCACCGCACTCCCCTAACTATTACTAAATAAACTATATATGGATTCTAGACTACCCGATTCTTTAGAATCGGGCTGCCATCTAGTTATACATATTTTATGACTTTTTCTTACTCTTCTCCAATCAGAATTAGGCTTTTTTTTGTACGTATATTTTCTAGTGGTCTTCGCTAAATGCACAGCAATTAAGGGGGGCGACCTCAATGTAGTGTTTGATTCCAATCTGGATAATTCCTAAGATTCATCTTACCTCACCCAGGCCTGCATCCACTGAATGAAGAATTCCTTGTATGAACACCAACTCATCAAGCCCCTTTGGAAACAATTGTTCCAATTCGTTTCCTATTCCTAATTGATCAAGTGAGGATTTTCTTGTCCAGTTGGTTATCTCTGTACCTACGATATTCACTGCTGTTGGATGGATGTTTTTTTAATTCAAAGAATAAAGACTGAAACTTTTTAATTTATCTCCGGATTCTAGATTTTTCTTGTTTCTTATTGGATCTTACCTGCCCCGACCGTGGCAGAATCCGTGCGGTAGCTGTAATCCCTATGTGACTCTTTCTGTACACGGTGTTCCAGAGACTGAGTATTAGGCAGCATTGTGTGGTCAGTGTTCTGACTATACGGCCGGATGGGTTTACACCAATAATACAGACTGTGAGGACACCACACTTGTCTCATTACCCACTTGCCCAACAACTGCGTTGCACAGGCTCTACTACTATCTCTTTTGTTGAAATCACAAAAATGCTCAGTCCAGGAGAACTGATGTTAACTAGGGGGGTATGTGGTGCCCTGCTCACACAGGTAGCCACAGCCTTCCCTACTGCACAGCTGGATTTCCACAGCAGGTACTTACTACATGCAACACCTTCCACCCCGGCACAGTAGGGGGAGCCAGACTCACTGACTTTAGGTGAGTTCCCCTATAAATACTGCTGTTGGGGGAGGAGTTAGTTAGAGTGTGCAGATGCTAGGAGAGCTGCGAAGACGTCCTGGTAATCGGTGCCGCGGTTAGGCCCGAACCAGTGACCCGGAGTAGCCCTTCTGCTCTTGAGCCAAGCCTAGGAGTGGGGACAGAAGGCACGGAGCTTACCAAGGGAGTAGAGGAACTAGTGGAAGTTTACCCAAGATGTTCCGGATCCTGGGGATCCGCACCTGCAGGATTACTCCAAGACTGCAGAAAGCCCCGGCACACTATGGAGACTTCAGTCACCCGGTCCCCCTGCGTGCCCAGAAAGAGGGAGCCAGACACCGTAGTGTGGGAACACACAGCAGTGATCAGAGAGGCTAACCCGTTGACCGCGCAGGAGGAGAGAGAGAGGACCAGAGAGAGTGAGGAGGTCAGTCATGTTGCATACAGACAAGGCTTCAGCGACAGCAGGGAACCTCAGGAGGCCTTATACCCACTTTTTGTGGAGACTCACTGTTCACCTGGTCACCCGACAGTGCTCTGGACATCTTTACCTGTGAATTCCATCAGTAAAAGGTAAAAGAGACTTCTTCAGAGTGTGTGCGTCATTCCTCTCCGCCCCAGCCTCCCTATAGACTGCCTTACTGCTTCTTACCCTGTCCTCAAGTCCCACTCCATGGATCCCCTTTTCTCTAAGCTGCCCCTGAGGCCCAGCTCCACCTGTAGGGAGCTTTGCCATCTCAGCCGCATTACCATTGCACTCCGGAGGACTGTGGTGGCGCTGGTGACCCATCACCAGGTACTACAGGTGGCGTTACGTGACAACAAACTCTTATCCCCTGTACATAACCCCTCTATTAAAGTGTCACACAGGCCACGGGCTCAGGCGCTGCCACCCGTGACATCCCAGTGAAAACCCCCTCCGAGCCTGATACCCGAGTACCCCAGGGTCTGAGGCTCGACACTCTCATACCTCAACAATTGCATTGGAAATTAAATCTGGGCCTATTAAATGTCCGTAATACAGAATCCTGGACAAAGTGCTTCGGTGTCCGCGCTGCTGCTCCAAAGCCAAAGAAACACAGACACGGAATTTCTGGTACAGCTACAGCCTTTATTTTCCTCCTACGCGTTTCGGAGCCTCCTCCCGAGCTCCTTCCTCAGGGAAGGAGCTCGGGAGGAGGCTCCGAAACGCGTAGGAGGAAAATAAAGGCTGTAGCTGTACCAGACATTCCCGTGTCTGTGTTTCTTTGGCTTTGGAGCAGCAGCGCGGACACCGAAGCACTTTGTCCAGGATTCTGTATTACGACCACGGTCACCGTTGAGAGTGCGGTCCCTGCAGCAGCTGCCTGTACGCTATTCTACCAGTTGTGGGTTTCACAACTGACTAAGGTGAGCAATTCCACATCGACAAGTGAGAGTTTTTAATTGAGATAAGACCCTATATGCGCATTCTTTCTTTCACATATTAAATGTCCGGGCACTCATTCAAGACATTAAATGTGCAACATTCGAAGATTTTGACACAAATACCAAAGAGCCACTGTTACACACTAACAGAAGATGGCCCCTATCCAAGAACAATTTATTTTCCATTTGCAGTTCAATAACTCATCATAATACACAATTTCACTTATTTCGAAGGTAGAGATTGGCCCTGTTACCTCCTGGTTCCTGCACAGGTTGCACCAATAATCTATCTGGCCCTGCTAAGAAAGTTCACACCCAGGCACAAACTGAGAAACTCACAAGTGTGCAATCAGAGGAACATGCAGATTGTTTCCCCAGAGGAAGGAGGCACACTCTAGTGACACCTATTGGAAGTAGCAATCCTAAAAGCCAATATTGACTCTTTAACAAGCCTTCTCATATGACTTATAATTAATACCATACCAGAATCTCAATTTGCAGATACAGTGTTTCGGGGTGATTGCCCTTGTCTGTGCAAAGTATGAGATCTGATCTGGCTGTATGAGAGGCTAAGTGGAGTCTAAGGGGTAAGATTTTTCCTTGTGAATAGTGACATATTTTAGGAATGCTACTTCCAATAAGTAGCGCTAAAGATCATCCTCTTTCTTTCTGAAGAGATAATTTGCATATTTTATTTCCCAGAGAAGAATTGCAGCTTTTAAGTCTCCTCATTACTTATGTCGCGCCCACTGGGACGGGGTACTCTGTACCGGAACGGGTTTGCCACTGGGGATGTCACGGAGGTCCTGGTCCGGACTGTGTCCCGGGCCCTGGCAAATAAAAGGGGAATATTTACAGGGGATTAAGTGTTTTTCGTGACGCCACCCACGGCTTGTGGTCAATAATGGGACCACCGCTGCTGCAGAACCTCCGGGGATGATGTTATAGCAGCTGTAGATGGAATAGTTCTCCGCGGGTAGAACTGAGTTCCCCGGGGCAGTGATGATTTAGGTGTATGGCGTAGGCTTGTAGTAGGTGCAGTTCATTACTGTCCTGCTGCTGCAGCCTTCTTGCCTTGGGTATCCAGAGCTGACAGGCTGTGACTCTCCAAGCTGGATCTTGCTGCAGTCCTGTTGGAGGGAATCATGTGCAGGCAATAGAGAATCATGCAAGGGAGTCAGGTTTCACCGTGTTTACTTAGCAGTTTGTTCAGCATAACAGCTCAGTTACAGTTCCAGGTACAGGTCTTTACACGGGTTACAACTCTCCCCTCCGGGTTCCTCTTTACTCCCTGCAGCCAGGTTGTTTCTCTCTGTGACCCCTCACTCTTTCTCTGTCCTTTCCAGGTTTTACTCTCTCTTTCTCTCTCACTGTGTGCGTCTCCGGACAGTATGGTGGTGGCTCGGACCCTTGTGGGCCCTCATGGTTGCCACTGAGCTGCCTGTCCTTTGGGGTAGGAACTCTAACGTGGAGTTAGAGCTCCCCGTCGGTAGTCTGGGGAAACCGGGTGAATCGTCGGTCCCCTTCAGAGCCGACACTCTGCTGTCAGGCTCCCTTCTACAGTGTGACTCTGGTTCCATAAGAAGGCTACTCCGCCTGCAGTCAGTCGTCTCGGCTGTGTTTCTAGGACCCAATATCACTGGTCCTCTCGTCCCTCACACTCCTGGGGTGCTGGCTCCGGATGGTTTTTCTCTGTGGCTGCACTGGCCCTTCAGATTCTGCGCTCCTTCCACCCCACTACTCCAGGACTTGTGCTCCTGGTCTGTTCTGCTCAGCCTACCTCGGCCTACTGACTCCTTCCTCCTCCCCTTCTCTATATCTATATATATCTATCACCTAACCTGTTTGCTGTCCCACCACTGTTCTCTAAACCCACCACCCCTTGCCCGCCTACAGTCCCGGGCTCCGGGTTGGGTGCTGCCCTCCAGTGGTGTGTGGGATGTCTGTGAGGGTGTTGTGGTGCAACTGTCTTCCTATCTTACCTGGCTGCAGTTCCCTTTGTGGCCTCCTGGTCGCAGGGGCACCACACTTACATGGCATAAATTACATGTCACTCTGTGGCACCCCTGCGGGGGATTGCCACAGGATCCACCAGTGCAGGAAGGGATGTACACCTTGGCACACACAGCACACAACACCTTCCACCCCAGGCCTGAAGGGGGAGCCCCACTGGCTGCCTTTAAGCCAGATCCCCTAAAAGGACCCAGGCCTGAGGGAAGGAGCCAGTCAGTCTGCAGTGAAGAGAACAGTTAGTTAGTTAGTTTCAGAGAGACAGTGCAGAAGAAGGTACTGGAAGTAGCTGGTTGCTGGGACCAAGCCAGGCCCTGAATCAGGAAGATTGGCCTCAGCTGTGCAGCGCCCTAAAGAGAGGGATGGAGGCCAGTGGGAGAGGTAGGAAGACAGAAGAAGGGAACATATCTGGTATCCCTTTAGCTCACCTGGACACCGGAGTCCGAAGCTGCTATTACTCTATTGGTAGCAGAGAACGCCCGGACAGAACAGGAGGATTTAGCCCCCCTGGAGCTCAGGAAAACGTATACCCCAAGCCTGACCAAGCATAGGACCAGGGACCCAAGCAGTAGATAGGGATCCCTCACAGAAAGGTACTTATTGTCGGTTGTGGAGTAGCATCCTGAGAGAGGAAGAGTGGCGGGTTCAGCTCCAGGCAGAACTCACCCCAATTTCCACACACACTAATAGAAGAGGCCTCACAACTCTCCAAGGTGGATGTCCCAAACTGCACCGATAACCTGATTACTCTCCAGGACCGTGCCTGTTACCGAACATCAGTAAAAAGGTACCGAAACAGAGACTATTGTGAGTGTGTGTGCCTGCTTCACCGCCGCCGCCTGCAGCGTTCACAGCAGAACCGCTACTACTACTCCCCTCATCCACCCCGCTGCCCTGAGGTAAAGCTCCACCTGTGGGGAGCTGTATTACCAAAGCTGCATTCCCATCACCTCAGCGGCCAGCCGCAGCGCTTGTGACCCTATTACCAGGTACCACAGATGGCGTCACATTACAATTCCCTCATCATCATCACTCCCACCCACCATTGAAGGTCCAGGGCACGGAACCGGGAACTGACCAGCCGTGATACCCACTGAAGTCACCACCTGTCCCGGTATCTGAGTACCCCCTAACCTGTCGACCGACTCATTTCTCCACAAGGAGAAATCTTACACCTTAGACCCCACTTAGCCTCTCATACAGCCAGATCAGATTTCATGCTTTGCATTTGCTTGGGGCAATTACCCCGAAACAACATGACTGCAAATAGAGATTCTGATATTCTAATAGTGCTCTGGCATTAATAATCCTAAATCATATAACAATGCTCATTAAGGGTCAATATTGACTTCTAGATCTGCTATTTCCAATAAGTCGTGCTAGAATTTGTCTTCTTCTGCTCTGAGGAAATAATTTGTATATTTTATTTCTCAGAAGAACATTGTGGCTTTTAAGTCTCCTCATTACTGGCATATCAGAGGAATTTTACACAGTCTTAGGGTACCTTTACACGCGGCTACATTTCTAGGGTGGCTACAGGTAACTTACTGGTTGCAGTGAAATCATGGAGACAAGGTTCTATCTTGTTGCTGTGTACAGATGGAATAATCTCTCCATGATTTCACTGCAACCAGTAAGTTACCTGTAGCCACCCTAGAAATGTAGCCGCGTGTAAAGGTACCCTTAAGCATGAGCGCACCCACACAATAAAACACTCTCTGAGATACATGACTTGGAATTAACACACACATATTATGGTACCTTTACACGCCGCCACATGAAGGTAGAAACCACCAGGCATCGGACACAATTGTTCCTTTTGCCTTGAAAAGACCGCGAAGTGGCGGCGTGTAATCCAGGAAGTTCCTGTCTGTGTCTTCGGATACCTGTGTTTGAGCCATGCTCAAAAAAAGGCAGGCATAATCCCTATGGTGGCGGCGTGTAATCCGGGCGCAGGCAAGGTTTTTGTGTGGCCTAGGGAAAACCCAGGGGCGTTCCACAGCGTCATGATTACCACGCCCCATCAGCAATCATTGGTGGGTGCTACTGTGTAACCATTGGCTGTCCCTTCACAGGGCACCATATTTAACGAGCTGACCACTCACACTACACATTTGCAATAGCGTCATGTATTAGCCAGCCTTCCTGCGCTGGCTGGCCAATCATGATGCTATTGCATTGTCCAATCACCGTACGAGCGTCGCGTAATACACTACTCTGTCACGCCTATGTCCTTGCGGCACGCAATATGTACGCCCATATTCCCTTGTGGTAGCGGCGTGTAAATCAGGGAAGGTATTCCACAGAAGGTAACCCGCGGCACCCGTCGGCACTTCCGGGGAATGCAAATACCTTCTGTGGAGCACCTTTTGGCGGCGTGTATATGCGGCATCAGGCACCGTTGGCAACCGTTGAAAACGAGCGCGTTGACGTGCAGTGCCTGCCTGTTGCTGCCCTCTGTGGTGGCGTGTAAAGGTACCATTACAGTATACATGCCTAATGTTTGGATTAAGCCAATTCTGACAAGCAACTTCAAACCCTTCGTCTAGAAAAAGTCAAAGGTAGCCTATCCAAATACATTCCTATTTTAAGAAAATGGTAATAAATTCATCAGTTGCCTTGCCAGAGCTTTGAGATTTGAACAATTTCAGGCATACTGTATGATCCTGAAATGTTTAATGTATCACAGATCCTCAAGCATCTATCAGTAGACACAGCAGAGACATTTAAGGGTTATTACAGTGTAACAGGAGATAAGGGGTTAATTCTGTGCTGCCAATAGAAGAGACAAGGATACATGAATAAAGTAGATTATTAGACTAAATATTTCAAAGCATGAAGCTTCATCTTCAGGACATAAAACTATAAAATCTTTCCATTTCAACTTTTATGTCCTGAATCAGAAGCTTCATGGTTCGAAATGTGTAGACTAATAAACTACTTATTCAGCTATTGTGGCGCCCCTGCGTCCAGGAGGCCACAAAGGGAACTGCAGCCAGGCAGGTAGGACATTGTTGCACAACAACACCCTCACAGCCCACACAACCCAAGTGTCAGAGAGGTTACATCCAGCCCTGAGATTAGAAACTATATGAGATCGGAGGGGTGGTGGATTCAGAGGAGTGGGTTGGGCACACCAGAGGTCAGGTGACTGACAGTATATAGTGAGGGGGAGGAGTGAAGGAAGGTAGTAGGCCGCAGTAGGCTGAGATGTAAAGACTGAAGGACAATCACGCTCTCTGTGAGTGCAAGGCTAGGAGCGCAGAATCCGTACTGAGCCAGTGTGAGCCAGAGGAAGAAAGCCCATCCGATGCCGATGCCACCAGGAGTGTGACAGAACAGAGAGGGACGGTGGAACCCGTGCCCTAGACAGCAGCTGAAGCCACTGACTGTAGGTGGAGAAGCCCTCCTAGAATACCAGAAGGAACAGAGAGAAGGAGCCTGTAGAGCCTCGTGCTGAGGACTGCTGGAGGCTGGGCTAAAGTAGAGTGTCGGCTCTAGAGGGGACCGTAGTTCGCCCGGCATCCCCAGACAACACGACGAGGGGTCTGAGTTCTGATTGAGATCCCTAACCCAAAGGACAGGCAGCTCAGTGACGTAACTAGGACTCACAGAAGCCCGAGTCACCGCCATACTGTCCAGCGTTCACACACCAACCCGTACAGACGGAGACCGTAACAGCCCGGAAAGGGACACTAACAGACTGTGTGAGGGGTCACAGGGAGAGAGAGGCCTGGCTGCAGAAGAGAAGGGAACCCAGGAAGGGAGAATGCAACCGTGTGTTGAGAACTGTAACTGTGCTGTAAGAACTGCAAATGACTTGTAACCTGCTGAGAGAGAACAACTAAGAGTAAAGCTTTGGAAAACCCTGAATTGCCTCTCTTGTCTGCCTCTATCTGCACACCATCTTCCCTCATACAGATCCAGCCTGTCAGCACTAGCCAGGAGGAGAGATCCCTGCAGCCTGCAAGTAAGTGTGCTACACCCGCACCAGAGACTTAACTCTTACTGCCCCGGGGGATACAGTTCTCCCCACTGGAACTATACCATCTCCGCTGCCACTCCATCACCCCCGGAGGTTCTGCAGCAGCGGCGGCCCCATCACTGGCCGCACCAAGTGGGTGGCGTCACCCGTGACATTTCCCTTGTAAATATTCCCCATCTTATTGTGCGGGCCCAGGGACACGGTCCGGACCAAGCCACCTGTGACTTCCCCAGCACCGTCCGGTCCGGTACCGAGTACCCCCGTCCCGTGGGGGCTCCACACTATCCTGGTCTCTTCCATTGGCAGCACATAATTAACCCTTCTGGTATACTGTCCTTCATTCTGCCAGTCTGCAGCAGCATTCTTTTTGCTTCTGTTCCATGGTTGTGGATATACAACCCCAGGCAGGTGAAAGCATTGACTTCTACACTCCCCTTTACTACCCCAGTAAGACTCAATTGCACTGTCTTCATTCACATTATTATTCCTTGTCACATCCCGATTCTCTGCACGTGACTTGGGGCGTGCTTGCAAGGGTTAATTTATCTCCTCTCACTCAATCCAGCACTTAATCTCTGTTCTAGGTTATAAAGTGATCATAAATCACACCTTTAGTAGATAAGCAGGTGGTGTGCACACTGAGATGTATATCGTAATCAGAGGTGCCGATTGAGAGGTCAGGGTGGACCTGCGTCTGATATAGGAGAAGA
This sequence comes from Allobates femoralis, assembly GCA_033576535.1. NCBI lineage: Eukaryota > Metazoa > Chordata > Amphibia > Anura > Aromobatidae > Allobates > Allobates femoralis. Next base: position 189,995,396 of record JARQOC010000011.1, read on the forward strand.
TTAACAATCGCACACTCCTTGTTTTTTTGATGCAAGGTGATAATATTTCAAGAGCAACAGAAGCAACGTGTTTCGGTCCAACCTGGACCTTGATCATGCCAGTTGCTGAAAAATTAAAATAATACATACAGTGAATAAAACGTACAAAGAACATGGTAATTATATACATATTTACCCATATGCTATGATACCACCCTGGCAGGTGTCAATACACCTGTTATCTATTTCAATCAGACAGTATCCTGAATCTTGAGTTTAGGTCGAGAGCAAGAGGGAGGGTATCATGAGGAAGGAGGAGAAATAAATACAAAAAGCAGCGGTGTAACTAGATTTTCTGGCACCGGGAGCAAAGATTTTTTTGGTGCTGACCGTAACAATTTGCAGGGCGGAGCGGAGGAGCCGGCGCGGGCGCACGGCGGCACGCTGGCGCCCCTTCTGAGTTGCGCCCGGGGCAAAGGATCCGGACTGCACCCCCCAAGATACGCCGCTACAAAAAGGCACCTTTCAAACATGAATAAAAAGGCAGATATAGATATTATTCACCCTTTGTTGTGGTATCTCATCAAGGAAGCCGACTTGCTTCACTTATGGAGTAGCTCTTTTCTAGCTCCTCTTTAAAAATTGTAAAATTACAGTGTCACTCTTATGTTGTAGTTAGTTTATAGATCTCTCATCTCAGTTATAAATATACCTTTTGGTAGGGATAAAGTGGGGGATCCTTGAATCCTTAGATATGTATGGGATGCCTGTTATTGGAAAGGGATAGGGGTAGTGCAATTAGGAGGGGTAATGAGACTGCAGTATGTAAAGTCTAGTAGATTCACATTAGTTATATCTAGTAAATGCTATAGCAGATTGAGTAGTATTTGTGAAATATGCTAGCATTGATTAACTCCCCTTTGTTATTTTTAGCTTATACGTCCCCTATAGTACAATTAGGTCCCCAGCTGTTTATAGATTACATCATTCATATCTTATTTCAGTGTCTTTCATGTTTTCCCTGGTCTGGGAGCTGTTGCAGTGTGTCTGCTGCGGTTATCGCCAGCCGGTTCTTGTAATCGCGGACCGGAAGTGAGTGGGGACGCCGGCGCATGCGCAGTAGCGCCGGATGTCTGTCACCAGTCAGTGATGCGCAGTTAGGGGATGTTTGTGTTGTAACTATGGCAGCGCATCATGTGATCGCTGCGTAGTGGGAAGGAAGGTCTTAGGTGATGCTTGTTACTGATGTTGTTATAGTAGTGTCTCATGTGACCGCTACATAGTGAGTATAATCAAAAACAATTGTCTTTATGCTTAAATGGCCTGTAGTTTATCTGTTGTTTATAGTTATGGGTAATTAGAATGGTTTTGTGATAATAGATATTAGGTTACATAAATTCAGAGTTGTTGTATGTCAGATTATGGGGCATACAGTTTTGGTATATACAGTTAGGGCCAGAAATATTTGGACAGTGACACAATTTTCGCGAGTTGGGCTCTGCATGCCACCACATTGGATTTGAAATGAAACCTCTACAACAGAATTCAAGTGCAGATTGTAACGTTTAATTTGAAGGGTTGAACAAAAATATCTGATAGAAAATGTAGGAATTGTACACATTTCTTTACAAACACTCCATATTTTAGGAGGTCAAAAGTAATTGGACAAATAAACATAACCCAAACAAAATATTTTTATTTTCAATATTTTGTTGCGAATCCTTTGGAGGCAATCACTGCCTTAAGTCTGGAACCCATGGACATCACCAAACGCTGGGTTTCCTCCTTCTTAATGCTTTGCCAGGCCTTTACAGCCGCAGCCTTCAGGTCTTGCTTGTTTGTGGGTCTTTCCGTCTTAAGTCTGGATTTCAGCAAGTGAAATGCATGCTCAATTGGGTTAAGATCTGGTGATTGACTTGGCCATTGCAGAATGTTCCACTTTTTTGCACTCATGAACTCCTGGGTAGCTTTGGCTGTATGCTTGGGGTCATTGTCCATCTGTACATGAAGCGCCGTCCAATCAACTTTGCAGCATTTGGCTGAATCTGGGCTGAAAGTATATCCCGGTACACTTCAGAATTCATCCGGCTACTCTTGCCTGCTGTTATGTCATCAATAAACACAAGTGACCCAGTGCCATTGAAAGCCATGCATGCCCATGCCATCACGTTGCCTCCACCATGTTTTACAGAGGATGTGGTGTGCCTTGGATCATGTGCCGTTCCCTTTCTTCTCCAAACTTTTTTCTTCCCATCATTCTGGTACAGGTTGATCTTTGTCTCATCTGTCCATAGAATACTTTTCCAGAACTGAGCTGGCTTCTTGAGGTGTTTTTCAGCAAATTTAACTCTGGCCTGTCTATTTTTGGAATTGATGAATGGTTTGCATCTAGATGTGAACCCTTTGTATTTAGTGTCATGGAGTCTTCTCTTTACTGTTGACTTAGAGACAGATACACCTACTTCAGTGAGAGTGTTCTGGACTTCAGTTGATGTTGTGAACGGGTTCTTCTTCACCAAATAAAGTATGCGGCGATCATCCACCACTGTTGTCATCCGTGGACGCCCAGGCCTTTTAGAGTTCCCAAGCTCACCAGTCAATTCCTTTTTTCTCAGAATGTACCCAACTGTTGATTTTGCTACTCCAAGCATGTCTGCTATCTCTCTGATGGATTTTTTTCTTTTTTTTCAGCCTCAGGATGTTCTCCTTCACCTCAATTGAGAGTTCCTTTGACCGCATGTTGTCTGGTCACAGCAACAGCTTCCAAATGCAAAACCACACACCTGGAATCCACCCCTGACCTTTTAACTACTTCATTGATTACAGGTTAACGAGGGAGACGCCTTCAGAGTTAATTGCAGCCCTTAGAGTCCATTGTCCAATTACTTTTGGTCCCTTGAAAAAGAGGAGGCTATGCATTACACAGCTATAATTCCTAAACCCTTTCTCCGATTTGGATGTGGAAACTCTCATATTGCAGCTGGGAGTGTGCACTTTCAGCCCATATTATATATATAATTGTATTTCTGAACATGTTTTTGTAAACAGCTAAAATAACAAAACTTGTGTCACTGTCCAAATATTTCTGGCCCTAACTGTACTTGGAATAAATGACAAGATTTTTTCACATGTCAGCAACAGTGGTATAGGTGTATTCCCCATATTTTAAACAAAAGCTCGGGGATTTAGATGAGTCCTACTTCCAAGAATACATTATATTCCAACATATAAAAGGACAACTCTTTCCGTTGTTCTTGCTTGAGTCCCCTGCATCTGTTAGGAGAAAAGTGGTAAACAGGCACAGGGGGTCCCAACCCCAAAAGACAACTTCATGACTATGCAACTAGACTTTTATCATACTAAGCAATATCTTACCCTCCAAGGTGCACGACTATAGCAGATATAGGTGACATTTCGATTTTCTTAGTACATCTAGAAATGAGTTTATGAGAAAGACACATTAGTTTCAGGTGCAAGAAAGCCAGTCTATCTCCTATTCAGTCCCTTAGGGCTCAGGGTCTGTAGAGTGTATATCCAAAAGCTCTCCCTGTTTTTCAATAGTTGAATGTGGTTGCCACCCCTCCGTGGTCTTTCAACCTGCTTGATTACTTGGTATCTGAGTTGTGAAACTGAGTGATTGGCTGTATTAAAGTGATGTGGAATAGATAGCCAGTTCTTCCTGCACCTAATTGTAGATTTGTGACTGGCAATTCTATCTTTAATGTGTTGGGTCGTTTCCCCCACATACATGAGGCCACATGGGCATTTGATCAAATACACTACGTAGTTTGTATTGCATGTGTAGTATCCTTTGATTGGGTAAGATTTACCCGTACGTGTGTGTGTGAAATGTTCTCCCTTGATGATATTTGAGCAGGGTGGACAATTTAAGCAGGGAAAGATGCCTTTTCTTAGTGTATCCAAAAAAGTCTGTTTAGGTTTTTTATTTTTGCTTCCTACGTCTGCTTTGATCACAGAATCCTTTATGTTGGGGGGTCTACATTAGTGGTGGATTCTGGAATGCATCAATATTTGGGTAAGCTTTTTTAATGACTGACCAATAAGCATTATATTGGTATATTGTAGATTTTTGTCATTGTTGGGTGGTGACTATGGACGAAAGAAACTCTCTCAGATTTGACCACAGGGGGTATTTATTTATTTCTCCTCCTTCCTCATAATACCCTCCCTCTCTATCGACCTAAACTCAAAATGTAAGATTCAGGATACTGAAAAGGGAACGATCCCAAAGCCGAAACAGCCTAAAGCTGAAACCGGAGAGACTGAAGGAGCTAGGTGAGCCCAACTAAGAGGACAGCCAAAGAGCCGGCTCTGTAGACGTGACTGGGGAAACTGCACGACCCTAACCACAAGACATCCTGGTGGGGTGCGGGGACTCTATGACCCTTGACCTAACTACCACTACGGAGTAGAATAAAGCCATCGTACTAGGGCTAGTGACCCGAAAAGGGGGACTACTCACTACAGAGCCTGTGACGGCCGGACCGAACCTGTAGGTGAGAACAGGTACAGAACTGAAAGGACTGAATGGTACCTTGAGTGGGGTGATGCAGAGGAACTGTCTAAGCTGCAGTGAGAACCCGGGCCCGGAGCTGTGGTGAGAGCCAGTCCACAAAGAGTGTACAGAACTGTGACTGTTGTAAAAGTGTCGCTGAGCCACAAGTAAAGTACCCGGTCAGCTCAAGGTTGTGAGACTATCATTTCATAAAGTGTAGTAGGGCCTCCACCTGTGGGCCCATCAACTGACTGATCCTGCGTGCTGGCTGGAGGAGCTGCAGAGGAAGAGTCAAGTGCAGCGCCCAGAGCCCATAACCCCCATCACACCTGCCCTGGGGACAACCATCCCTACCCGTGAATGGCTCATCATCCGGGGCTGCTCCTCATCAGCATCCACGCTGACCACACACCACAGGTGGCATCACAAAATCCCATAAACTATTACTCTTTTAATTGCCGCACCTAGGACAACAAGATCGGGCCATGGCACCCTGGCATCCCAGAGACAGTACGGCCCGGTCTTGAGTCCTTGGGGGTGTGACACTTATCAGTGCTCATCAGATTATTTTTCATTTGCAGAGCAGCAGATAAACTCTTCTCTTTACTTTATAGTCTTGGGGTCCCTGGGGTTCCCTGGATCATGTCTCTGGTGGGTCCTCGGTAGCCGCCCCTTGGTCCTCTGGTACACGTCCGGGGTCCTCTGGATTACGTCTCTGGTGGATCTTCTGGTACACATCTTTGGATCCTCTGGATCACGTCTTTGGAGGGTCTTTTGGTAAACATCTCTGGGTCCTCTGGATCACGTCTCTGGTGGGTTTTCTGGTACATGTCTCTGGGTCGTCTGGTACACATCTCTGGGTCCTCTGGTACACATCTCTGGGTCCCCTGGTACACGTTTCTCAGGCAGCAGACATCTCTTGCGTCCCTTTTCTCAGCTCAGCTCTAATAGTGTCACTTTCAGCTTCCCACGCTTTTCATCCTGGATGAGTCCAACAGCACACTTCAGAGAGAGGAGCACTGACCAATGCACAACCTAGGACACAGGGATAGCACAGTCTCTAATAGTCATGTGTGCCTAAAATGTTCATGGGGCAGTGTGGCACCCTGGCACCTGTTGGGCACCACAGAAATCCTTAGGGCACAAATGGAGTAAGTAACAGCAAAGCAAAACCCACAAACACCACAACACCTTAGAACACCTGGTTTCACCCCGAGCCTCTAGGGGGAGCTCCACTGGTGACTTTGAACCAGTTCCCCTATAAATAGAGTCTTGGAGGGAGAAACACCAGAGTGTGGCAGACACTACAAGAGCTGCCAGGCAGAGGGTGTGTGGAGTCGCTACAAGAGCTGCCAGCCTGTGTGAGACCTCCATCCTATGAGGGACACACTAGGCCCCAACAGCCTGCTAGCAAGTGAGGAAATCCCTGCAATTGGGATAAAAGGAAGAAGGAGATCACCTCTCAGGAACACAGAGTTATTCTGACTCTTTCCTTAATAACCAGTTACTGGAACCGAAGTTGTGAGAGCTGCCCAGCCATCACAGAGAACCAGCACCATCAACAGGAGGTTTAGCCACCTGTTCCACCTGATGCATCCATCCACGAGAGCCCAGGGAAGAGTACTGATCCTGCTCGAACCCTTTTACAGTGCCCTCAGTGCTGTTAACCAGGTGAAGCAAGTTCCATTGAACACACTGCCCGGTCCGGCTGGATTCCACATCACCCGACCTTAGCACCAGAATTAGAGAAAGGAAGCCTAACACTGCTTGCTGTGAACCTCCAGAAGTGCCGACTCCACTATCCCGGTCCGAGTGTACCTGATTACCACCCAGTAAAGGTACCTAAAAGAGACTTTGTGTGGTTGTGCATTACTCCTGGATTCAGCGCGCAGCACCCCGCAGCTGCCTCACAACATCTTGCGCAGCTCCCGGCTCCGGGGACTCCCGCTCATCCTGTGGGGAGCTTCCCATCTAGCTGCTTAACATCCCCCAGAGAACCCGCAGCGCTGGTAAAGTTACCAGAACACCCGCAGGTGGCGTCACGAAGACAAATCACCCCTACTGTTCCGCCATTCCCCCTATTGATCTGGACCACCGGGCCTACACCACCGCAGGCGCGGTTCCGTGACTGGAGGAGAAACAACGCCCGCTACGTGTACCCCCGGCTACGGTGAGTCAGCAGCACCCCTACAGCAAAATAGGGGCAGCCACAACAATATCTAGCTGTGTAGGAGCTGCAGTAGTGGAACATGATGGAGAGGCAGTATACATTAAGCTGTGTAGTGGTATTGGTACTAGCAGTATCAGCAGCAGTACAACATGGAATATAAGTTAAAAAGCATGAAATGGCTGGTTTTATAGAGACAGTGGAACATGATGGACATGCAGGAGATATATGGTGATGCAGTGAAAGTGGTAGGGACAGCAGCAGTACTAAGTGTGATAACTATAATATCTGTGCACTGGCCCTTTAATAATTAAAAAAATCCTTATATGACCCAGCACAGAGCAGCATGAATGTACAGGGACAGGAAACCTTTGGGAAATGGAGAGGATGAATATTTGGGCTGGGACATGGTTATTAAAAGCATCAGCTGTGACTGAAAAAAAATCTAATGACCCCCCTGTAATGAAAAACATTTCTTTCCAATTTTCTTTTTTGTTAAGACACAACTTCCAGTAAATGTACTAAACTCTAGGAAATAGAGGTTTATCCTCTAAACTGTAACTTGTGAATGTTATAAATATTCTCTGCAGATTGTACTAGGATAATTACAAATGTACTTGGGATCTGATTAGACATCTGTTTATCTGCTGTAAGTATACTTATATATATGTGTATAGAAAATGTACAATCCAGCTCACCTGTTCACGTAATGAGCTGCAAGTGTTTGGTAGACGGAGCAAGGAAATTTGCAGGTCAGGCAGAATCATGCTGAAGGCACACTGTAGTGTAGTAAACATGGAGTGTGTTTGATGCACAACAGTGATGCGAGTGAAATGCATGTTTTTGGTTGAGTGTGGTGCGAGTGTGGTGCGTGTGGTGAGTGTGCATGGCTGTATACATGTGAGTGTGCCACAAGTGTGAGGTGTGAGTGCGTGTGGTGAGTGTGCATGGCTGTATGCATGTGAGTGTGCCGCGAGTGTGAGGTGTGAGTGCGTGTGTGGTGCGTGTGAGTGTGATGCTGTCCATGGTCCTGAAGGAAACTTCAGGTCCATGGACAGCATTTTCTGCTGTTACCATATGCTATTGTCATAAGTACCAGGGACAGCTCACCAGTTCTACAGCACTGCCTTTGGTCCTCTATGCAATTCCCGTTCAGGACCACAAACAGTACCCTCAGTGCTGAAGCAGACCAGCTTTTATAAAACTGAAACTAAAACCCGAGAAATGCCGGGATTAGATTAAAACTGCTATTAACCCCTCCACTGCCAAGGTGTGATGTCATCACGCGTACACAGAGTGCACACACTCTGTGTGCACATGATGGCAACACACAACAGCACATTAACCATTCATATACCGGCTTTTATTAGCCGCATCTGCAGGTGCTGTGCTGACATGCAGCGCAGAGCTTGCAGAGGGGGTTAAAATGATGAATAAGCCCTATAACTTTAATCTTTTTTTAACACCAGAGTTTTTTACAATGATGTGTCAGGGCTGCTGTGACAGCGCTGATATGGAAAGGAGAGAAGTCCGGCTTTCAGGATCGCGCTGTTCCAGTTCACAAGGAGTTAATCCAAGGACCAAGCAGTAATCATAACTTTCTTTATTCTATAAACCTCTACGCGTTTCGTGTACACGCTGTACACTTCCTCAGGACTTTGCTCCTGAGGAAGTGTACAGCGTGTACACGAAACGCGTAGAGGTTTATAGAATAAAGAAAGTTATGATTACTGCTTGGTCCTTGGATTAACTCCTTGTGAACTGGAACAGCGCGATCCTGAAAGCCGGACTTCTCTCCTTTCCATATATGCAATTCTAGTGACCGGCTGATTGCTGCAGTTTTTCGGATCCTACCCATTTGTGCTTATGGTTGTTGTGTTCCACACAACTGAACCAGGTGAGTGGATCCATATCTGTGAAACGATTTTACCATTGGATAAGACCCTATTGTGCGCTTCTGTCTCCCCTTTTTATAGTGACAGCGCTGACACATTATTGATTACTGTACCGGGAAACTGGCAAATTTAAACTTGGCGGCTTTGAGAGCCGCTAAGTTTGAGAAATTTTGACAGCACACTCGTGCGACTATCGCATGGTGTGCTGTATGGGTGCGAGTTTGACTCGCACCCGTATACTTTTAATGGCCACTCACGCGAGGAAATCACATGCAATCGTAGCATGCTGCGATTGCACTCGCATTTCCATGGCAATGCGAGTGTAATGTAAGAAAATCGCATTGATGTGACCTCTATCATTTAAAAATACAGGTCCGATGTAATGTTATTTTTTCACGCATAACACTCGCGCGAGTCTAACGCCAGTGTGTTTCCTGCCTCAAAGGAAGGATTCAGCTCCACGTCCTCAATAAAACTTCATATTTTTAGTTCAGCATGGTTAAAATTTACACGTATTTACGCGTTTCGACCATCATCATGGTCTTAATCAGTACATTTAGTCAATGGTACCAAGTTTCTTTTTATATCCACCCCCTCAGGTGGGGCGGTGATTAGTATAATGATCTCACAATTTCAGCTGGTCTAACACATCAATAAATGCCCAAGTTAAAAATACAAGAATTGGCTACATGCAGATTTTGACAAATTTTGCATCTTATCACAAGTGTTATGTATTCCAAATCGTTATCAGAATAAAACAATGTATGCAAGGAATATATTGTGCAATTATAAGTAGATGACATATTCATAGAGGAGAATTTTTTTTTATATTTTTTCTTTTATTCCCGCTTCCCTTTCCTCTTTTAATAAAGAAAACACAAGGTCGGTTTTTAAATTTAATCCCAAAGAAAATCTGGATTCTAGATTGAGAATCCAGAAAGGTTCCCTTTTGTGTAATTTATAATTTATATTTGATGCCACTCCCTTTGTGTCCCAATGGGACTTTCTCGAGTGCAATCACTTTTAATGAGGACATGTGGCACCCCTAGGGTCCAGTTGCCACAGTGATATTGCCTCCTTCACCAGGGAAGATGTCATGCTTGGAAGCAGGAGGAGATACCCACGTGAGGTAACACCACACATGCATACACCAGTTCTGACTCCTGGCCAGAAGAAAGAGCACTACACCTGAGTTCAGGGGAGCTGCACTGTTTCCAACAAGGAGGGGGGTTAGTAGTACAAAAGTGCGGGAAGAGAGACGAAGTAGTCGAGACAAGTCGAGTAGAAGACGACAAAGGAGAAGGTTTTGGGGAGTGAAGCTGTTGATGAGCTCACCCCAGGCAGCGCAACAGAGGACGCCAGAGTCCTGGGTTGTATGGGCACTCCCCGGCAACCGAATCTGGAGGACAGCAGACTGCAAGTTTCCTGGCCACATGTAAAGACCCTGCGGCACAACAGCTGAACAAGAGCCTGGAGCTGCAATCAGCCCAGCAGTGTTTGTTACAGGTTCATGCTTTCTGCCAGTCGGGAGCAAGGGCTAGAAGAAAGGACAGTGTCACAGGACAGCTCACAGGTAGCTGGGACCCAAACTGAGAAGTGCTGCAGGTAGACCTCAAAACCGACCTGGCGAGGTGGACTCCGACGGCTTCCAGGCTGACTGGACCCTCCTGGACCTGGTAACCAGTGCCACCGGACTTCACTACGCTTTTTCAGTAAAGTTAAAACTACTGCACGCTTTGTGTCCTCCTGCTTATGACTCACCCAGGCAGGGGTACTCAGATCTCGGGCGTAGATTCGGGGTGTTGTAACAGGTGGTTGATGCCCGAGTCTGTGACCCTGGTGGTCACTGAAAAAGTGTGGAAATAAAATAATAAAATGAATTGAATTGTTCGTGATGCCACCTGCAGTATCTGGTGATAACACCAGCGCCGCTGTCAGACCTCCGGAGATGATGGTATTGCAGCCAGTTGGCCTTGCTCCTGCAGGTTGGCCTCCCCGGGGCAGAGTTGCTGCTGTGCTGGTTGTCGTGGTAGCAGCACTGTACTTTAACAGTAATAAGACAAGAGAGGCTTTCTTTGCTCTGCACTGGTATTTATTGTTCACTTGGTAAATGCAGTTCAACAATAGGTTAACAGTCACACAGTCACGGGTAGCTGGCTTGGGTAGTGACCAATGAATGACGTGTTTCTATGTGGCTTATGAGCGTGCCCCTCTAAACTCTTTCTCTGTCCTATTGTGGTGAAGCCTGGCTGGCTTGAAACCTGGCTTGGCCTCCTTGTTCCTTTCCTGATTGTCTTAACAAGGGTAAGAACCATCTCCAAATCACCACTACCCCTGTGGCTTTACGCAGGTCCTGGCTCTTAGCGTTAGTGATTTTTGTTGCAGGTGGCCCAGAGGCTAAACTCTCCTGGGTCCGACCAGTGTTGGCGGCTCGGAGTTGAACTTGCCAGTACCGCTTCCGGAGCTGGTTCTCCGCTGTGGACTAGGATTCCCCCAGACTTGTTAGGGTATGTGCACACAGGAAGGTTTAGTGAAGGTTTAGCAGCGAAAACCGCCGGCGTTTTAGCATAGGTTTTATTTAAATTTATGTAAATCCTTAGCAGCTTTAGGACTTACATGTAACCCTATGCAATTTAGAAACCGCTGTGCACACATAGTCGGTTTATGTGGTCGGATCCGCCCGCGGTTGAGCGGTTTCCGAGCGGTTTAGCAGCATACAGCATGTCAATTCTTTTCGGCGGTTTTTGATCGGTTCCATGAAAAAAATCCTCCATAGAAAACCGCCGGAAAAACCGCTGAAAAACGACTGAAAACCGCTGTGCACACGCTGACAAAACCGCCGGAAAACCGGGAAAACCGCCGGAACACAGCTGGAGACTTCAGAGCTCAGATCTGATAATTTCCAGCGGTTTACTGACGGTTCCAACGCCACTAAACCTTCCTGTGTGCACATACCCTTACTGTACGGTCTGGCACTGGGTCTCCTCCTTCTGCCTGGGTCACCACTCTTTCTGTGTGCTCTTTCTGTGCTTTCCCCTGAAGGGTCCTCCTCTGTCTCTCTGCTCCGACGTTCTGTTCTCTGTTTTAGCTTCCCTGTTCTAGATTCCCGCCTTCCACTGCCACTCTTATAACCTCCCCTGGGACCGGTTACCTAGGTAACAGGTTGAACCAATTGGTCCCCTGAAGCTAAATGTGGGTGCAGGGTAAAAAGCCACATATTAACCTCCCCTTTCACTGACCACAGGGTCTGGTCTGGGTGCAGTACCCTTTAGTGGTGCACCGACCAGTGGGGCGCCACAGTTATTTCCTGTGCCCTCCTTGCCACCTCCTGCACCATGACTACCACCTCTATCATCCCCAAAGACTCTGTCATTACATCCCAGGGGCCCGCTCCGCCAGTGGGGAGTGTTACCATCCCAGCAGCCAAAATACCTATCCCCTGGGGCTCATCCAAGCAATGCTGGCCATTCCTGGTTAGATACCACAGGTGGTGTCAGGTAAAGACAACAAATCCCCTGTAAATAACCCCTCAACCTGTATGGCCAGGGCCACGGAGCTGGGACACTGTCACCGTGACCTCCCTAAAAGATCGCCGGCCCGGCTACCCAGTACCCCAGGCTCTTGCAACTGTTGTAAACACATTGCCCACATGCGATTATAAAAAATGCTTTGATACTCCAAAAAGACTCCTGGTTGTTTGATTATTGGCATCATAACTATGCTCAGAAATTCTGTGTCCCAAATATTGTAGTTTGCAGGATTTGCATTCCACCATATATATAACATTATTACATCCACAATTAATAAAATTCTTTATGTTATAAATTTTACCCATGGTCGGTACTGTGAAAACCTTGATATTCATCATATATATGCATAAACCGCAAGACTTTTGGTTACCTTTACACGCCGCCACTGCAGGATGCATACAACCCGCTACAGGCTACAAATGTAGCTTGTCGCGCCAATATCGCCCGTAGTAGCGGCGTCTGAAGACGGGACGACACAGCCGGCTACAGATACATCTGTATCCGTGCACTGCCCATAAACAGATGGCTACATCGCCGATTGTAGCGAGCTGTATCGGCGTGTAAAGAAGGAACAGAAGGGTTGTTTTTACACCATACTATGTAGCTGGGGCGTGACACAGGCTCCGGGTTTCCGCGCCCCCTTCAGCGATCATTGGAGGAAGCTCCTGCGTTGCGATTGGTTGTCGCCGCACAGGGCGGCATATTTAAGGAGCTGACGAGTCACACTACACAATTGCTCGAGCGTCAAGTATTAATCAGCCTCCAGCGATGCCTGGCCAATCATGGTATTATTGCTTTGTCCTATCAGCGTACGGACGTCTCGTAATCCACAATTGTAGCACGCCTATGTGCTGTCCCTGCTGCACCAGGTACGCCCATATTAGATGGTTGTAGCGGTGTGTAAATGACGTACGATGGGCTACAGATGGCTACTTGAGACACCCGGCGATGTAGCTAGCTGTAGATGTAGCGTAGCGTAGCGCACCTTGTGGCGGCGTGTAAAGAGGGTGCATTTCCCGTTGGTAACCGTTTGGGCGTGCTCGTGCACGTGAAGTAGCCGTTGGTATCCATCCTGCAGTGGCGGCGTGTAAAGGTACCTTAATAGATCCTTCAGTTTTCAACCAATTATTTGTAACACCTTTTTATTGTTCTGCATTTTTTAAAAAAGAAAAATCAATTGGAGAGAGAATGTTACTCAGTTTGAGCCCGCGTCTAGACACAAATTTAACCCTTTGTTGTAAAGTGTTTTTTATTTTTTCATCTGAGGTTAGTATAGGGAGATATTTTTTTGCTAAATTTACAATCGAAAATATTATCAGTAGAAATAAACACTGATTCCTGATTTTTGTTTTTTCTGTGCAAGATATTGCCCCCTTCCTGCCAGGCTCTATCTATAGCCCTCAGATTGCATCCTCATTTTAAAAAATGTTTTTACAAAATCCCACATCCCACATCCCGCCTCATATGCTATGGGTGTAGTGCAACATCATCTCGCTCTAACAAATTCACCACTGAATTATGTTTAATAATATGTCTTGGGTGGTTACTAGACGCATATAAGGCTAGGGTCACATTTGCGCTATGCTTTCATTCAGGGGGGTTCCGTTAAAAAGAATCTGGCAGCATTAACACAGCGTAACTGTAAAGGTAACGCTGCATTAATGCTGCCAATACAATCCTATTGGTGACGGAGCCCCGAGTACATGTCAAACGACGGCATGTAAGTGCCGGAGTTTGAAACCTCACGCTATTTCCAAGCGCATCACCACGTCATGTGATGCGCCTGGAGATAGCGCGAGGTTTCAAGCTCCAGCACTTAGATGCTGGCGTTTGACTGCGCTGTGGCTTCTGTCATCCATAGGATTGTATTGGCAGCGTTAATGTGGCGCCCTGCTCACGCAGGTAACCACAGATCTCTCTAATGTACAGCTGGGTTTCCACAGCAGGTACTACTTCATACAACACCTTCCACCCCAACACAGGAGGGGGAGCACCACTTGCTGACTTTAGGCAAGATCCCCTATAAATACTGCTGCTGGGGGCTGAGTTAGTCAGAGTGTGCAGACGCTAGGAGAGCTGCAAGGACGTCCCGGTGGTCAGTGCTGCTATTAGGCCCGAGCCAGTGACCCGGAGTGGCCCTTCAGCGTCCCGCCTGCCTATGTGGGACTGAGGGCTAGGAGCAGAGAACCGAAAGGGAGCAAGGAACTTGAGGGAGTTCGCCCCAGGAGAAACACCGGATATTGGGGATCCGCACCTGTGGGACACTATAGGACCACAGAAAACCCCATTGCACCGTGGAGGCCTCGGCTACCCGGTTTGTCCCCCCTGTGAGTCAAGAGAGGGAGCCAGACACAGCAGGGCAGAGCCGCAGTGATCAGGAGAAGGTATCCCGGAGACCGCACAGGAGGAGAGGAAGACACTACAGTTAGGAAGAGAGAGGAGACAAGTCAGGCTGCATGCAGGCTGTGTTTCAGACAAACACTACAGAACAGCGGAGGCCTTATACCCACTTGTTGTGGGGACCCACTGTGCAACCTGTCCACCCGTCAGTGCCCTGGATCGTATTACCTGCTTAACAATAGTAAAAGGTAAAAGAGACTTTCCTGCGTTTGTGTATCCTTCCTTTCCACTCCCAGTATCCTCCATAGACTGTTCCAACTCTCCCTATACAATCCCAGCTCCACTCCAACCTGTCCCTCCCCACTACTCTGCCCCGGTGGTCCCAGTCCTGCCTGTGGAGGACTACAACATCTCAGCCGCAATACCACCAACCTCCGGCGGACTGTGGCGGCGCTGGTGCTACTTCACCAGAAACTGCAGGTGGCGTCACGACAACTAACTTTGTAAATAATCCCTTGTACATAAACCCCCTTTTTAAAGAGAATAGTCCCCCGGGACACGGGATCAGGCGCGGCCGCCATTCCCCGTGACACAATTAACCCTACTGCCACCTGATACCCGAGTACCCCACACCCTGGGGCGACACATTAAGGCGGTGTTATCTTTAAGGTAACACTGCGTTAATGCTGCCAGATTCTATCTTTGAAATGGAACCTCCCTGATCAGAAGCATAACACTAATGAGACCGAACCCTAAGATGGAGTTACCAGAAATGGCCTTGCGGTATAAACTGATCTCCCTAATGCCTGTCTAAATATGTAAAATGTATCAAGAAAGAGATTTGCACCTCATCAAATTAATGGGAGAAAAAAACATTGCAAGCATATTTGTTAAGGTAATTTATGAAGCAGCACTAAATTATGTGTCCCCCCTCCACACTATAAGTACGTCATCTATATAGCGAAAATAATATAATATTTGTTCAGAAAAGGGATTAATTATATAACTACCGGTATACTGTTCCTCCCAACATTTCATAAGTGATGAGAGAGGGGCTAAATTTAGCCCCATCGAACATCGATGTTTCTGCAGAAACATCTTTCCATTAAAAGAAAAATGTTGTTTTTAATAAAAAAAAATTCACTACATCGATAATGGAACTTTGAAGTTCAATGGAATAGCTGGAATGGTGCTGAAGTTGATTTTGAACAGCAATAACCGCTAGACTGTGTGGGATGAATGAATATAGTGCCTGGATATGTAGCGCCCCACTAGTCAGTGCGCTACAAAGGGGCATTGCACCCAAGACAGAGAGCGCAGTATTCCTGTTATGGAGAGAGGTAATGTAGGTGTGAGGCTCTCAATCTGCATTCACACACTTAGAGCAGGGGACTAAAGGGTTAATCTGATGTGAAGACCCAGTCCCGGTGGGAGAAGTGTGGGCAGAGCGGGAAAAGCACAGTGAGAAGTCAGGACGTGGGAGGAAAGAGAAGGAGCTTAGAGGGAGGGCACCTGCAGAGTAGCGGCCCACAAAGAGAGGGGCATGCAGAGGGTGCCTGAACGACCCTGGCCCAGTCCAAAGTGGGGGTACCGGCTGTGAGGTCTATCCCTGAGCCGCCTATACCTGTGACAACCATCCGCTGTGAGGCTGAGCTGCTGGTAAGGTAGCACCCCGAGAAACCTTGAGACCCTTAACCCCTATACAGGGATCTGGAATTACAGCGGAGCCCAGGGGGTAGCTGCCTATTATGAGCAGCAGAGCAGGAAGGTCGCCAGGAAGGGAAAAATCAGGACCCGATAAACGTAGTCAGGAATCCGAGTCAAAACCGAGAGGGCAGCGAAGGCACAAAATCGTCAGGCTGTAGCAGAGTCGAAAATCCAGGCAAAGGTCAAAGTCAAAACCAACAGGGCAGCTGAGGCACAAAATTGACGGGCTGTAGCAGAGTCAGAAATCCAGGCAAAGGCCAGAGACAAAACTAAACACACACTATATCACTGGGAAACCAAAACTATATCTGGCGGCCTGCAAGACAGGCTCCAATGTATTTGAAGGGCGCGGTTACCTCCAATAGGCTGGAGCTCACAGCCTAATGATCTCATCCGGACCGCCCCTAGAACCAGGCCAGATGGTGATGCATAACTGGCACCAACCACCCCACTTCTGACAGAAGAACGAAGGCTGCGCCTACAGACACCTCTGCAGGGCCCGCTCCTCTGCAACCAGCATCACCCAAAGGAGAAACACGGCGAAATTCAGCAAAAGAGGCAGACGTCGAAGGAGCAGGTCCGTATGAGGACAAACCCCTCCAATCACTGGCACCATCAGCCGAAGGAATCCGGCGCCTCTCAGTGGCCGAGGCAGGAACACGAGCCACCGAGTCCAATGGCGATGTGACAATACCGATGTGATCAACAGCTTCTTAGGAGCACGATCCGCCCGACATAGGCACGGTCCCCACCAGAAGCACCAAACCAGGTTGGGCCCATAGAGCGATAACAGAGTGTCGCATTTCACCGAACAGGCCTGGTTTACAAGCGGGATTCATGCAGGGCAGCGCGAGGAAGAAGGAGTGCGCAGAGGTAGGACCTAGAGAGAGATAAAGGAAGGAGCATAACTGGAGCCTCAGAGAGACATTGCTTCCTCCTATGCCACCTGGTTCACTACCTGAGCCATAACACCTGTGAACTGTGTACAAGCTGAAGCTAACTGGAGTAAAGAACCCATGCAGAGCAAGCAAGTGTCTGTGTTTCTTCCTGGTTAACTGTGACATTCCAGTTTCACAGCAGAGACTGCGCTGCCCTATTCCTATCATCACACTACACTGCCCCGGGAGACCCTGCTCTACCTGTAGGGAGCTACAACACCTTGCTGCCATTCATTCCCCCAGAGGTCCGCAGCAGCGCCAGTGCCATCCCCAGATCTACAGGTGGCGTCACGACTTTTATTAACTTTATTCCCAATCAAAAATCCCCCTTTTATTGTCACCTCTAGGGTACCGACTCGGGCACTGACCACGCGTGACATCCTTGCACCCACCTGTGACATCCTTGCACCCAGCTGTCGTATGTGAGCCAAGACAGATGGTAGGTCCATTTTGGATTGTTGATCAGATTTAACATATTTTTACTGTCCTGTGTGTAACTCGGTGATAATTGATAAATTGGCTTGAGTTTTTCATCGGCCCACTCACACAGATACTCAAGCAGTGAATCAAGGCCGAAAATAATTGGCCTGAGTGGGGGCGGGAACAAATTTTTATGAAATTTGGGAAGGGCATGAAATAAAGGGATTTAATAAATCCTGGACTAAGATACTCCTGTTTTGGGGTAATATGCCCTAAATATACCCCTTCCTTCAATAATTTAACCAATGCCTCTCTAATTTCACATGTGGGATGACAAGATAGTATGATAGAAATGTCTCTTTCTTAAAGGCCACTATCCATTACTTTTACAGAGCTTCCCTTATTGGGGTATTTTATAGTTAAGTGAGGATTATTTTGTAGTTTTTCCAAAGATAAATTTTCTTTTGTACTTAAATTATTTTTTTTCACCTGCCTTTGGCTGAGTTTAGTAAGTTCTGACTCAACGAAGTGCTGAACATACTCCATATAGGGGATATGTGTTTGCTTTGGATAGTAGCCAGGATTTGGTACAGATATGGGAAACCTTTTGCCATGTAAGGGGTACTTCACACACAATGATATCGCTACTAGGGATGAGCGAGTACTAAAATACTCAGACTTTCTAGACTCGTAACGAGTAGGTCCCGATACTCGGTACTTGTTACGAGTCTAGCGAGTCCAATGTAAGTCAATAGGGAAGCGAGTATTGCCAGTAATTCCTCTGCTGCTGGACCCTATAAAGAGGTCTTGCAACAGAGGAAAAACCTGCAATTCCCCATTTCATTGTTTAAAAGCCAGCGGTAAAAAGCCGCCGGCTTTTAAACAATGCTGACAGCTGCTGACAGCTTCCCCGCTGCCTGACAGCGGAATCCTCCGCTCCCCCCACCGCCTTTCCACCCTATCCTAACTTAGGATCTGGTGGGGAGACTGCGGGGGGAGCGGAGGATCCTGTTGTTAGCAGTGGCTGGCACTATTGTTCGGGAGTAGGGGGAGGCAGGGCCGGTTCACTCACCGTCCTCCACGGCCTCCTTCTTCTTCTCTGTGTCTTTGCGACAGCAGCAGCCGCATAGAATGGTGGCGGCCGCAAAGCACAGCCGCTATCACTACTGTGGGCGGCTTCCGTCTGACGTAGTCCAATCCAGGTTTCTTCTTTAGCTCTGCTACATCTCTGGTAGAGAACCTCCACCAGAGATGTAGCAGAGCTGTGCACCCTGGGAAAGTTCATGAGAGTTCATGCAGGCAAGCATGAACTTACATGAACCCTGCCAGCACTGCTACTTCAAATGAACAGCTGACCTGAGTCAGCTGTTCATTTGAAAATCCAGGCGGGAAGGTCAAAAATAGAAAACCGGATTGAAAACCGGATTGCCCCGGTCCGGAGAAATCCGGGACCATAGAGCCCCATGTTATGGGGCGCCGGATTGCACTTGATGGGTACAATCCGGGAGAATCCGGTTTTCAAAACTGGATTCTCCCGGATTGTACCGGTCTGGTGCAATCCGGCGGAAAGGTCAAAAATAGAAAACCGGATTGAAAACCATATTGCCCCGGTCCGGTCCAATCTGGGACCATAGAGCCCTATGTTTTGGGGCGCCGGATTGCACCGGACCGGTACAATCTGGCGCCCCATAGCATGGGGCTCTATGGTCCCGGATTGCACCGAACCGGGGCAATATGGTTTTCAATCCAGTTTTTTATTTTTGACCTTCCCGCCTGGATTTTCAAATGAACAGCTGCCTCAGGTCAGCTGTTCATTTGACGTAGCAGTGCTGGCAGGGTTCATGTAAGTTCATGCCTGCCTGCATGAACTCTCATGAACTTTCCCAGGGTGCACAGCTCTGATACATCTCTGGTGGAGGTTCTCTGCCAGAGATGTAGCAGAGCTAAAGAAGAACCCTGGATTGGACTACGTCGGATGGAAGAGGATTTATTTTAAATAAAGATGGAGTCCCTAAGTGTCTTTTTGTTTTTTTTTCAAATAAAAATATTTTTTCTCTGTGTTGTGTTTTTATTTAAACAATTTAATAGAAATTCATGGGATATTGGCGTGACCTCATGAATTTCAGGCTTAGGGCCCCCCCCTTTATTACCCAGTGAGCCAATGCACCAGGACCCTGGAAGAGTTGGGTTCAGCACCAGCAAATGGCGCTTCACTGAACGCGCTATTTTCTGGGGCGGCTGCGGGCTGCCATTCGCAGCGGGGGTGCCCAGAAGGCTTGGGCCTAACTGTGCTGCGGATTCCAGCCCCCAGCTGCCTAGCTGGACCTGGCTGGACATAAAAATAGCCCCACGCATTTTTTTTTAAATTATTTCATGAAATTCATGAAATAATAAAAAAAAGGAGGCTCCCCTATATTGTTTTGTCCGGCCAGGTCCAAATAGGCACCTGGGGGTGTTGGCAGCCCGTCGCTGCCTGCTGTATCCGGCTGGATACAAAAATACAGCGAAGCCCACGTCAATTTTTTGTCAGTAAGCAGCGTTTTTTTTCGCGGCCGCACCTGCCGCAAGTGCCAAAGCCGCACTTGACGCACCTGCCGCACCCTTACCGCAAGCCCCATAGACATTGCATGGGGCTTGCCGCAAGTGTGCCGCAAGTGTCGCGGTTATGCGTTAATCGCGGCAGATGCGGTTTTTTCAGCGCATCTGCCGCGATTTGAAAAAAACGCTAGTGTGAAAGCAGCCTTATTAAAATGTACAATTGCTTGTCGCAGAAATCCTTTAAGCTTCTCCCAGGGTGCTGACGTAAATCAACACCATGAACTTCCTCCTTTCTGTCCAATCCATAATGTTTTTTGCATTGTTGTGTTGGCAACCTTCATTTATTTTATTTATAGATCTTTTTCTTCCACTGAAGAAAATTGCAATTGTTTTTATCTATAACCTTGCATCGTGTTATCTACATTCAAGTTCACAAAGATCAAATGTTAAGTTGTCAGAAGCTGTATCCTGCAAATGACCCTGATCACATGAAGATGGTGGTTGAGATACAGTAGAAGATCACATTTGTTCTGTGAAGCTGCCGTGAATTTACAGATAAGTTTACAAACCCTCGGATAAGAAATGTTGAATGTACGACCATCGTGTGACAGTTATTATAATGAAGGGACCAGGACAACTGAAGCACGTAACTTTTTAAAATTGCCAGAACATTATAAAAAACTATCAGTTTTGCATACAAATATAAACGGATATCATCTGAAAAGCCGGAGAAAATAAGGTATGGAAAGACAGTATGGCTAGGGTTACACTCAGTGCTGGCCCTGCGGCAGCCGCACTGCGGTACAGCAGAGCTCAGCCTGCGGTAACCGTCAGTGGTACCGTCGGGAACTTCGGGCGAACGCAGCCCTTAGTTACCCGATGTGTACCATAGTTACTGGCCACACACAAAGCTGGCCGGACTGCGGTAATCCTGACCGCAGAGAAAAACATTGCCTGAACGTTTTTCTCTGCGGTGAGGATTACCGCAGTCCGGCCAGCTTTGTGTGTGGCCAGTAACTATGGTACACATAGGGTAACTATGGGCTGCGTTCGCCCGAAGTTCCCGACGGTACCGCTGGTGGTTACCGCAGGCTGAGCTCTGCTGTACCGCAATGCGGCTGCTGCAGGGCCAGCACTGAGTGTAACCCTAGCCTATCTCTAATGTTGGGTTTGCACTTTCCTTTGAATTGTCCTTGAATGCATTGTAAGTATGGGTCATATGTGTAATTGACTCACGGCCGGCCCGTGGACTCCGGTTTAGACAGGCTGATGCTTCCTTCCTCCTTGTCACAGGGTGGACCGCGCCTGCCGGTAGCGGGGCCCGGTTGAGTGCAGATCAAAAGTTGTAGACGTCTTGTGGGAACAGGTTAAGGGGTTAATTTATTCGTGACGCCACTTATGAGTAGTTTCGGTAAGGGCTACCGACGCTGCGGAACCTCCGGGGGATGGATAGCAGCAAGATGGAACGCTCCCCACAGGCTGAGCGGTGATCCCGGAGGCTGGAGCTGCTCAAGATGTTGTTACATTTTAGTGCGGACGGACAGTTCATAAGGAAGCACGGACACAGAAAGTCTCTGCAACGGGTCTTTACTGTAACTAGCAGGCAGTACATGGCATACAGTTATCGGGTAGTGGACCGGGTGGACTCAGCAGTGATGGTGTTCCTCAGAGATCCGCAGTGTTCCTCCATTCTAGCTAAGTGGTTGCCAGTGTCGCCCAGGAATACCAGGTCGGGTACGGGGAGGCTGCTTCAATCCCTATCCAAGTTATACGTTATGGATGTTCTGGGGAGCCTTGGATCCCTCGGTGGGTACACCGCTGGTTAGACGACTGGAATTTGGCTGGTGGTGGGGTGCTCCTGTAAAGCTGCTCCTCCACGCTTCTGGTTCGCGTAGCAGAGGTGAACTGCTGCCAGCTTCGGTACCAGTGAACCGGCTGTAAGGTTTTGGGCACGGGAGTCTTTTGGAACCCGTGGTTGGTGGTGCCCGATCCCGGTTGTTGAGGCCTCAGGTGCTGACACCTGACCGGTGATGGCCCGGGGGCTGCACGAGGTGCAGAGCCCCCGCTCCTACTCCTCCTCTCTTCTCTACTCTCGTTCTAGACTACTCTCTGACTAAGTGTTTGTACTTCTACACACTTCCCTAGCACTCCGCCCACCAGGACCCTGGGTTGGCCCTCTGTTCTAGGTGATGCATGCAGGGTTGGATCTCAAAGTTAACCAAATCACTGCTGTGTCAGAGGATATTGCGGCTGCATTTAAGGCTGCAATACCCTCTTGTGACGCACTCGTTGCGGGGCGCCACATAATTCCATGGACCTCAAAATGTATTAGGGTACCTTTACACACGGCAACTTTTCTAGGAATTTCACTGGCAACTTACTGGTTGCAGTGAAATCATGGACACATTGTTCCATTTGTACACAGCAACAAGATAGAACAATGTGTCCATGATTTCACTGCAACCAGTAAGTTGCCAGTGAAATTCCTAGAAAAGTTGCCGCATGTAAAGGTACCTTTAGGGTTTGAACACAGACTAGAATGCATGGACTGACCAAGGCTCTCCTGACCATAGCGTGACCGCTTCATATATTTGACCCGCCCCAGGGCTGGGGGTACTCGGATACCGGGCGTTTTAGTTCTGGGTGATGTCAACGGTAGCCTGTGCCTGGGGCGTGGCCCTGGTGGTTGCTTAAAAAGGGGTTTAGAAAATAAAAGTCAATTCATCACGCCACTTACGGTGTCTGGTGATGGCACCAGCGCTGCTGCAGACCTCCGGGGATGATGGATGGCCAGCCTGGTAGTAACGGGATCCCTGGGGCAGTGTAGTAGGGATATGTATTCACACAGGGAGGTGGCTCTGCAGGCTGAGGTAATGAGATAGTCTCTGTACGATGCAGGTTCAGGATGATAATGTCTCTCGTTCCACATGTGTTTTGCTTGTGGTGGAGCATCAGGACTAAGACTTGAGTGTTCCTGGGTAATCAGCTCTTTGACTAAGCTGACAGCCGGGTCACTGTCTTGTGTCTCCTTCCACCCATGGTGAGGTAACGGGTTCAGCTTCGTCTCATGATGTATCCGACTAGTCTAATGACACTGGGATGCACTCGGGAGGTGAAAGGCTGGTAGCTCTACTTCTTCTAGCAGCTAATCCACGTCTTCTCCAGCATCTGGTAAGTGAGGCATCCTTGACAAGGCATCAGCATTGGCATTCTTATGGCCTGCCCAGTACTTGATGGTAAAGTTGTAGTTTGACAACCGGGCCACCCAGCGTTGCTCCATTGCACCTAACTTTGCGGTACCCAGGTGCATAAGAGGATTATTGTCCGTGAAGACGGTGAACTTTGCAGCTGCTAGGTAATGCTTGAACCGCCCCGGAACCTGCCCAGACCAAGGTCAGGAATTCCAGCTTAAATTAACTGTAGTTCACTGGGTTTCTTTCAGTAGGACGGAGCTTTCAGCTGGCATAGGCAATCACTTTCTCTCTGTCATTCTGCCTTTATGACAGGACGGCTCCTAATCCCACGTTGCTGGCGTCGGTGTACAGCAGGAACAGTAAACTGTAGTTGGGATAGGCCAGGATGTCTTCTCCGGTCAGGGCCTCTTTCAGCTGTTTGAAGGACTCTTCTTGTTTCTTACCCCATTCAAATGGAGGACCTTTCATCTTGCCCTTCTTGGTCTGGCCTACTAGGAGATCTTGCATATGTGCTGCTATCTTCGTGTAGCCGTTGATAAACCTCCGGTAGTACACTACCAGCCCCAAGAACTGACGTACTGTACTTCTTTGAATATTGTTGGTTCTGGCCATTCCATTATTATCGTTATCTTATCAGGCTGACCACATGCCCAAGATACTGAACCTTTGGCTTCAGCAAGTGGCATTTTGATGGCTAAATGCTCCCTGGCAGGCTCGGACTCCAGTGTTCAGGTTGCTTCTTGTTTGGGTGAGATGGTATGGCCCCCATTGCTCTGTTCCTCGCCTTGCCTTCGTCCCTCACTCACGGGTACCTCACACTGGCTAAGGCTTCTTTCTGGTTTGGGTCTAGCGTGGCTCTGCTACCAGGGTGTCTTCCTCAGTGCTGCTCCGCACTGAACAAACTAACTCTTCACAGTCCTCTCTGGAACTGCACTGCCTAACTCCGCCCCCAGCACTTGTATTTATAGGGGATCTTGCCTAAGGGCAGCAATTTGAGCTCCCCCTACAGGCCTGGGGTGGAAGGTGTTGTATGTGTGAGGTGTACCAGACGTGGAAATCCCTCCATGCTCTAGGTGTTCCTGTGGTTACATGTACTGCAGGGTGCCACACATTTCTATGAGGTTGACACACTTGCGTCAGGAGACCTGTGGCCAGTCTGTTGCATTGCGGTCTGTGCAGCACGTTTGGGTGCTGTCCCAGCTCCTCTTTTTTTGTACCCCTGATGAAGGAGCTGGGACAGCACCGAAACACGTTGGGAATAAATACCGTTGCTTCAGACCTCGTGTGGTGATTTTTTCTTGAAACAGCAGCGCGGATCGTAGGAGCACTATTAATTGGATTTCTAAATATTTAATTAAGTTTCTTATCAAAGTTTTACTAAAACAGTCTCATAAACATGGACACATTTCCTGATTGTTGCATGGTTAGAGTTTTTCACAATTGCGTGATTAGTCGCAGACTGTTCCCTTGTCCTGTTATCTCCTGACTCTCTTCTCTCAACATCACCGTGACTCACCATGAATTCATAAAGTCGACTACAACCCCAACCCTAAACCACTCACAGGGACACATCCAAAGGAATCATAGGGCTTTGCCAGGCAAAAGTTTCTTCAGTG
Organism: Allobates femoralis; assembly: GCA_033576535.1. Lineage (NCBI taxonomy): Eukaryota > Metazoa > Chordata > Amphibia > Anura > Aromobatidae > Allobates > Allobates femoralis. Next base: position 190,020,236 of record JARQOC010000011.1, read on the forward strand.
CTTGTAAAACAGCAATCCATTTGCCTGAGTCTATGCCGAGATCCACCAAACCTCCAAACCAGCATTGGAGGGGACAGCTGCTGTCTGGGTACCTGCCAGAGGCAGGAGATGAGTACCACACTGGGGGAGCACGATCAATTTGCGTTCTTCCAAACATATGGGATTCTAGGCCCAAATCTTATTAAAGGGAATCAGTCAAAGGTTTTTGCTTTGTAATCTGAGAGCAGCATAATGTCGAGGCTGAGACCCTGATTTCTGCGTTATGGGATCTACTGGTCTGCATGCTGTAATTTGATACAATCCATGTTTTCTCAGCTGCAGATCTAGCAGATCAATGAACAATGAGGCCTGGATAACCCCACCCACACCACTGACCGTTTAACTGCTTTTTGGGTACATGGGTGATAACCAGTGGTGGGGTGGGGTTACACAGAGCAGAAAGACTAAGAAGCATGAGACACCTAGTCCTGTAGAAATGATCTACATTAAGAACTAACATTAACTTTAATGAGGTTGTCCTGCCTTAGGCAACAAGTCTGCAGTCACGCTATGTGCCTACAGACTTGTGAATCCACAGATTGCGATTTGAAGATTCACTGGTGTCGGCACCAGGGATGGTTGGCGTGTGACTGCAAGTATGTGATTTGCAAACAAGTCATATGCCAGCTAGGTGGGCATGGCCTCACTCAATGCAAGTCACTTTTGGGATATAAGTTTGGTATCTTGTCAAATGTACTCTTGTGAGTGCAACATAAAAAAGAAGTGTGTGAACTAGGTCAAGCAATATGTATTTTAGGAAAACCTGTTTGGTGCTATTATTTTTGTAGAGATCTGTAGGATGGCAGTGGGACAGATCTCTCCCACCAACCTGGATCTTGCAAATGGCCTGTATCCACAGTTCCAATTTAATCCTGCAGTGAAGAGCAGGGGATGGTTCAGTTGTGAATCAGATTGCTGAGCAGCAGGTTATGTGCACGGCTAACACAGGCCAGCACTGGAGACCTGGACAGTGTCAGCAGACCTTGCTTCCAAGAGTCCTAAGGGGCATCAAACGGACTGTTAAAGACTGTTACGTTTGTGAACCAGCTGTGCTCCAGAAATTTGGGTCTGCTCAAGTGTGTTTTGGACAATAATAGTCCATAGTTCTCTTTGTGAGTGATTAGGTGCAGAGATTTTTACTCTCTTTTGGAAACTAAATGTGTGTGGTGTAAACTGTCACTCCTGGGTCACTGCTTCACTTTCCTGGCTAATGTATGCACATTACCACCCGCTCCCAGCTCTGGCACTGGAGAATCCTCACAGCATGCAAGGATTCACAAGTCTGTAGTTGCATAGAGTGACTGCAGACTTGTACCCTAAGGGTACCTTTACACGCGGCTACATTTCTACCGTGGCTACAGGTAACTTACTGGTTGCAGTGAAATCATGGAGACAAGGTTCTATCTTGTTGCTGTGTCCAAATGGAATAATCTCTCCATGATTTCACTGCAACCAGTAAGTTACCTGTAGCCACCCTAGAAATGTAGCCGCGTGTAAAGGTACCCTAAGGGTACCTTTACATGCCGCTACTGAATGGTGGCTACAACCGGGTACATGAGAGAAATGTATCTTGCACCGCTAATTCAACCCGTGGTAGCGGCGTGTGAAGACGGTTGTAGCCACCCGGCAGTAGCGGCACCTGTTTCCCAGCACTGCCCTGAAACAGGTGGCTACCCAGGCGATTGTAGCGACCTGTATCGGTGTGTAAAGAAGGAACAGAAGGGTTGTCACTACACCATGCTATGTACCTGGTATGTACCTGGGGCGTGACACAGCCTCCCGGAAACCACCCCCCTTCAGCGATCATTGGAGGAAGCTCCTGCGTTACGATTGGTTGTTGCTGCATAGGGAGGCATATTTAAGGAGCTGACCAGTCACACTACACAATTGCTCGTGCGTCATGTATTAATCAGCCTCCTGCGCTGCCTGGCCAATCATGATGTTATTGCTTTGTCCTATCAGCGTACGGACGTCTTGTAATACACAATTGTGGCACGCCTATGTGTTGTCCCTGCTGCACCAGGTACGCCCATATTAGCTTGTTGTAGCGGTGTGTAAATGAGGTAAGGTGCTCGGCAGAAGGTAATTGAGACACCCGGCGTTGTATCTAGAGATAGATGTAACCTACTGTAGCGCACCTTGTTGTGGCGTGTAAAGGTGGTGCGATTACCGTTTGCAACCGTTTGTGCGTGCTCGTGCACGTGAAGTACCCGGTTGTAGCCACCATCCAGTAGCGGCGTGTAAAGGTACCCTTAGACTGGACAAACCCTTCTTTCACTATCCAACCCATGTGGACATACAGTACCCATAAGGTGCTTAAGCTGCAGCAACATTATTTTTGGACGAGGTTTGGACATTTCATGAAGTTTCTTACTGCTTTTTTATTACAATGAAAATGAATATTCTGATGTTAATGGTTTGCTTTCCATCTTGCAGTTTCTAAACATGGACCAAGAAATATTTGAAAACCTGTTATCTGTTCTGGGATGTATCCAATTCTGCAGAACTGCTAGGTTTATCTCCTAGTACAATGCACCCAACCCCTCTCCAGTACTCCAGCTTTGTGCTCTCCATCATCACTTGCATCATCGGATTTGCCACCAACCTTCTTGTCATCTTCGTCACTGAATTCTTAATGAGTATAAAATCTGGTTCCTGAACTTGGCCGTGGCAGATTTAACTTTTCTTCTGTTTCTACCTCTCACAGCTGTGTCTATAATAAGAGGAAGATGGCAGTACGGGTCCACAATGTGCAAATTCCACAACTTTTTTACCTTTGTTAATATGTACGCCATTATTTATATCCTCACAGCGTTAAATATTGATCGCGCCTTGTCAGTCGCTAAACCAATATGGCACCAGAGGTTTCATTCCCCCAAGTTTTGCCGCTTTATCTGTGCACTTATCTGGGTATCATCAGCCATATGTAGTACTCCAGCCTTACTCTCAATGTGGGAGGTTCCATGATGGCAAAATCATCCAGACTCTACAGATTGGTGATTGTTGGCATTATGAGCTTTTTCTGTACCAGGACTCCATATGTTTTAACCTACATCACAGTTTTGGTGTCTATTTTCAGTATGAAGATGACTTTGATGTATAAACTATCTGTCATTTTGTCGCTGTTGTTCAGCATATCAGCTACTAACAGTTTCCTAAATCCAGTGGTTTATGTTCTGGTAGTAAATCAAGCAAGGAGTGAAATTGTTAATTTTTTTAGAAGGAAGTAGAAGAGGTTTTAGGCAACTTTTTAAAAACTGTCCTAAGGGAAATTATCATCATAATATAGTAAATAAGTGATACTTACCACTCCAATTTCCTTGGGTGGTGCAACCATAGCTCCGAGCATCACGCTCGCTGTCTTGAAGTCATAAGACAAAGAACTTTAAGATGGCAGTAAAGGCCGAGTTACACAATACGATATCGTGAACGATATCGCTCAAGCGTCACGGATTTGGAGTCATTCAAATGACATCGTTAGGACTTCATTGCGTGTAACACCGAGATACGACTACGATAAATTGTTGGATCGTTGATCGCAGGTTTGAGAACATGTTCTCAAATCAGATGATCCACGATCAGCCAACCTGCTGCATTGGTCAGTGTGACACCGCGATAATAATGTCGTTCACGTCTTCACCCATTCACATCAGTGAACAAGTATCGTTCGCAGGGTTGTGCGAACGATACCTGGTCACTACATCGTTGGTGCGTCGTTCACGATATCTACACATGTGACAGCTCACCAACGATGTCAAAATGATGTCCTAACGAGAGCGCCCCCGAGATATTGACATTGATAGTGACATTGTTGCGTGTAACGGTACATTGATGGTGGGTTTACACACACCAATCATTGTATCCAATCTCTGAACCAATCTCTGGTTGCAGTGAAATCATGGACAGATTGCTCCATGTTGTACACAGCCACAAAATGGAACTATGTGTCCATGATTTCACTGCAACCAGAGATTGGTTCAGAGATTGGATACAATGATTGGTGTGTGTAAACCCACCATAAGACGGATCTCTCTCGCCAACCTGGATCTTGCAAATGGCCCATGTCCATGGTTCCTATTTAATCATGCAGTAAAGAGCAGGCGATTCACAATATCCAATTGCTCACTTGCTCATGTCAACTGCATCTGAACAAAACATCTTCAGAATGCAACCATTTCTCACTTTGGAAACTTCAAAAATTCTAACCTTTGCTTTTACTCACTTTTGTTTGGACTACTGCAACCCTCTACTGCTCGGTCTTCCTATTATCAAATGTTCTCCTCTCCAATGTGTCCTGAAAGTGGAAGCCAGGATCTTCTGTCTTACCACTACCCCGATGCCTCCACCTTGTGCCAATGATTGCACTAGTTCCTCATCTGCTACAGAGTGCAATACAAACTTATTACTCTCACCTTAAATCTCTCCATAGCTCTATACCACCTATATCTCCTCCCTCATCTTTGTCTATATCCATTAGAGAAGAACATATATATATGTGTATCCCTATCCATACTCTCCATTCTGCAACTGATCTAAGACCAACATCCTCCATAATCCAGACCTCCCAGTTCCATCCCCAAGACTTCTCTCATGCTGCTCCACTTTTCTGGAATGCACTACCCTGGATGATACGATTAATACCTAAATACCACATTTTAAAATGTGATCTAAAGAGACATTTCTTAGGCAGGCCTATCACCTCAACTCATGAATTTAACTTTCCCCTGTTTCCTTTTCTGATGTTTCCATAGAATCTGCTCCCTGTTGCTTAGATAGACATTGTCTTATGATGAATCACGCACAATTATAAGACAACCCCTATTTATTATAGTGATGGCTGGTCCTTACATGATAAGCACATTCTAATTATTGTGTCCTTCCCTATTTCCTATTAGATTGTAAGCTTATGAGCCAGGCCCTAACTGTTGAACTATGTGTTACTTTGTACTATCTTTATTGTCTGTACATGTCCCACTTAATTTGTAAAGCACTGTATAATATGTTAGCGCTATATAAATAAAAATAATATTGCTATTAATACTCCAATACACACACTGTTCTTGCTTTTTCACTCTGGTGGACTCCAAAGATCACTTACAGAGGGGTGACCATGATCACATGGTTGGTCTACTATAATGCTTGATATTACATAGGCAAGATTACACCCTAAATTGTAGAAAACGTGATGATATATAACACATTTTGTACTGGGGAGAATGCCTTATGCTTCTTAGGCTGGCTTCACACCATGGTTTTTTGATGTCAGGCTGTGTCTGGTGTTTGGCTGGAAGCACCGGACACAGTCTGACAGCTCCAGATGCAACAGAACCGGAGGGCAAATATGTCCTCCAGTCCTGTTTTCTGCCGGAATAAGCAGTGTACGCTGATGCCACTGTCCAGGTGCTGAAATTTCAAAATCGTGGCTTGCGGGGAGCTAGTCGCAGTTCTCAGATCTCACCTGGGAGCTTTTCAGGTGCCGAGCGCTGAGCTTCAGCACCCGGTGTCCGGGAACTGGACAGATTTTCTGTTGGGTCTGGTGTGATCTGGCGCCCATAGACTCCCATGTTATGGGGCGCCGGATCCAGGAGGATATAGGAGGATCCAATTTTGTCAGATTTTTTCCCTGGACACAAAAACGCTGCAAGCTGCGATTTTTTTTTGTCCGGGGCAAAAAAACAAAATGTGCCGGATACTCCTGGACAGGACAAAAGCGGATGGCAAATAGCTGCCATCCGGCCCTATCCGGCCCCATAGGGAAACAATGGGGCCAAAATCAGATCAGGGGCTACTGTGGTGTGAAGCTGACCTTACTCAAGCCACTTCATTTTCAAGATAACAGGGAGTAGGGGGTGAGATCCATGCTGCCAATGGAAGAGATCAGGATGGATAAAGTTGTTTGTTAAGTCTACACATGAGTTTCAAAGCATGAAGCTTCTTCTTCAGGATATAAAACTACACACTTAATTTTCAAGGACATGGCAGTATTCTATCTACACCTGTACCGGAACTGACCACATCATAACATTTCAGTCCTGAATGTTAAGACCAGTAATTGGCTCAGTGTCAGGTGACTGTTGGAAAAGACATCATTGCTTCGATCCTAGGCAGAGAACATTAAATGAACTGGATTAGTGGGATGTGGACAGTAACCCTTTTTTTTGTTAATTGGAGAATATCTCCCCTGAAAGGGAGAAAATGAAGAAAAACAGCACTATCTGAGCGTAAGGATCATTATATATAATGGTGTTGTATTGGTATAAATGAAGACTCTCCTCTCACTGAGTTGTGGAAACCAGGGCCGACTCTGTGTAATGTTTAGGCAGAGAGAATGTGGTTGTCCAGGTGTAGCCCATCCGATATGCTGCAGGTGTCGCCACCAAGAAGGGCTCCAACAGAAGACAATCCAGTTAATCTGGTGTTCTCATGGATGGACATTTAGGTGAAAATCCATCATAAAAAGCGGCTTTAATAAAAATACAACCTATTTTGCCTGCAGACGAGCTTCATCAGGTACATAGGAAATTGTCAGACTTAAATATATGTCCTTAATTTGATGGGCAGAGTCAAGATCTCACTAATAAAAACTTAAAAATTCATGATATCACATATATGAAATTTTCATTATAAATGGTATTTATCCATCTACCAGTTCCTACCTACATGAGAACAAACTAATAAATACGATGGTTACATAGGCCTCGATTCATCAAGACAGGCAATTGTCTTGCTGGTCTTGATGAGGAGGTGTAGTGGAATCAGACACTCCTGAAAAGCTGCCTGACTGTTCATGAATCTGGAGCGTCTGACGGGTGGAGTGCGCCTCCAAATCTGGAGTACAGAACACGAGAATTTGTTATGAGCAAGACAAACGGTGGCATCACGCCCACTCCATTTGTGTCTATTTCAATGGAAGTTTGAGAAATGGATAAAGACACTAAAAGTTGGAAAAGTTTGCAATTTTTCAAAACTTGTTGACTTTCTGACAAGCTTGGTAATATGATTAAGGATTTGTGCCAGATCAGATCCCCAAACTACAGACGCTGCAGTTCGGGGTAATTGCCCCTCATCAGTGTAGTGTGTGGGATATTCTGATCTGGCACAAATCCTTAGTCATATTAAAAGGCTTGCTAGAAAGTCGACTATGACTTTGAGAGACTACCTTAAGATGGCGCTAGAGTTCGTCCACTTCCTCACTGAAGTGAAAATTTGCATATTTCCAGAGGAGGGATGCGGCTTTAATCTCCTTATCTACTTAACTGTCTCCTTATGGTTGCAGGCAAACTCCTCTCCATAAGGTAGATAGAAAGTTCCCCAGACTTCGTCTATAGCCTCTCATACAGCCAGATCAGAACTCCCATACACTACACTGATGCGGGGCAATCACCCTGAAACGCAGCGTCTGTAGTTTGGAGTTCTGATCTCCCACAAATCCTTATTTATATTAAAAGGCTTGTCAGAAAGTCGACTATGACTTTGAGGAGCTACCTAAAGGTGGCGCTAGAGTTCATCCACTTCCTCACTGAAGTGAAAATTTGCATATTTAGAGAAAGGCAGAGAACTGCCTTTCCTTCTACATCAGTGTGCTACGATCACAGAATTTTGTCAAACATTCAAGAACCAGTAGAAAATTATCAATATTGGGGTATACATAGGTCCTATAGTTATGAGAGGTACATCTTTGACACTGCGATCACAAGACCATGAATAATTTTTTATAATTGTGCAACATCCATATCATCCCCAAATTAATATTGGGCAGATAGATAACCATGCTTCTTATCTATGAAAAGATAAATTCTTCATAGGAAATGTGGTGTTAAAATTTCCTGCCTGGAACACTCACTGTGATTATCTCAGCACAGGAGATGTCGTATGACCAGACCATGTCCCTGTATGGTCAGACACATCCATTACACAATACATAGCAGGGACACCTATATAAGATTATCTGAGCACAGGAGATGTGGTATGATCAGACATTGTTCCTGTACAGTAAGACACATCCATTACACAGTACATAGCAAGACAGTACATAGCAAGGACACATATATAAGATTATCTCAGCACAGGAGATGTGGTATGATTAGACCATGTCCCTGTACGATCAGACACATCCATTACACAGTATATAGCAGGGACACATATATAATATTATCTCAGCACAGGAGATATGGTATGATCAGAGCATGTCCCTGTACAGCCAGACACATCCATTACACAGTACATGGCAGGGACACATATATAAGATTATCTCAGCACAGGAGATGTAGTATGATCAGACCATGTTCCTGTACGGTCAAACACATCTATTACACAGTACATAGCAGGGACACATATATGTGATTAAACTCAGCACAGGAGATGTTTGTATGATCAGACCATGTCCCTGTATGGTCAGACACATCCATTACACAATACATAGCAGGGGCACCTATATAAGATTATCTGAGCACAGGAGATGTGGTATGATCATACATTGTTCCTGTATGGTCAGACACATCCATTACACAGTAGGCAGCAGGGGCACATATATAAGATTATCTCAGTACAGGAGATGTGGCATGATCAGACCATGTCCCTGTACGGTCAGACACATCCAATACACAGTACATAGCAGGGACACATTTAGAAGATTATCTCAGCACAGGAGATGTGGTATGATCAGACCATGTCCCTGTACGGTCAGACACATGCATTACACAGTACATAGCAGGGACACATATATGAGATTATCTCATCATATGAACATTTTTTAAATCTCATCCAATTGTGGAACTTATCATTATTATTATTATTATAAGATCTATTGATTAAAATAAACTTTGTAGGAAGACCCCTTTAAATAAATTTAAAGGAGTGAAATTTGAAGCTGAGGTTTTACTATTATTCTATGAAACAAGCGATCTTTTGTCATTGTGTTCAGTAATATATGGTAAGCAGAAAGATGTGTAAAATATCTCTTACCAGTTCTCACAATAGTAGCTGTTTATCAGATAAAATGTGATTTTCACAAGTGATTTCTGATGAGCCCTGCAAGACCGTGACGCACATGTGTCTATATGTTTCCTAGAAAATGTGTTATCTTCTATTTTCTTTGCTTAGGCAGTGGCTTAATCTTCAATTTTACATTTTTTTCTCATATGTCTGAGGATTTCATGGGTGCAAACATTGCATACAGCGGGTGAAAGAAGTATTGAACACGTCATCAATTTTCTAAGTAAATATATTTCTAAAGGTGATATTGATATGAATTTCACACCAGATGTCGGTAACAGCCATCCAATCCACACAGCCAAAGAAATCAAACCATAGATGTTTATAAGTTAAGTTATGTGTAGTAATGAGAAATGACACACTCAAAAAGTAATGCTACATACACAAGCCTTTGTTTTCTTCTTAAGGTACCGTCACACGCCGCAATCTCGGCTGGCGATATGTGTCGATCGAACATACGCGCTCCACGTTTTTCATGGTTGCCGATGGCGGCTTCACACGCTGCAATTGCGCCCTGAATCTAAGGCGATGTGTCGCTCCGGAAATCGCCTCACTTATAGCGGAAACAATCTTGCCTAATTCCATCACCGCTTCACATGCCACAATCTCAAAGGCAATGTGGAAGTACATGCTTAGCGCGGTGAGGAGATAGGCGTGCCACAGTGGTTTACACCGTGCCCCATACACGCTCATTGGACAGCGCAACAGCATTACGATTGGTCAGCCTGCTCTGGAAGGCTGGCTAATACATGACGTCATTGCTATTGTGTGGTGTTGAACGGACAACTCTTCAAATATGGCGCGGTATCAAGTGACAGCCAATGGGAACACAGTAGACCACACCAATCATTTCAGACGACGCGGGACTCCAGCACGCTGAGGCACGCCTACGGGAAATCATAGACAACTCTCTTTCCATCACTATCACCCTGTCACACACCACAACACGGAAATATCGCCTTAACGATTGCGGATGATTACTGAGCACTGTTCAGGAATCAGGCGACAGGCGATTTATCGCCGCGAAATTCCCAATCACACGCCGCGACCGTGAGGCAATTTCATGGCGAATGCTCCGGGGCGACATATCGCCTTTATGATCGCCTTTACAGATTCCTCCTGTATGGAGACACTAGAAGTCTGCATTGCTTAGGTGGATTTTGGTCCATTCTTCCACAAAAGCACTCTTCAAATCCAAAATCCTATGCTGAAAAACATCCACACACCATGATGTTCCCCCCTCCAAACTTCACTGCTGGTATGGTGTTTTTGGGGTGACTTGCCTTTTGGCTTCCAAACACGTGCGTATTATGGCATCCAAAGAGTTCAAATTTGGTCTCATCTGACCAGACTATGTACTCCCAGTATTTCACAGGTTTGTTTAAATGTTGTTGAGCAAACGTTTAACACTCTTGATCATGGTTTTGTTTAGCAATGGAGTCTTGCTTTGTGAGCATCCATACAGGCCATGAAGAGTGAATGCATTACTTACTGTTCACACTGGTTGGTGTGGACCCACTGCACCATGGGACTAGACTCACCCTGAAGGGGCGTAGCTAAGCGACCATTTGCTTCTTCACTAGAGTTTGTGATGGTGAGGATAGGCATACTGCAGCAGGTTTGCACCAAGTACCAGTCCAGCGGAACATTTAGTACTGTAGCAGCTGATCCCAGGTGTTAACCAAGCAGGTAGGGGCTCAGGAACTATCTGGCAGGTTGGTACTGGTAGCAGGCAGGCACTGGCAGGCAGGTACCGGTGGGCACCGCAGGTGTTGGCGGGTTCTGGCAGGTACAGGTGGGTATTAAAGATACTGGGTAATGGAACCAAGTACAGGTTAATGGGCACAGGATACGAGTACAGGTTGCTGGGGACCTGACAATTAGTAAGCAAACAAATTCACAATTTGCTCAGGCACCTCCCTAAGGGGGAGGATGCCTTAAGTACTAAATGCCCTCCAGCCATTGGATGGTCATTCTTACAGAATGAATGAAACTAAAAAAGAGAAGCAAGCGCAGATAGGGTCTTATCTTTTTAAACAATCGGCGGCTTAATGGTACCTTTACACGCCGCAACAGGATGGTGGCAACAACCGGGTGCTTCACGTGCACGAGCATGCACAAACGGTTGAAAACGGTAATCGCACCACCTTTACACGCCGCAACAAGGTGCGCTTCGGTAGGTTACATCTATCTTTGGATACACCGCCGTGTGCCACAAGTTACCCTCTGTTGCTTACCTTACCTCATTTACACGCCGCTATAACAAGGTAATATGGGCGGAACAAAGGCAGCAGGGACAACACATAGGCGTGCCACAATTGTGGATTACGAGAATTCCGTACGCTGATAGGACAAAGCAATAGCATCATGATTGGGCAGCCAGCGCAGGAGGCTGACTAATACATGACGCTCGAGCAATTGTGTAGTATGACTGGTCAGCTCCTTAAATATGCCACCCTATGCAGCGTCTACCAATCGTAATGCAGGAGCTTCCACCAATGATCGCTGATGGGGCGCGGTAACCCGGAGCCTGTGTCAACGCCCCAGGTACATAGCATGGTGTCGAAACAACCCTTCTGTTCCTTATTTACACGCCAATACAGGCCGCAACCATCGCCTTGAAATCAACCTGTTTTAGGGCACTGCTCTGAAACAGGTGCCTCAAGTGCCTTTGAATGGTTGCTAGCGATTGCCCATTCCTCATGTACACGCCGCCATTGCGTTGTCAACTCAAGGTATCGTGGTTCCCCGGAAGTTCCAACAGCTCCTGCGGATAACTTCCTGTTGAATACTGTCGCCGCTTCACACGCCGCAATCAGTAGGGAAATGTGTCCGTACATGTTCTGCCGCGCTAATACATAGGCATGACAGAGTTGTGTATTCCGTGACGCTAACACGGTGATTGGACAATGCAACAGCGTCATGATTGGGCAGCCTGCGCAGGAAGGCTGGCTAATACATGATGCCATTACAAATGTGTAGTGTGAATGGTCAGCTCTTTAAATATGGCGCCCTGTGAAGGGACAGCCAATGGTAACACAGTAGCCCCCACCAATCATCGCTGATGGGGCGCGGTATCCATGAGGCTGTGTCATGCCCCTGGGAAATCACTAATGGTACCTTTACACGCCGCCACGGCAGGCTGGATACATCGCGCTACTTCACGTGCACGAGCACGCTCAAACGGCTACAAACGGTCAACGCACCCTCTTTACACGCCGCCACAAGGTGCGCTACGCCACGCTACATCTATAGCTAGCTACATCGCCGGGTGTCTCAAGTAGCCAGCTGTTGCTCATTTACACACCGCTACAACCAGCTACTATGGGCGGACCTGGTGCAGCAGGGACAGCACATAGGCGTGCTCCAATTGTGGATTACAAGACTTCCGTACGCTGATAGGACGAAGCAATAACATCCTGATTGGGCAGGCATCGCAGGAGGCTGAGTAATACAGCACGCTCGAGCGATTGTGTAGTGTGACTCGTCAGCTCCTTTAAATATGCCTCCCTATGCAGCGACAACCAATCGTCATGCAGCAGCTTCCACCAATGATCGCACATGGGGCGCGGTAACATGGAGCCGAGGTCACGCCTTAGCTACATTGCAGCTACAGCCCCGGGTGTCCAGAGTTCCCTTCCGTTGCTTCTTTACACGCCGATACAGCTCGCTACCATCGGCGATATAGCCATCTGTTTTCGAGCAGAGCCCATAAACAGATGTATCTGTCGCCGGCTGTAGCGTCGCGTCTTCAGACGCCGCTACGACGGGCTACATTGACGCTACAAGCTACATTTGTAGCCTGTAGCGCGATGTATCCAGCCTGCCGTGGCGGCGTGTAAAGGTACCATAAGAGACGCTGATTCCATCCCTGTCCCCCGTTTACACGCCAATACCATGGCATTTCTCCCTTTCTGTTGCCTTGGGTTTTAGAACATGGCTCGGAAACAGCTACCTGAAGAAACTGCAAGAAACCCGATTTCCCAAATGACACGCCGCCACTTCGTAGCAATTTCAAGGCAACAGTCACAAAAATCCCGATTGCCAGGCAGTTGCTACCACGCAGTGGCGGCGTGTAAAGGTACCTTAAGAGGTGGGGAGTGCATGCACTGGCATTCTATGTATACTCCCTGGAGACCTATGCAACATGCGCAGGCCCCAGAAGCTGGAGGCAGGCGCAAGGACTGGAACATTCGACGCAGAATAATGCCTACTATATACAGACAAAGCAGGAAAAAGGAAAGACATTAGAAATGTATAGAGACAATACATGCCGGGAAGTAAGGAAGAGGAATTTCTAGCACTTATAGACCCATGTATGTCTATATATTGATATTTTAATACAGTGTCTGTAAGTGTAAACTTTATTGTAGGTATATTCTCCCCCTGTGTAGTATCTTGCATTGCCGAATAGAGAACCATTACGTTGAAATTAGAGATTCTATTGTACATATTTAGATTTTTTATCTTTTACATACATACCTATGCTATTTAAGAGAATGTTCCTATGGGGGTGCAGTAGACTTTTTGTCTGGATTATTGGGCAGAAAATCCAATGAGTATTACAGTAGCAGCATTGTGAATGAGATTTTGTTGCGGAGAGAATCTGCAACGTAAATTCATTGGTATTGACCTTCTGAATGTGCATGAGTTCTGCAGCACGTCCACAAAAAATCCCCAATTTGACTGCAGATATTTAGATATAGAAATTACGGAACACAACCATTGTTATAACTAAGAGTAAGTACAAGTGCCTGAAAATCCCCTTGGGCTTCTCTTTGGGGTTCTTTCTGCAGCTTGTACATGAAGATCTGCAAACCTGAATCAGTTAAATCAAACACTAGAAAACATTTCTGTAATAAATATTCTACTTATGAACACATTTGATACCACTACAAAAGAATTTATAAAAGTTCACTTTATCTGACTCATGCAAATATTTCACAATAGCTTCAGCTTTCTGGGGAAATATGGTTAACCACCAAATCTGACTTCTATAATCTTTACTTCCTACATAGGCTTTACATTACAGGGTAATGCACATAATCCATCTGACAGTCTGATGTGAACATATCCCCACACTGATGAATGGTAAATGGATTTTAATGTTTTTGTTATCATCAATTTCTGCGTTTTCTGGTGTTCTGGGCGATAAGGGGTAGTGCTAAATAATATGCTTATTTGTGGGATCATTTTTTTAAACATCATTTTATATCATTTACAGTATGAGTAGCAGGGCTGTTATATTATTGTTATCAATTTTCTTCCTCTTCTGTGTATTTTGTAGTCTGTCTTTACATTTTTAGGCTGCGTTCACACACAGCGTATTTGTGATGGATGCGCTTTTAGTGCCAAAAACTGCACCAAGAGTGCATCCTTACAGAACGCAGTGTTCTGTGTGTGAACGGCCTGCACTTCTCCCTGTGCTTTATGCTTACCTCGCCGCACTCCATAGGTGACCGCCGGTGTCTTCTGAGCCCCTGCTGGCTCGCAGTAAGCGGCGGCCTCTAGGACCCAGTAGCACCGCGTGACCGGTGATGTCACCCGGTCATATGGTGCTGTTTAAGGTCCTTTGCCAGGTCCTATGGTGCCTGGAAGAGGACCGATCACAAAGAGAGCGTGACTAGGTAAGTAAAAAGGCGCTGAAAAAAGCGCAAAGATTTCACATGAATCAACAATGAAGCAACATAATCAAGAAGTTTACAATCCATTGCATTGTAGCTAATCTCTCTGGACATAAGTGGCAGAGAATAATTGATGAAAAGTTGAAACACATTATAGTCCGGATGGTGGATAAGATCCTCAAAAATTCAAGGCGTTTTGCAGGCTCTGGGTGCATCAGTGTCAGCACAACCTATGTGTCACAATAGAAGAGAGGTCCAAAAGTTCAGCTGAGAGGTGTAAGAAGCTTGTTGATGGTTATATGAAGTGATTGATTGCAGTTATTTGTTTCAAAGGGTGTACAACCAAATATTAAATTGAAGTGTCAACAATTTTGTCCAGCCCGTTTTGTGTGAAATTATGTCCAGTTGTTTTTTTTTGTGTTGTTCCAATACACACAAAGGAAATAAACTAGTGTATTACAAAACATGCATAATTGCAATAATTTTTTGGGAGAAATACTTCATTTTCTGGAACAAAAACACGGGGATGTCTGGATCAACTGATGCTTTTATTGTCCTACGCGTTTCGGAAGCTCAAACTGAGCTCCATTCCTCAGGATGTTTCCCTGAGGAAAGGAGCGTTGGTTTGAGGCTTCGAAACGCATAGGACAATAAAAATGCTAAAATCGGTTGATCGAACCAGGGCATAAAGCATCATCGTCGTGTCCTGGTTCCTTCCTTTCTGGAGCACCAGCGCGGACAGTGAGGCACTTCGTCCAAGGACATCTACGTTTACATTTATGACCACGGTTATCTGTGGGAGGTGCGGTCCCTGCAGCAGCTGCATTATCGCTTTTTAACCAGTTGTGGGTCTCACAACTGGACAAGGTGAGCAATTCCACATCCCCAAGCTCATAGTGTATAATTGAGATAAGACCCTATTTGCGCATTCTTATTTTACAGATTACATACCACATCATACACACACAGCCATCATTATCATCATCACATACATACCACACAGCCACCGTCATCATACACACACAGCACACACACCACACAGCCACTACCATCACCATCATCATACACACAAACACAAGCCACCATCATCACACACACAGCAGCATCATCAACACAACCACACAGCACACATCATCATACACACCACACACACACCCACATCATCATCATCACAACAGCCACACCATCAACACACACCATCATCATCATACACACACCACAGCACCATCACATCATCATCATCATACACACACACAACCACACATCATCTACACACACCACACCACCATTATCACATCATCAACACACCCACACACCACACACACACATGTTCCCACCTGCACTGTCCTCTGATCCCTCGGCTGCTGCACCCACCGGCAGAACAGCTGACGTCAAGCGCCGCTGAGCTCTGGTTAGACGCTGACTTCGATTGCTCCTCCCGGGCATTCTGCATTGCAGACGCCGCCAGGGAGAAGCAATCAAAAGTGCAATGAAGAATGTGGCCGCCACCGGTTGCCGCCAAATGACAGGATGGTGGACGCCGGTGTGTGCCGGCTAAATGACAGGACACCGGCGTGTCCGCAGGCTGCATCAAGCAGCCTGGTGGGCCACATGCAGTCCGGGATAACGTGTTTGAGACCCCTGATATACAGGAACAAGTTACATTACTGATATTATCACATCAATACGATTGAAGAATCACCAGTGTGATTTCCAATAAGAAAAATCCACAATCGCGCTCCAACATTCTTAATAAAAATGTATTTTCATTCTTTATAGTGAACAGAAAATAGACATCACATTGAAGCATAAGAGGGGTTTTGATCCATAGTTCAAATAAAAAATGGCGATCTTAGAAAATTTTAGGGGAAAGATACTTGTAACTACGGTACTTTTTAAATCTAGTTTGTATAGGAGCTGAAACTCACTTAACAATTGGTCAAGTATTGCCATAATGCAAACACATTAGCCATCATGGAGAATGTAGAGATTTCTGGTAATTGGACCACTCATAAGCCGCTGAAAGCAGAGTCACAAGAACTGATTTTTTTTCATTTAAACTTGCAATATTCAATGAAGCCTCATCAAATATTTATGGTTTTGTAATGCAACTTACATTTTCATGTATAGTCGTGCATTCACTGAAGTGGATGAAGAAGACCAGAAGGAGGGACTTGTAGGACTCTGAAGTGAGAAGACAGATAAACCATTAAATACATTGAATCACTTTACACACATTCCAGGCTGGATTCCTTATGACTCTGCAATCTCTACTCACCAAGACACCTCAAGATACTCTGGAGAAGATCGGCCACACACTAAGACGTCAAGGTTGTGAAGTACTTACAGCACCTTTTTGTGTTCCTTTTTTTTTTTAATTATTTTTTAAGGGTACACAGATCTGTAATATGATATAGTAAATAGATCAATAGATAGATAGATGATAAATAAATGAAAAGATAGATGATAAATGATAGAAGATAGATAGATAGATAGATAGATAGATAGATAGATAGATATTTGATCGATAAATGGATAATCAATAGATAGATATAGACAGATAGATTGGGATAGATAGATAATACATAGATATTATATAGACAGAAGATAGATAAATGATAGATAATAGATATAGATGATATAAATTATTGATAGATAGATAGATAGATAGATAGATAGATAGATAAATAGATAGATAGATAGATAGATAGGATAGATAGATAGATAGATAGATAGATAGATAGATAGATAGATAGATAGATAGATAGGATAGGATAGATAGATGAGTTGCAGATATAAATAGATTCCCTTTGAAGCTGGCCTTTCTACGAAGACGCCATAATCTTGGCCGGAGTGTTTAGATAAATGAAAGCATATGTTGTTTGTAATCCATCATAGATGGTTTAATATGAAGCTTTACTGAGATTTTCTAGACTAATATTCCACTTCTCATTTCTTCTTACCACAGGAACGTCAAAACTGAATATTTGTACAGATTTTAGCAATCAAGAACGTTGAATCTCCGGTAAGTAAAAAGTAAGTGTAGAGGTTAATTTACTTCTTAGACTATATCACATGATGACCTTTCTATAATTTCCTGACTTTTCATGCGTTCTGCTTTTAAGTATCATGCAGATGCAGGACTGATTTAACAAACTGGCTAAAATGTCATGAATTGAACCCCTCCTCCGGCAGTAGATGCCACCAGAATATCTGCAATAGATGTTCTTGTCTGTTCCATCAGCGTCAAGTATCTCCTAGATGTCTTTCAGATAGAGGGCCACATATGTCACCCAGATTGTCAGCCACTTATGACTCTCGCTCTAGAACTCAATCTAAGTTTACAAATCTTGCACTCGACTTGGCTCTTCTTTACTGAGTTATGAGTCTTCTGATGATTAAGTGTCACGATGATCTCCCTTTCCTAGGAGACTTGTGACTGCCTTGGATCTAAGTCTCATGTCTGAATTGAGACTTCATATTAAACATGTCCTTTTCCTTTGGCACTAGAGGAGTTAATGTTAGTCTCTGTTGCTAGCAAGCTAGCTGGGCCTTGTCCAGGTGTAGCCAGTCTGTGATTACCTCTGCCTTTATAGGATCACAGGGTTCCAGCATGTTGTGCTGGAGACTGAACTTCATTCCTGGCCAAGTTCCTGAGGTGTAAGGAGCTCTGTGGAGAACCTGTTGCTGTCAAGCTGTCTGCTGTCAGGTGAAGTGTCAGCAGACATAAAGTAGCTGTCCTGTTGTCCTATGTCTGTCTTCCCCTTCCCTCATGTCTCTTTATTGTAGTGGATGAGACTAGTTCTCCCGCCGGCCTTCCCTAGTGAGGGTTAACATCAGGGCCAGCAGAGGGCTTAGGTTTCCGGCTCGATGATGAGGTGAAAGAACTCGTATATGGACGGTAGGGAGATCAGGGCACAGCTGCAGGTGAGTGCAGGAGGTCATCTCTCCCCTGCTCCCTATGAGCAGGACCCTCCATTGTATTTATTCCTTTGGTGTTTCCTTGTCTGCTGATTTTTCGTTGTTGCGCATAGGGCATTGTTGGTCCGTGCCCCACTGTCACGCACGGTCTCTGGACATCCCCTTAGTCCAAGCGTGACATTAAGTGAGCCCCGTGATAGTTATGTCTAAGGTGGTGAAAGTGTTCCTCAGACTCCAGAGATTCTGTACGGAGCATTTCTCCTGCCTGCACTGAAGTGAATAAGTCGGAGCTATAATTTCAGACTTGACAGAAGTAGCACAGTTTATGAATTATAAGGAGACTGTCTTATGTCATTCAAAGCTTCTACATATAAGTATTGAGATAAATTCCTAACTACACTACAGTTACAATGAAAGTAATTCACTTTTCCATTGTGAATTAGATGTATTACAAACATTTACAAACTAAATAGCTTAACAGAACTAAAATAAAATGGAGTTTCTCCAAAATCATTGCAAAATAATACTTTTTGGAATTACTGAGCCACCACCATGCTTTACTGTAGACAACACTTAGCCACCACAATGCTTAACTGTAGACAACACTTAGCCACTGCCATGCTCCACTGTAGACAACACTTAGCCGCCACCATGCTCCACTGTAGACAACACTTAGCCGCCACCATGCTCCACTGTAGACAACACGTAGCCACCGCCATGCTTCACTGCATACAGCACGTAGCCACCACCATTCTTCACTGTAGTCAACACTTAGCCACCACCATTCTTCACTGTAGACAACACTTAGCCACCCCCATGCTTCACTGTAGAAAAAACTTAGCCACCACCTGCTTAACTGTATACAACATTTAGCCACCACCATGTTTCACTGTAGACAAAATGTAGTCATCATGCTTCACTGTAGACAACACTTAGCCACCACTATGCTTCACTGTGAACAACACTTAGCCACTACCATGCTTCACTGTAGACAGCACTTTGCCACCACCATGTTTCACTGTAGACAACACTTAGGCACCACCATGCTTCACTCTAGATGATACTTAGCGACTATCATGCTTAACTGTAGACAACATTTAGCCACCACCATACTTCACTGTAGACAGTTTGTAGCCACCACCATGCTTCACTGTAAACACCACCATGCTTTGCTGTAATTCAATATGGTCTTTCAGCTTCATTTCTTCTCCTCCAGAAATACCACTCATTCATAGGCTCAAAAATTTCTATTTTCTTGAATCATTACAAACAACAGAACTTGAAGCAAAATGCCTGAGTTTGCCTCTAGCTTATCCCCATCCAATCCTACCCACTCTCCTCTCTCGAGAATTTTAAAAGTAATTTGGCAGCAAGTTTTTGCTATGTCATGTGACAGCAGCATGATGTGGGGATAGAGACCCTGATTTCAGTGATGAATCCCTTAGTTTACTAAGTGCAGCAGTTGTGATAGAGTCAGAATTATCTCTTCTGAAGATCTAGCAAATCTCGCAATGTTGAGCTGTGTATACCTCACCCACAGCACTGATTGGGAGCTTTCTTTTTGTACACAGTATATTGACAGAAAACTGCTAATCAGAGGTAGGAGTGTGGTTGGATCAGAAGGCATGAAACATGTAACCCTATAATGACAATATCCTGCTGATAGAACCCTGATTTTATTGAAACAGCAAAAAACAGTACAGTTAGTAACACGTCTGGAATCAGGGTCCCTTCACCTTCATTATGCTGCTCTCAGATTACATAGTAAAAGCCTGCTGACAGATTGCATATAAAAGCAGCAACTAATATTTCCTGTCTCAGTAATGGTATTATCTGTCTTTACTGAATACATATTTTAGCTTTGAATTAAGAATGAATAATCAGACCAGGAGGATAAGAAGCAGATTTCTTTGATAAGATATATTAGGCCATATGCACACGTTGAGCATTTGGTGAGTTTTTTATCTCAGCATTTCTAAGCCAAAACCAGGAGTGGGTAAAAAAAATATACCGTATGCTTCGGATTATAAAACACACTTTTGTTCCCCAAAATTTTGGCGAAAATGGGGTGTGTGTTTTATAATATGAAACTTAACTTTCTGTACTGTAGGGAGGGGCGGCGGCTCTGGAGCGTGTCCTGCGGCTGGAGGAGGCTGGTTGGGGGCAGCAGGAGGCATCGGCAGGTCACGTGCTCCCGCTTATTAGCCTTATGCAATATGCACTGCACCTACTGTCCATCACCTCGGTGCTGAAACCTCGCCGAGATTGGACAGGGGAGCAGGCATATTACATTGCCTGCAGTCAACCTGCACCCTGGATATGGCCCCCCCGGACTTTGTATGGCATCCCATGCTGCTGTCCACACTAAAATAACAAACCGTTTTAAACTTACCTTTCTGGCGCTGTCCTCCGTGGCTCCCTGCTTGCCGTACTACCTGAGTCTCGGGAAAGTGGTCATGTGATCGGCACAGCAGAGTTACATCATCACTGTGCGCCCGATGATATTACTGGCTTCCCTGGGCCTCAGGAATGGTGACAAGCAGGGAGCCAGGAGGCAGTGTGGGCAGCACCAAGGGGGACCATCAACAAGGATGGGGGGCCATATCCAGGATGGGGGTTGGCATATCCAGCACAGGGGCATTGTTATCAGCAAAGGGAGATGTGTACCAGTACAGGGGGCATATTGTGCCAGCACAGGGGCATGTGTGCAAGCACAGGGTCATATGTACCATCACAGGGGGTTGTGTGTTCCATCACAGGGGGCTGTGTGACATCACGGGGGGCTACATGTGCCTGCACAGGGGGATGTAAATGCCGGCATAGTGGGGCTATGTGCCAGCTCAGGGGGATTATATGAACATAAGGTGGAAATATCGAGGATGTCGGGCTATATTCGGATGGGACTATGTACCAGGATGAGGATTATATATATACCAGCATGAGGGACATATACATGATTTGTAAGTCAGACAGGGCATTATAAGATGGACCCATTGAAAATTAAAACTTATATTTTTTCTCTTTTCCTTTACCATAATTTGGGGTGTGTGTTTTATAATCCAGTGTGTGTTATGACGCAAAAAATACGGTACTTTTCTTCTGATTGTTCCACTCCTGGCTTTGGCTTAATACTGAAAAAATACCGAAAGAAATATTCAACATGTGCATGTGGCCTTAGAGGAAATCTTGTCTACATAAAGAGGTTAACTTTTCATAGAGGTCGAGTTTTGAAGAAGTTTTACTGTACTACCACTACTCCATAACCCACATATTTAGTCCACATGCTGAAGGTGAGTATTTCATGAGTTTTTTACCTCAGTATTTGTAGCCAAAACCAGGAGTAGAGCAATCAGACGAAAAGTATAACAGAAACACATAATAATAATAATTTTTATTTATATAGCGCCAACATATTCCGCAGCAGTTTACAATTCAGAGGGTATTCGATACAACACAATACATTAATCTATTATATAATTGCCGTAGCGACTTCCGTCGCGACCGGCGCTACTTCCTGTGGCTTTGTTCGCGTAGCTCGGAACTTTCTCCAGGACTCTGTCCGGCCACGCGACTCGCGAAGCAATGCCCGTAAAGCGGGCATTGCGAGCAGTAAACGTGTAAACGTTCCCACCACCACCACCACCACCACATTGCACATGAGTCATCACACATGGCATTTGTACATAAGACATCACTTAGTAACAGGAACACTGTCACTCAGTACACACAAGACCTCCATGGATCCACCGGAATATAGGACACTACATCTGGATCAATGGGACCATATCATGACTCACTCAGTCAGTCCCAAAGTCAGCTGTGACCACCTGGCCCTGGAGCCGTACTCAGTCTCTCACACCGCACATCTGACCGCCTGGCCCTTGGACACTGGCTGGCATGCACACATCAGGTGCACTAGCATGGAGCTGGCAGGCTCCCATCACTTACCCACTGGGGACGGATCACTTCCAGCACCTCCTCACATGGCAGTGGTTTGGACTTCTGAATCCCATCGTCCTCTCCTCACTCAGACACCTGGCAGGTTCCTATCCAGCCTGCTCACTCACAGCTGCAACCCAGTGAGTCAATCAGCACATCTTTACTCACACACAGACCTGAGATGTGATTAACCCCCTGTGCACCATTCAGGTTTAGCCCAGCAAAGCACTCATCCCCACAGGTTCAGCCGCTCATTAGGCTCATGAATGTATCGGATCTTCAGCACTCACACTCAGCTGTTTTACTCAGCTCATGAAAACCCTTCCGCTGTTAACCCCCTGTACATCGGACAGGTTTCACACGGCACACACAATCAGGAAAACCGGCCCATGTGAACACAGACCTGCATTGATAACCCGTGTGATGCACCCGGCCAGGGGCCACATCACCACACCTCACTTTCTCCGCACTTCACTCACTTTGTCAGCACACATACACACACACACACACATACTCCGCTATACTTACCACCGGCCCTGCATCACCCGCCTAGATCCTCAGTCAACATGTCGCCGCCCCCGAGCTACTCGATCAAATATCGCGTCCAAAAAGTCTCGCCAAACTTCCCGGACGCCATATTGGATCCAGTCGTCCGCGGGCGCCGACATGTCAACTCAGGATCCAGCCGGAAGGGAAGTCGCAGGGTCGGTGCTAACTATAGCGAAGTGTCTGTGTGTGTGTGTATGTATGTATGTGTGTGCTGACCACTCTGCCCACAGCGCTGCACTCAGCACTCTGCCCACGCCGCTGGGCTGACAACTCTGCCCACGCCACTGTGCTCACCAATCTCACCGCACTCACTGCTAACCACTGAGCCACCGCACTCGCTGCTAACCACTGAGCCACCCCACTCACTGCTAACCACTGAGCCACCCCACTCACTGCTAACCACTGAGCCACCTGTTTACACACAATTCATTTCACCCCACTCCCCTAACTATTAGAAAATATACTATATATGGATTCTAGACTACCCGATTCTTTCGAATCGGCCCCCATCTATATATATATATGTGATTATATAGGAATTATCAGTATTATGTATGTGATTATGTATAAATTAGTGAGTCGCGCCTATTCTGCAAGGACTCGCAACGGCCACTTGGCGGCCATTGCGAGTGAGGCTTTGCCAATCAGTGGCGCCGGCAATGCTTCACAGGTCGCGTGGGCGCTGCACCCACGCCCACAACGACGGAAACAGCGCCAAAACTTACGGAAGTGCGTTAAGGAAATTATATATTACATACTGATAATCTATTATATAATTGCCGTAGCGACTTCCCTCGCACACGCCGCTACCTCCGTGGCTTTGCTCGTGGACGCGCATCGCCCACGCGACTCACTCGCAATGCCCGCGAAGGGGGCCTTGCGAGTCGTTGCAGCAGCCCGAGCAATGCCCTATACACAGATTCTAGAATCCCGATGCAATACTGATAATCTATTATATAATTGCCGTAGCGACTTCCCTTGCACACGCTGCTACCTCCGTGGCTTTGTTCGTGGGCGCGCATCGCCCACGCGACTCACTCGCAATGCCCGCCAAGGGGGCGTTGGGAGTCGTTGCAGCAGCCCGAGCAATGCCCTATACACACATTCTAGAATCCCGATGCAATCGCATCGGGCTCACAGCTAGTATATCATAAAATACATCACCACTTCTGTATTTTTCACCCCCTCCTGGTGTAGATAAACTAGAGTACGGGTCCCAGAACTGATCCTTGGGGAACACCAACAGACAGGGGGTGATACAAGGAGGTAGTATGGGAGAGGAAGACACTGAATGTCTGAAGTGTTAGATATGAAAAGATCCAGGAGAAGGCCAAGTCTGTAAAACCAAAAGATGAGAGAATCTGTTGCAGGAGGGAATTGTCCACTTTGTCAAAGGTGTAAAACAGGTCGAGGAGGAGGATAGAGTAGTGTCTCTTGCTCTTGAAGGTTAGTAGGTCATTGGTGACTTTAGTAGGGCAGTTTCGGGTTAAGTGATGCAGTCAGAAGCCAGATTGTAACCGGTAGAGGTAGCAGGAGAACAGGTGGGAGGACAGTTCAAGATGGACATGCTGTTCTAGCAGTTTTGAGGCATAAGGGAGAAGTGATATGTGGTGATAGGTAGACACAGAGGATGGGAATTGGGGGGGATTTTTGAGGATGGGTGTGATTGAAGCATGTTTAAAGGATGAGGTGAAGACACCAGTTGTAAGTGAAAGGTTGAAGAGATGTGTTTGGGTTGGGATGAAGACTGTGGTGAGATTGAGGATGAGGTGGGACGGGAGCAGGTGACGCATGCAGGTAGTGAAATGTGATCTTGACAGAAGAAAGGAGAGCTGATCTTTTGTCATGATGGATAAGCTGGTTTTGAAATAAGAGGGCTGAGTAGTTATGAGCAGGGCTCTGGGAACTTTAGGCCAATGTTTCTCTGATGTTATCAATATTCTGTTTGTAGAAAGAGGCAAAGTTTTCAGCAAATATAAGAGGAGAGAGAGAGGAAGTGCTGGGGAGGGAGAGGAGAATTGAAAGTGTTGAGTAGCTGTTTAGGATTGTTAGACAGGGAGGTTATGATAGATGAGAAGTAAGTTTGTTTTGTGGCAGCGAGCATAGGCTTGAAGTTGGCGAGGGACTGCTTGTATGCAACAAAGTGCTTATTAATTGGGATTTCTTCTGTCTTCGCTGTACAATCTCAGTTCTTTACTCAGATTGGAATGCCAGGCTTGCCTGTTGATTGCGCAAGTTTTGCTATGCATGAGGGCAGCCGAATCGAGCGCTGTTGTTATTGTAGTGTTTCAGCGTCTGTATCGTGTAAGGAAGCTATGTTTTGGGAGTGAGAAGGGACTCAGAAATGAGTAAATGAAGGTGTTTGAGATATCTGCGAGGGTGAGTAAGTTTGTGGAGTGGGGTTGCGCACTAGGAAAGGAGAGAGAAGAGAATGTCAGTAGGTTGTAGTCATACAAGGGAAGGGGTGAGTTTGAGAGATTAGTAAGGGAACAGAGGCAGGTGAAGATAAGGTCCAGTGTGTGGCCATGCAGAACTATTGAGCGAGCCCAAATGAAGTAGTTAGTGATAAGGGTTTAGAGGCATCTGAGTTGGAAGTGTCAATGAGGATGTTGAATCACCATGATGATAGTGGGTATGTCGATAGAAAGGAAATGAAGTAGCCAGGTGGTGAAGTGGTCGATAAAAGTGGTGATTGCTAGCTCTGGGAGGTGGTAGATGACAGCCAGCTAAGGGTTGGAGGGGGAGTAGATGTGGACGAAATGCAACTCAAATGAGGGAAGAGTAGTGGAGGATGACAGTGGAATCGGGGTCAAAGGGCATTTATTGGGCAAAAGCAAGCCAATCCTCACCATGCTTGTTGCTGGGGCGAGGAGTGTGGTGAGAGATGTAATCCACAAAGGAAAGTGCAGCTGGAAAGGCTGTGTCAGAGGGGGTGAGCCGGGTTTCAGTGATGCCAAGGAAAAGAGTTTTTTTAAAATGAAGAGGTTGTGGATGTATGAAAGTTTGTTGAAGACAGAACGAGCATTCCATAAGGCTCCAGGTAGGGGGAATGTGGGAGCAGGGGCTGGGTTTAATGGGTATAAGGTTATTAGAGTTGCGAAAATTTGTAAAGGATTATGGGATAAGGGTTAGAAATGAGTGTGGGGATGTCTTGGGGAGGGACAGGATTTGGAGATATGTCACCAGCAATGAGGAGAAATAGAGAGAGCGTTAGAAGGTGGGAGCAGGAGAGGGCATGAGGTCAGTGTGTGTGTTGGAGACAAAAGATTTTATGTGAAGGAACAGTTCTGAAGAGGTGAGAATGGTGGGAGGATGGAGAGAGAATTGACTAGTTCCTTAATAGGTGGAGGGATTAGAAGAATTAGTAAGAAATGAAGTTGTATGGGATGAATGTGAAAAGAAAAAAAACATTGTTTACAGTGGCTTACTTTTCAGTCAAATTCTGGTCTAATTCATTTGTTTACACTTATATGAAACACTTAGATTAGACACAGAGCAGACAAGTTGAGGGCAGACTTATTGCTTGCAAGATATACTCATACAAGTGAAATATGGTGTGGAATAGCAAGGAGGGGACTGGACTCCATTTGCCACCTACAATCAAAGGCAGGGCCAAATGGTGGATCACAAGCAAAGGAAAGTGGGGTCAAAAAAAGAGGTGTGGTAAGGGGGCAGTGGAATGAACAGTTACATGCATAATGGAAGGAATATTGAAGCATGAGAAAACGTGCAGATCATTGGAGCAGAAAAGATTAGTATATGGATACATGGCCACACATCCACAGCATAGTTCAGCAGCATGAAACACAGGAGATCATGTGGAGCGAAAGTGGGTAGAGGTACAGTCACACATAGTGTGCGTGAGAGGAGACAAATATACAGACAAAGATTAGTGAATCATCAAGAGAAAAACATGTGATGATAAGTGATGATATGAGAACGTACTTCATTGTTAATTCTGGTCTATATTCATTTTTTATACATTGTATATACACTTAGATGAGTACACTGAGCAGAAAGTTTGAAATATGGCTATTAATAGACATATGTGTTTTACTACACAATCGGATAAAACACCATGCACCTTTGGAGAGGAATAAAAATATTGACTCTAAATACACACGACTAACTTTGAGGATATAATACTCTGTGTCTTGCCCATTTTAATCATTTAAGACCCAATTGTGCTTGTTTTCTGCCTTAGTTTCATCAGTGATGAATATGGAGACACATCTTGTTATATTAGTTGTGTTAAGCTCCTAAACGTGTTCTCATTGATTTATTTCAACGAGCAGAAAGCCTGTAAATGCTGCTGATGAACTTAATTTGCACTAGAGTGGGGTAGATAAATTAGATTTTATCTGTAAATAATAATGACTAAGTTTTGTTTCTGTACAGCAGATTCTAGCCATGGAGAAGGAGCTTCACGAGAACATGGAATTACATAAAAAAGTATGTCAACTGTACTGGGATATTTACAACGTCCCAGAGTTAGGGGACATTTCTCCGAGCCTGAGCCACCCAACCGCTATCCAGTACTCCAGCTTTGTGCTCTCCATAATCACATGCATCATTGGATTTACCGGCAACCTTCTTGTCATCTTCATCACTGGATTTCTAATGAAAAAGAGCAAATCTCAAATCTGGTTCCTGAACTTGGCCGTGGCAGATTTGTCCTTTCTACTGTTCCTCCCCCTTCAGGCTGTGTCTGTCTTAACAGCAAAATGGCCGTACGGGTCCAATATGTGCAAAGTCTACAACTTTGTTACCTTCGTTAATATGTATGCCAGTATTTACATCCTCACAGCTCTAAATGTTGATCGCACCTTGTCTGTTGCTAAACCAATATGGCACCAGCGATTCCTATCTCGGAAATTTGGTTACAGTATCTGTATACTCATCTGGGTATTATCGGCCGTATGCAGCATTCCAGCCATCATCTACAGTGACGAAGTATTAGCTAGTGAAGAACCTCAATGCCTTCTCTTTAGTAATGATATTACTAGCCTCGTTTACACAAATATTGACCAAAACTCAAATTTAAGTCAAGAATGGAGGAGCATTCCACGTGACTTGTGCGATATACCTTTTGAAAATGTGGAAAAGTTTAAAATGTGGGTAGAAATGCAATCTACGACGATGACTCTTGTAGTTCCGCTTGCAGTAATCGGTTGCGTCATCCCGCTGTGTGTGATCCTATCATCCAACATCATCATCATTCATCATGTGAAGAAATCCCAGGTGCCGCCATCATCTAGACTGTATAGAGTGGTGATTGCAGCCATTCTGGTCTTCTTCTGTACCAGGACTCCATTAGTGTTAGCTCAGATTATTTTCTTGGTGTCGGCCCATACTATGGACTTTACTCTGATGTATAAAGTTATTGTATTTTTTCCATTGTTATCCAGCATAGCCGCCACTAACACTTTCTTGAATCCCGTGGTGTATGTGCTGGTGGGGAAAAATGTAAGGGAAGAAATTTCAAAATTTTTGAGGAAAAAGTAGAAGATACCATATATCAGATGTATGGCTGCATGAGGAGCATTTTTCCTTACATGATAACTGCTAACCTCTGTAGTCAGAGAAGTGTTACATTTTCTGTTTAACTTCTAAAGCATCATTGAAATTCTTATAGGTCCTTTTTATTACCCACAAACACATTTATTAACAGTCACCATACTCACCAATTTAATTTGATGGGGAAGAGAAGGATTCAACCTGATAGATTTCTGATGATCAATCCTTTTGTTCTGTTGGAGAGAAGCCATTGTCAGAGGACTCTGCCCATGACTCTCTTGTAGTGAACACATCAGTGCTCTGGAAGGCTGAGTATTTCTGTGTAGGGATGAGTCCTTTAAGATATCTGTCACTCAAAGCTGTCTAATGTTTATGGGGGCCTTGAGGCAGTGTCTAATATACAATCTGAGATGACAACCCCAGGGCCGGTGTTATGCCCTGCCGTTAAGGGTATTCTCCAAGAATACAATAGTTTGGCCTTTGGGACATATTTCAAACAGCAACCCATCCTAGTCAGAAAGGCTGCAGGTCGGAATACACCCTGCTCCAATGATGTGTGTTACCTGTCATCGAAGTGACAAGAAAAACTTATCTGATCTCCTCACTCAGCTACTGAGCAGAGCTAACATGAGAAAAAAGGCTAACTATACAGAATGGAAAAATATTGGAATCTGCGAGTCCTCTGTGGTTGATATCTTTTAATGGCTAACTGAAAATGTGGCGCCCCACTGGTCAGTGGGCCACATAAGGGGTACTGCACCCAGATAAGTGTGTGTGGTATCCCTGTCACCAGAGGATGATTCTGAGGCCTCATCCCTGCATTTATACACTTAGGTTAGGGGACCTTTTGGTTAACCCGTTGCTAGGGAACCAGTCCTGGTGGGAGGAGCTAAGGTGTAGTGAAAAGCGCGGGAGTGACAGTTAGTCAGGAGTAGTCATCGTGAGGAGAGTGAAGTGGAGGGTGCCTGTAAAGGAAGGCAGCCCAGACAGAAGAGGGATCCCTGGCTTGAGGAAGCCCGGGGCCGGACCGTGCCGAAAACTGGTCCGGAGGGAACCCAGTCCAAGACGGAGTACCGGCTCTGAGTGTAGTGCAGGAAGTTTAGCTCTGAGCCACCAATCCCAGTGGGTCGAAGGCCTTTCAGATAGCTCTGACCTAGTCCAACATGCACGTCCCCACCAGGAGATCAAACCGGGTTGAGCCCCTTAGAGAGAGAGAGAAGGGTTACCTCTATATACCCAACGGGCCTGGTAGGAAGAGGGCTCCGTGCAGGGTCGTGCACGGATAGTAAGGAGAGCGCAGTGAAAAGGACAGAGATTGTACCAGAAGGAACATCATTTAGAGCTTAAGAGAGATTTTGCATCCTTTGGTGACTACCCGGCCAGCTACCTGAAACCAAATGACTGTGTACCAGTGATAATAGCTGTGTAACCTGGAACGCTACTTCACGTCACCAGTAAACACACGTGCAGAGCAAGAAAGTTTCCTGTGTCTTATTTCTATTAAGTTGGTCACCTGTGTTTCAGTCTCAAGGAGAAGACTGCACCTCTCTCTGTGAAAAAACATTTCTTTACCTCACTGCCCTGGTGACTTCGCTCCGCCTACAGGGAGCGACATCATCTGGCTGCCTACCCATCGTCCCCGGAGTCCTGCTGGCAGCGCTGGTGCCATCACCAGATACTGCAGGTGGTGTCACGTTAAACAAAACTTTTATTATTTTATTTTTACTAGACCCCTTTTTCATGACCACCAGGGCCATGGATCCAGGCACCGGCCACCAGTGACAGTCCCTTAAAGCTACGCCCGGGATCCGAGTACCCCAGCCCTGGGGTGCGTCACAAAGATGGTAAGAAGAAGCAAAGCAAGCTTTCGAGACACTATGGCCTTGTAATGAGGCTTAATGATGACACAAATTCTGAAGACACTCACATATGTGTGTATAATTATTAAGCCTGATGAAGAGGCCTTAGTGTCTCGAAAGCTTGCTTTGCTTTATCTTACCATCTTTTCAGTTAGTCATTAAAAGGTATCAACCACTAAGGATTCTCAGATTCCAATAATTTTCTATCTACTAGCTAACATTTTCTACCTATAAAGAATGGGATATTTTTCTGCAGCCTCAGTCCTCCTCTGTGCTCATTTGTAAATCTCCTCTTCTCAGTAGCCTAACAGGTTTACAGCAGATCTTGGAGACTGACTGAGGGCATGCAGTAGGACTAATTTTGTCCCTCTCCAGTCCTTCTCCACAACTGAATGAGAAGATCAGTTATGTTGAAACACTTGTCTTGAGTGGTGTTTCTTTAGACTGCAACCCTTCATGACACATGACTAAATCGCGGCAGATGCGGTGAAAAAACTGCATCTGCCGCGATTACCGCATACCGGCTGCACTTGCGGCGCAGTTGCGGTTTTTGCCATGCAAAGTATAGGCGTACTTGCGGCAGGTGCGGTTTTGCACTTGCGGCAGGTGCGGCCGCGAAAAAAAACGCGGTCAGCCGCGGTTTTTTTCGCGGCCGCACCTGCCGCAAGTGCAAAACCGCACTTGCCGCACCTGCCGCAAGTGCGCCTATACTTTGCATGGCAAAAACCGCAACCGCGCCGCAAGTGCAGCCGGTATGCGGTAATCGCGGCAGATGCGGTTTTTTCACCGCATCTGCCGCGATTTTCAAAAAACGCTGATGTGAAAGGGCCCTAAGATGAGTTTGAAGTTTGAAATATGTAACAAAAGTCAGTTTATAATAAAACTTGTGTATGGAAATAGCACACAGAATAGAGTGACCCTATTAGACAAAGATAAAAAGTAAAAATAACAAATATGTCAAGGCTCACCTAGGGGAAAGGTTGGTAACTCCTGGACTAAAAAGTCCAACTACTGGATGGGGAAGACCCTCTAAGTGAAATTGACCAGAAGGAAAAGAAAAAGCTAAACCCTTTCAAATAGATTGCATGGATTTCTGAACATCTTTTGATGCAAAAATTGTATATGAAGGTACTTTTTATTGAACAACTCTGTATTTGGAATTTTTTTTAAATAAAGAAAAACCAATAGATGAAACACACTTATGAACAGAAGTATTGACAGCCCAAATTGGGTGGTAAGTATCTTATGGACCATCTTTTTGGGTGTTGAGAAAACAAATCCAAAATAGAGGGAGGAGAATAGAAGAGGGCGACTGGAAGAAACAGAAATGTAATATTACAAAAGAAGGAGAGAGATAAATGTGAAAAAAACATATATAAATACTGTAGCTCTAGAGAGACCCCAGAACATAATAAGGGACATTAAATATGAAGACAATAACTTCCCGAAAATATTTGCAAAGAGTACTGAAAATACTTGCAAAACTCAGTATTTTGCCTGATGTCCTCATCAGTGGCCAACCACCGGCATCACAGATCATGCTACTTAAATACTGGTGTCAGAGACAACCATAATTAGGTGGTTAAAGAGAATCTGTCATCTCGATTCTGTAGTTTAAAGGGAACCAATCAGCAGGTTTTAGAGTTATAAAGGGAATTCAGTGCCTTATAAGCACTGGGATACTGAGTGCAATCATACCTTTACTTCAATGATTACATGTATGTATGATTGCAGAGAAATATGTTATCAAACACCGGAAAATCTGTGCAGCCCATTTTCACAAGTGCAGCAGAGTGTCACTATGAGGGGCTGGGTTTCTTTTATTACTACCCTGTTTTCTCTAAGCCAAACCTCTCCCCCTCCCTCTCTGTCACTACAGTATATGCCCAGGCACATTATGTATGATATTGTGCATGGCGATAGCAGAATGTCAGGCTCCTATGGGCCCCAGATCATCCCTCCTTTCTCCTTCCCGTGTCTCTGGCTTCCTCTCACTGCTTCTTCTCTGGCAGTGTGTGACCCCCCGATTACAGTGTAGGAGGAGACCTGTCCCTCCAGTCTCTGCAAGTCCCAAACTGTGTCCTCTCACAGATCTGTGACTGTGAGGAGAGGGCACATAGGACACTTGACATTTTGTGCACAATGTCAGATGTAATGTGCCTGGTATATAGTGACAGGTGTGATGACATGCAATCTCTGTATAGCATGAGTTAAGTTTCTTATATTAGACAGACATGCTGTTATTTTATTTGCTAACTTGTGATAAGCCACTCATTGTTTCTACTAGACTCTTAGGGTACCGTCTCACTTGGCAATGCACCAGCGATCCCGACAGCAATACGACCTGTAGGGATCGCTGGTGCATTGCTGTCGGGATCGCTGGTGAGATGTCAAACAGTCAGATCTCACCAGTGACGCAACAATGATCTGGAATGATACGGAGGTCGTTGGGACCCTGTTTCTCAGACCTGTAGTATTGAGGTCGTTGGTCGTTATCCCTGTCAAACACACCGATGCATGCTGCCCAGTGGGACCCCAATGATCAAAAAAATGGTCCATGCAACTCTGACACGACCAGCAATCTCACAGAAGGGTCCTGGTCGCTGCTAAGTGTCAAACATAGCGAGATCACTGGCGAGGTCGCTGTTGTATCACCAAACTTGTGACTTAGCAGCGATCTCGCTAGCAATCTTGCTTAGTGTGACGGGGGCTTTAGTTTCCAAAGTTTGAGTTTACTCAAGTAATTAGCTCATCCCTTTGTTAGAGAAGGTCAGAGAATCAAAGACAATCAAGTATGCGAGCCTTCTATTGAACAAAGGATGTGTATTGATAAATTAATGTAAGTCCAACTCACCCCTCTTCATCTTGACCCCCTCATCCCCTATGTCAGAAACTCTTGACTCATAGGGATATTATGTATGCGGCTTGAAATCTAGGCCATGAGAGCATAGTCTTATTCCACCAATCATGAAGTCCCAATGATCTAAAATGAGTGCTAGAGGTATATAAGGAGGTCTGTTCATTGACAAGGAGTTGACATGCAACATGGCTCCAGTCTAGGATCTGCGGATCCGATTAACAGGACATAAGCGAGGCCTAGGTTACTCGGCGCTGACCATGGGGATCAGAACCTGGATTATATTATTACATGAACCTCAGTCTAGGGACCTTGGGCCCAATTAGAGAAGCACCAGAGACTACTTAAGGATGATATTAAGTTGGGACATTTCGGTCACCTGACTTTACTAGAAAACTTCTAATCCCTGGTGAGCCAGCGCAAGGGTGAGAAACTGTTACCTGTTACATTTTATGTTTTGCTTGGTTATGTGTTATATGCTATTAACTGTTGGGGATCCAATAAAGTCTTATTATTGTGGTTCCCTCAACCTGTGTTGTCTGAGTAGTGTTCCGCCCACAGGTAAGAAGTTCAGGTGTTTAGTTGGGATGAGCCCTGGTACATTCTGTCTTTCTAAAGGTGGCTGGGCCATGTCGCATATGGAGAGCACCTGTGTGCCACTAGCATTGCCACTAGCACAAGGGCAACTGGAAGAGTTGGGGTACAGCACCAGAAAATGGCACCTCATGAATGCACTATTTTCTGGGGTGGCTGTGGGTTGCAATTCAAAGCGTGGGGGGCCCACAACATTTGGGTCTCTCCACGCTGAGGATTCCAGCCCCCCAACTGCCAAGTTGTACCTAGCTGGTGACCAAAAATACGGTAAAGTTCCATGTCATTTTATTTGCAGAAATAATTTGAAAAAAAATTACGTAGGGCTTCGCCATATTTTTGGTCCATCCAGCCTTAACTTGACAGTTTCGGACTGCCACCTACCCCCAGCTACTTCGTAGTACCTGACTGGCAACCAAAAATACAGCAAAGCCATTTTTTTTATTTATTGACCTAATTTGAGAAAAAAAATGACGTGGGGGTTCACCATATTTTTGGTCCAGCCAGGTACAACTAGGCAGTTGGGAGCTGGAATCCTCAGCATGGAGAGGCCCAAGTGTTCTACTCTCCCCATTTGGGAATTGCAGCCCGCAGCTGCCCCAGAAATGGTGCATTCATTGAAGCCATTTTATGGCGCTGTATCCAGACTCTTCCGGTTGCCCTATTGCCAGTGGCAAACTGGGTAATAAAGGGGATAATGCAAGCTTTTTTATTGGCAGCTGACACTAAGCCCGAGATTCATAATGTCGGGCCAATGTGAACCTGGGAGGTTCCACAATGTCATGGGTGGATCGTGTTCCTGTTGCTCCGGGGTCCGGGATCACCAAAAAGTCACCTGAACTACAGGTAGGAGGAAGGGGACCTTAGGTTGACATGAGGGGGCATTGCCACCCTGTGCCTGCAATTGCTGTGATTGGCTGATGAAACCTCCAACAACCAATCACAGTGGTTTTCACTGTCCAGCTAAGGAAGGCGCTGTCATAGCCCCTTCAATAGGATAAAGCTCTGTAGGGGGTGATGATACCCACCCCCTCCAGCATTGATGAGAGTTATCTAATGGGATTGATCACTCTCATAAGCACCGCTCCACAGCCTGCGCTTGCTCCCCTCCGTTCCTGATCCCCCTGTCCCTCTTCCTCCTCCCACTCCTCCCCTCCCCTCCCAATGCCCTGTTTCTGTGCCCGCTTCTGTGCCCTCTAGTGCTATGTCTGTCCCACTTCCTCCTCCTGCTCTCCTCCGGTCCTGATCTCCCCATTTCTCTTCATCCTCCCACTTCCCCTCCTGGGGCTTCCATCCCTCTTCCTCCTCCTGCTCCCCTCCGGTCACCCCCTTCCCTCTTGTGCCCACCGCCGACCTGCTGCCTGTGCCAGTTAATCCACAGCCTCATCTAGCTGCATGGAGATAAGGGTGCAAAGGAGCGATGTGACTGCCAGGGCACAGCATTCTGTGTAATTGCTGTGCCCTGGATCTGTTCACCCCCTAAGTGCTACAATCTTACAGACCACAGCACTTAGGATCCAGGGAAATGGAGCCCAGTCTCTTACCTCTCCTGTGGTGATCGACTCATCATAATGAGCTGATCACCATGGTAACCTGATGTTGCCAAAGCAACCAGACGTTGCCATTACAAAATCTGGTTACCTGACCCAAGCCTCAGAGATTATGTGATCTCTGAGACTTTGGTTTACCACAGTGATGATGCACTGTATGGAAATGAACTGCAATACAGTGCACCATCATTGTGAACCCAGAAACTACAACAAGAGGACACTTGATCCCTTGCTGCAGTCTCTAGGGTTACACTGATGGTGCACTTTATGGCAATGATCTACCATACAATGGAAGATCATTGTGACCCTAGGGACTGCAGCAAGGGATTATGTGTCCTCTTGTTGTAGTCTCTGGGGTCACACTGATGCAGATCATTGCCATACAGTGCATCATCAGTTTAACCCCAGATACTGCAGGTAGAGGGCAGTTGATCCCTTGCTGCAGTCTCTGGATGTAGCAGAGGTGATCAAGCATCATGGGATCATTGTTGTGGACTACATCAGATGGTATGAAGTAATAAAGATGGAATCTAAATTTGTGTTTGTTTTTTCTTTCTAATAAAAAGATTTTTTTTTTACTATTTACTAGAGATTCCTAATGGCCAGGTCTAAAATTGGCCCCACATGATAAATCTCAGGCTTAGTGCCAGCTGCCACTAAAAAAACTGGCATTAACCCCTTTTTTACCCAGTTTGCCATCGGCACCAGGACAACTGGAAGAGTCTGGGTACAGTGCAAGAAAATGGCACTTCAATGAATGTGCCATTTTCTGGGGAGGCTGTGGGCTGCAATTCGTAGCATGGGGGGCCCAGAACGCTTGGGACTCTCCATGCTGAGGATTCCAGCCCCAGTTGCCTTGTTGTACCTGGCTGGTGATAAAAAATACAGTGAAGCTCCACGTCGTTTTTTTTTTCCCTCACATTATTTCTATAAATAAAAAAAAAGATGTCAGGCTTTGCTGTATTTTTGGTTGCCTGCAAGGTTCAATGAGGCAGCTCAGGTAGGTGGCATTCCATAGCTGCCAAGTTGCCGCCTATAAGTAAGGACATAACGTCCGAAAACACATCAGGCATGCATGGATGTGGCTCCCTGATATGTAATGACATGTATGTTTTAAAAGAAATTTTTTGCAAACAATGGATTGAGTAAAGAAAACAAAAGACTTTTTATGGAATCACCTGGTGCTGTTTTTTTCTTCCTTTTTCTGCATGTCCAGTCTCGTGATACTCCGGAGATCATTAAAAACTTCCTTTCCCTGTTCCCTTTCAAAATGTTTGGAGGCATCTGTGTACTCAGGAGAAATTGTGCAACAAGTTTTAGGATCAATTTTATTCTCTTGCCTATGTGAAAATGAAAAAATTGAGGCTAAAAAACATTTTTGGGAAAAAAAGTACTTTTTCATTTTTATGGATCAATGTACAGCATATAGCATCTGGGGGTTCAAAGTGGTCACTATGCATCTAGATAAGTTCTGTGGGGGAGGTCTAGTTTCCAAAATGGGGTCACTTGTGGGGAAGCTCTAATGCTTAGGCACACAGGGGCTCTCCATACATGACATGGTGTTTGCTAACGATTGGAGCTAATGTTGCATTCAAAAAGTCAAATGGCGCTCTTCCCTTCCGAGCCTGCCGTGCTCCCAAACAGTGATTTTCCACCACAAATCAGGTATCAGCGTATTCAGCAAAAATAGCACAACACATTTTAGGGTCCTTTTTGTGCTTTTACTTTTGTGAAAATGCAATAATTGAGGCTAAAATAACATTTTAGTTGAAAAAATTTAAATGTTCATTTTTTCCTTCCATGCTGCCTTTGTTCCTGTGAAGCACCTGAAGGGTTAATAATCTTCTTGAATGTAGTTTTGAGTAGCTTGAGGGGTGCAGTTTTTGGAATGGTCTCACTTTTGGGTGTTTTCTGTCATGTACACCCCTCAAAGTGACTTCAAATGTGATGTGGTCACTAAACAAATGGTTTTGTAAATTTTGCTGGAAAAATAAGAAATTGCTGATGAACTTTGAACCCTTATAACTTTTTAACACAAAAGATTTTTTCCAAAATTGTGCTCATGTGAAGGAGAGATGTGGGAAATGTTATTTATTAAGTATTTTGTGTTGCATAACTCTCTGGTTTAACAGAATAAAAATGAAAAATGTAAAAATTGCAAAATTTTTAAAATTTTCGCAAAATGTCTGATTTTTTCACAAATAAACACAAAAACTTTCAATCTAAATTTACCACTAACATGAAGCCCAATACGTTTCAAAAAAACAGTCTCAGAATTGCTAGGATCCGTTAAAGCGTTTGAGAATTATTACCTTATAGAGGGACACTGGTCAGAATTGCAAAAAATGGCAAGGTCTTTAGGGTCAAAATAGGCTGGGTGGTGAAGGGGTTCATATTTATATTACTGTCAATGGTGGGCTGGTGCTTCTAATGCCGGGAGGCAGATTTGTCCTGCCAGCCTTAGGCGAGGAGCGGGGGAAGGGGGGAGCTATGGGAGATTTTGTGGAGCTGGGGGGGAGGGGGTGTGGGGGTGCTGTCGGAGGTTTTGAGGAGCGGGGGGTTTCCCTGTATGTCGGAGCTCACTCACATAGCTGTCAGCCGCGTCTCCTGCTGTTCCACAGCTCCGGCCGCAAACTGCCATTTCTGTTGGGGGGGCAGCCCTAGATGTGGGCTATACCACCAGCCCAGGGGGCACTTGCCCCCCTGCCACCTGGGCCACTCCGCCCCTGATTACTGTAGACTTTGTGGGTTGTTTAATAAATATTCTTTTATTAGAATAGTCTTGTCTCATTTAGTTGCCAGTATATAAATAATTAGTCAGCTAAGAAATAGAAGGCATTAAGGAAGTATAGATTCTCGATATTGGTTAATAGAAGTCAGAACTAACATTAATAATCAATAACCAGATCCAGCCCTACAACGGCACCCATTAACTGGTTCTTGACTCACGATCAAGGGATGTCCTACGGTGGGGCTATTCTTATTATGAAAAATGTCTACAGTCCTTACGACCAGGGCACATCCCATGTTCTCCATCCACATTGCAAGGTATACCATCGGCTTACTGGTCATTTGCAGACGTCTTCAATGAGAAAGAGTCAGAGACTCTTCCTCCACACAGGTCGAATGACTGTCCCATTGATCTCATTCTTGAGTCCACTCCTCTGCGAGGTCGTATATACCTCTTATCTTCTGCCGAGACCCAATCCAGGTTGGACTACATTAACATGGGGTGCAGAGTGTACATTAATGAGAAAAAAATGTTTTTTTAGAATTTAACAAAAGGATGCAATGAAACAAAGAGTGAAAAATTTAGAGGGGTCTGAATACTTCCCGTACCCTCTGTAAACCCAGACAGTCAAGATCTCCAAACATAAAACTAGCCAACTTCAGACATGTGATGAGGGCAAATTAACTAGAAAGGAAGACTCTATTCAAAATGGTCAGTGCACAAAGGAAACAGGGGAGAAAGGAGGTTGTTGGCTGGATGCCATCAACACAGGAATGAGCATCAAGTAGTTGAAAGAAACTGTGGAAGACCTGGAAGCCTGGCAAAAAGTGGTCATAGGATATGGCGAAAAAGAATAACTCCAGTGAAGCGCTAGAGAGAATAGGTCTTAAGAGGTTTTGGAGAAAAATATTACTTGGAATGTCTTTTTAATCTTATGTGTATGGGGGTCTTTTGAGGCAATTGATGAAAATGACTATTGGTCAAATGTTCTACTCATAATGCAAACACATCAGTCATTCTAGAGAATGTAGAGACTTCTGGTAATAGGACCACTCAGAAACCAGTGAAAGCAAGATGAAGAAAACGGAAATTTTTATATGAAATTTTAATTTAAACTTGTAATATTCTGTTAAGCTTAATTAAATATTTATGGTTTGTAATGTGTCTTACATTTTCATATACAGCTCTGTAGTCACAGAATCGGGTGGAGAAGACCAGAAGGAGGACTTGTAGGACTCTGAAACGAGAGGACTGAGAAAGCATTAAATATAGTTTATTCTTACTATTCAGACTTACATTCCAGGCTGGATTCGTTATGACTCTGCAATCCCTACTGACCGAAACACCTAAGGAGACTGCGGAGAAGACTGGCGACACAATAAGACTTCAAAGTTGATGGGTACCAGTGGTCACCACTAGTGATGTACAGACACCACCTTTGTGTATGTTCCTTCTTTAATACTATGTAGGGGTTATATAGGTCTGTAATGTGATTTGTTTATAGACAGATTGATTGATAGATAAATAGATAGATAGATAGATAGATAGATAGATAGATAAGATAGATAGATAGATAACAAAAAAGATTGCAGCACTCCTTCTTGAAGATGTATAGTATGCCTTTATGTGGCTTTCAGGCACGCCGTGTAAAGTTTAAGTCTATGAAGACTTTTTTCTAGCTAGAAAAAAGTCTTCATAGACTGAAACGTTGCACCACAGCCTGCCTGAAGGCCAAATAAAGGCATACTATACATCTTCAAGAAGGAGTGCTGCAATCCTGTTGTTACTGGTCTGTATGTAGGAACATTGGAAAACTGTTCTGGATTGATTTTTTGCACCCTGCTTTTGAAAGTGCTGTGCTTTATTTACGATAGATAGATAGATAGATAGATAGATAGATAGATAGATAGATAGATAGATAGATAGTGGTCTGGAATCTTGAAGAAAAGGATTTTTGACAAATAAAGGCTTGTAGGATACTTAGAGTGCTGCCAGTGGATTGGAATACACTTTTATTAGGTCTACGTGTTTCGAAGTTGATCAGGTGCTTGATGAAGGAGTTGGACCAGTTAAGAAAAGCTTAGCTACAATACAATGTTCTTCGTATCCATCCCCAGTAGCCACATTCCCTGCAGCACTCTAAGTATCCAGCAAGCCTTTATTTCAACAACTTGACTTTTTCAGCTCTGGTACCAAAGAGTCGGAGCTGCAGCCACGTTTATTGGATTCACACCTCTTCTCCAGCATTGTGCCTTACCCAACCAGTCCAGGTGAGCAGCACTGAGTCAATTGCTGAATGTAGGTTTACTAATCCACACAAGGAGCGACTCCTCTCCCTTTGTTTAAAAAAATGAATACAGGATTCTATCCTTAGACTGGAATATATGCAATGGATGCAGAGAGAGCAATGAGATATATGTGACTCACCGTAGCCGGGGGTACACGGAGGGGCGTTGTTTCTCCTCTAGTCACGGAACTGCGCCTGCGGTGGTGTAGGCCCGGTGGTCCAGATCAAAAGGGGAAATGGCGGAATAGTAGGGGTGATTTGTCTTGTGACGCCACCTGCGGGTGTTCTGGTAACTTTACCAGTGCTGCGGGTTCTCCGGGGGATTTTAAGCAGCTAGATGGGACGCTCCCCACAGGATGAGCGGGAGTCCCCGGAGTCCGGGAGCTGCGCAAGATGTTGTGAGGCAGCTGCGGTAATGCTGCTGTTAGGCCCAGGAGTCAAACACAGACACCCAAAGTCTTTTTAGTACCTTTACTGGTGGTTTTCAGGTACGCCAGACCGGGTTCGTGAAGTTTAGCAATCCTGGAGATTCACAGCAAGCAGTTTGTGTAGGCTTCCTTCTCTCTATACTTCTGGTGCTAAGGTCGGGTGGATGTGGAATCCATCCGGACCGGGCAGTGTGTTCAATAGAACGGATTTCACCTGGTTGTCAGCACTGAGGGCACTGTAAAAGGGTGATGATAATTCTACCTTCTTCCCTGGGCTCTCGTTGGTAGGTGCGACAGGTGAACAGGGGGCTAGACTCCCTGTGAAGTATGCTGGTTCTCTGCAGTGGCTATATAGTTCCCACAGCTTCGGTTCCAGTAACCGGTTATTAAGGGAGAGAGTTATGATCACTCTCGTGTCCCTGAGAGGTGCTTCTCCTTTTTCTCTAACCCCAATTGCAAGGGTTTCCTCACTTGGCTGGATGACTGGTTGGGCCTTGTGTGTGTCTCATAGAGTGGAGATCACACACACCCTGCAGCTCTCCTAGCGTCTGCACACTCTGAAGTTTCTCCCTCCAAGACCCTATTTATAGGGGAAACTGGCTCAAAGTGACCAGTGGAGCTCCCCCTAGAGGCTCGTGGTGAAACCAGGTGTTCTATGGTGTTGTGTTGTTTGGTGTTTTGTGAGTTTGCTTTGCTGTTACTCCATTCATGCCCCAAGGATTTCTGTGGTGCCCAGCAGGTGCCAGGGTGCCACATATGCATGGATTGTTCTTAGATAGGAAAGAAATAATAGATGAGAGGGTCAGCTTACATGTTTCCCAACATAGATAGATAGATAGATAGATAGATAGATAGATAGATAGATAGAAAGCAAAAATGGAGCCAGCACATTCTTAAAAAACTTGTAAATATATTTATTCTATGCCCAATGTATGCAATGTTTTGGCTCTAACATTATTGTTATTATTGAAGGATATTCTGACTCCATTTTTGCTACTTTTATTTTGGGATCTGATTACCAGTGGATCCAGAGGTTCAGAGGTTTGTACTCACATTGGTGGATTGTTGCTGCTTTACTGTTTTCTTTTTCCTAGATAGATAGATAGATAGATAGATAGATAGATAGATAGATAACCAGAAAAAAATAACTGCAGCACTCAGTTACTACCAAAAACGTACACATGCTAATAAGCGGTTTATATATGAGGAAAACATTTTAAAACTTACCTTTTTTTAAAAAAACTCAATATTCTTATCTTTTTATTTGCTGGGTTCTTGGTACATATATTGGCCAATGTCTGTTTGCTCATCAACCACTTCACAGTGACCCCAGATCTGATGAGTCCTACGCTGACATCCCTGTCCTCCTTGTCCTCCCTGTCCCACTTCTAAGTGGGTGGACACCATCTCAATCTCAGACCACATGGGGGCGATGAGGGTGCTACGTGTAGCTGTGTAGATAGATAGATAGTAGACAAAAATAAAGAAAAACACATGATTTTTTGATTTTTGTGACTAATATTCTGCCTCTCATTCCTTTTGATCAAAGGGACATCAATACCGAATATTTGCACAGATTTTTAGCATTCTTTGCACCTCAGGTAAGTGAACAGTCTTTTAAAGTTTAAGGCTTTATTACAGCCTAATCTTTTTATGATTTGCTGACTTTGCATAAAGTTTGCTTTTGCTTTTTAGTAATGTTGAGTAGATGGCCATAGAGGTCCCTAGGAGTCGAGGGCAAGGCAGGGCTGTGGTTGCAGAGCAACCCCGGCTTTGTTAAGCTTCTTCTTCTCAGTGCACAAGTTCAGTACAGTGTCACACTCATCGAGGGTCAAAGCAGACAAAGTGTTAATAATATTTGAAAACAATTCTTCACTTAAACAATCTCATAAAACATGGGGATCATAGCTTAAACGTTAGTCTTTTCCAATTATTCCCAATGGTACAATTTAGTGCAGACTGCTTCCATTGTCCTGATAACTCCAAACACTTGCCCCTCGACAACACTGCAGTCTGTAGTGAATTCATGAAGTCTCTTTTGGCTCCAGCCCTATCCTACTTATGGGGATCTGCCCAAAAGGAACAAACAGGGCCACTGGTAAACAAAGTTACTTCACCCACTATGTCGACCCATTCGCCAGAGTCTATGCCGAGGTTCACAGAACCGGCACTGGAGGAAACAGCTGCTGTCCAGAGTCCTGCCAAACACAGGGAATGAGCACCAACACTGGGAGGAGCACACTCACTTTATGTATCACTCCATGTCCAGGATCCTAGGCCCAAATTCTTGGGTGACCCAAAAGGTACAACCGAATAATAACTGAAAGTGATTCAAGTTTTAGCTCTCCTTTCCTGGTACTCGCCTCCAAATTTTACACTGGAAGCCCTGTTTGTAGATTGGGTCCCACCTCTAAGGAGTAACCACTACTCCTTTTGTAGCAGGGTGTCAGCACCCTAAACCCTCTTACATCTCCTCTCTTTAAACTTGGCCATCCTCGACTAAGCCACTAAGGGGCACCATCAAACATATACATAATAACACAATATAACCACATTACGTCAAAATACAATAACCCGCATGAATGTTCATTAATAAAACTGGTTCAACCCAATATCTGTATCCTAGATAAAAGAAAACACTGAGATTACAGGGTTGCTCAGTTAACGTTTGAGACTTTTCTCCCAGACACAATACTTAAACATTACAAATAAGCACAGGAAACTCAGGTCTCATTTGAGTCTATATCCTAGGTACATTCTTAAATGTTACAAACAAACATAAGAAGCTCAAGTCCATTTGAGTCCTTCCTTGGGAACATCTTTAAATGTTACAAATAGTCCAGGGTTCGACTGACCTCCCCATGGTTCCCACCTCTTCTCTTTGCACACCATACGCCAAAGACTTGTTATAACCAGCTGCCAAGGTACAGGGGAAAAAGGGGCAGTCAGTAGGGAAAGAGCAGTTCATAGGGAAAGAAAAGGCTGACCAGTCCATAGTTATAACAATCCATAGGAAACAGTGACTCTGTTTAGCATCCATCCCTCCATAATCCAAGAGGGGAAAGCATAACAGGTGCATCAGAAAAGGAGGAGGAAGAACACAACTTCAAAAGTAGCTGTCTGATTGCG
Source organism: Allobates femoralis (assembly GCA_033576535.1). Classification (NCBI taxonomy): domain Eukaryota; kingdom Metazoa; phylum Chordata; class Amphibia; order Anura; family Aromobatidae; genus Allobates; species Allobates femoralis. The sequence continues at coordinate 190,064,251 of JARQOC010000011.1, forward strand.
GGGACAACAGACATGCTCACCCCTTTCCATAATTTGGGCCCTAAAGCTCCAGCAACTCCCCCCCTTGCTTATCCCACAACCATCTGACTCCGACTCCATTTCTCTCTCTGACAAGGACGGCCACAGTCTTGGCTTCTGAGGGAGTCCTGCTTTTTCGAACTGCACCCTGCAGGGTGGAGCTTCTTCTGGCCATCCCACCCATTCAATCTCCATCTCCACCCATGCCACTGGTTTGCACAGCAACAGATGGGGTCTTTTCCTAGGCAAAACCCACTGGATTTGAACAGTACTCCCATTTCTTCCCATGGGATGGACCTATTTTCATGCCATGGTATGGTAGAAATGTCCATAATGGGCCACCTTCCTCTTCCATATGGGGAAGCCATTTTAAGTCTCTTTAGCTGCACTTGGTCAGAGGTACTCCATCTTTGATTTACTCTGCAAATAGGGCCTTTTCCTCCAGGACATGCAAGATGATCCTGTTGACTACTCCAAGTGCAGAAGAGCCTGCCATAGGGAGCCCTGGTGGTCAAGGGCGAGGCATGGCCACTGAGCTTGCCTCGGTCGAAATCTCAGTGCAAAAGTTCAGTTCAGTATTGTCGTCATCGAAGATCAAGGCAGGTAAAGAGTCAATAATATTTGAAAAACAGTATTTTACTTAAAGAATCTCATGAAACGGGTACACAGCTTAAATGTTACTCTTTTGGGACTATTCACATTGGTATAATTTGCTACAGACTGCTTCCCTCGTCCTGGTACCTCCAGACTCTCATCCCTCAACATCACTATAGCCTGCCATGAATTTATGCAGTCTCTGTTGGCTCCAACCATATCCCACCCATGGAGCTCTATCCCAAACGAACAATCAGGGCAATTGCTAGACAAAGTTGTTATATCGCTTGCACTGTGATGACCCATTTGCCTGAGTCTGTGCCAAGGTCTACAGAGCCATCACTGGAGGAAACAGCTGCTGTCCGGAGTCCTACCAGAGTGAAGGAACGAGCACCAACCTCGGGAGGAGTGCACTCACTTCATGTTCCACTCCACATCTCGGATCCTAGGCCCAAATCCTAGGGTGACCCAAACGGTCCAACCGAATCATAGCAGCAAGCGGGTCATGTAATAGCTCTCCTTTCCTGAGACTCTCCTCCATGGGTCCTTCATGAATTGTGACTCCAGTCACATTGTATATTGCATTGAATGCGTTAGTTGCAATCTTAAATACATCGGCTGTACTATTCGCAAACTTATAAAAAGGATTGCTGAAAATGAGGAAAACATGTGTAACATGTGGAAAACATACACATTAAAAACGCCACTTATTCAGGATGTGCCAGGCTTTTTGTCAAGGAACATAATGGCGATATGTCATGCCTGCATTTTTTTGCTGTTAAAAAATGGATTAAACCTGTCAGAAGTGAGTATTGGCAAAATAAGGGTTTTCTAAGAGAAGCCTTCTGGATCCTAAAGGTTATCAGTAAATATCCATCAGGCAAGAATTACAAAAGTGATCTGTACTATGTATATATTAATTTCTCTGCAAAATATATTTTTATGCATGAGACTGAAAAAAAAATTCTATAAAAAATGTTTTTTTGCCATCTTTAAATTATACATAGATGTTAATGTTATACCTTTTCTGCCTACCTCATATTGTATATCTTCATTTCATCTATAATAAATGAAGGAGTCACAGAGAGGCGCAGATTGTGCCTTATCACAAGTGACACAATATTAACGGTGGTTGTAATGAGGCTCACTCACCGGATCAGGTTGTGAAACCCACAACCAGCTTGAGCGCTCCTGTTTAGAACTATCTTCATTTCATGTCTTGCTTCTCTGTTTTTTGTACGTATTTGGAAGGCATATGTATGTATCTTGTAACATAGTTTTTGGTATCAGTCTATGTTTTTCTATGGACATAAAATCACCTGGTAGTTCCTCCTCTGTGCGTAACACGCCTGCTCTATATGTTTGTTTTCTCTAAGGGCCTTTTCACATCTGCATTTCTATTCCTTTTGGGCTGCAATGCGTTTTTGACAGCATGTGTGCCGAAAACGTATTGCAAACGCATCCAAAAATGCATTCACTGGTTTCAATGGAAAATGCATGTAATTTTCAGAAAACGCAAAACGCATGCGTTATTGCAAACGCAGCCCAAAACATTACAACGTTTTAAGATGTTTGCGAAAATGCTTGCGTTTTGCGAAAATGACATGTGTTTTTACATGCGTTTTCCATTGAAACCAATGGGTGCGTTAATGCATGCGTTTCTTTGCATTTAGGAACACAAACGCAACCCCCCTTAGATGTGAACTTGATCTGAGATTAGTCGAACTATCTTTAAGTAACTCATTATGGCTATGGCTAAGAATCTCCATTCTAGGATTAAGGACGCTGTGAGCATCAGAAATTCGTGAGTAAGACTGCCTTAAGATCTTGTACACCACTATGTTACTTTTTTAAAGATGTCTCAATAAAGAAGAAATCTTTTTAACTCACCTGGATGTGCTGGATTATTCCACTTCCTACTTGTTTCAAGCCAACTGCATGAGCCTCAGTGGAATCGAGCACTCTGGAGTTGGTGCACCAGCAGGTGCCTGCGGATAGTAAAACCAAGCACAGAAATTCCAGGCATGGTGAACTCTTACATTTTTTCCTAACTAACACATAACTCCTTCCCAGTCCAGAGGATAACAGGGCAGCAGTCTCCAACTCGGCCGCTAGTTGGCCATATATTCAAATCTTTACATTACACCGTCAAATACAAGTACCGTCATCACACACCTCATATATATAAACTATATATCTTCTCAATATTCACATTAGATACCTAAACAGAGACAGTATTTTTTCAGGGTGGGGGTGGCAAAGCCTTACACCTCCCTACACTGAGATCGGGGACTGGAGTCGTCCCATGCATGCCTCCATGATTGGACCCTGGTGGCTCCCAGGAGAGACAATGTTCATTTTCTCCCAGTAGCTGCTCTTTCGCTAACGGGGATGCACAGTTTTGTAATACAAGTCACTTGCAGATCAACAATATATCTGCACTGCAGGTTAATTGCTTTGGGGACATGACAGATTCCCTGTAAAGTGTAAATGTTTTTTGTTTTGGATTGTAGCATATGTTATCAAATAAATCTGCTTATTTTTTCCTCCTGGAGTGATCATTCATTCTCAAAATTATAAAATCACAGGTAAAAACAGTCTTCAGTGAATACAGATTTTTGCATTAGTGAAAGGGATATTGCAGTTGGTGCTCATAATGTTCTATGGAGAACTGTCTATAGCTCCTCCCTCCTCCATACAATCTTAAAAGCTCAAACTGTCATCTCCTATCTCAGTAATGGGAAATATGTCTTCACTGAATACAGAGTTACCCTGAATTGAGAATGAATGATCAACACAAGAGGAGAAAGAAGCAGATTTCTCTGATATTACAGAGTGTCTTGTTGTAATGTCAACTATTGTCAACTACTGATTTACAAAGTAAAAATTAAGACCATAGTTCCTTCTTCATGTTTCTGACAGGTCCTTTTTATTGTTTTGGACCACTTTTTTTAACCATGAATTTTTAATATGCAATCAGATATCATAGACCACAATCCCTCATAGTCAGTTCATGTGTTTGATGTGTTTTATCTCCAGCTCATCCTCATGGCATCGTCAGGACTGTGGAATCACCAGATTCTCGCACTTTTCCTTCTAACTTCTCTGATGTCTGTGATCAGCACAAGGAGACTACGCCATCGAGACATAAACTTGTAGCTTCTAGGCAGGCTAGCATAAGTTAAATCTCTGCTGGACTGATTGTCCTTAAAGTGCTTTCACATTTGCTTTTTCGGGGGTGTGCATCTGTGTCAGGCGAAATCCTGATGCTCCCTGATCAGGCCTCCATCCTTATATTTAACATGGGGACACAGGGATATCAGGTGGCATCAGGATTTCGCCTGATGCAGATGAGTGCGGCTTTTACGGCGCACCCGCAACCGCATCATGTTGCGGTTTGGGGACGCTTGAAAAATCCTGATGCATCTGAATGCGGCGCAATGCATTGAAATGATGCATTGCTGCCTATGAAACTGCATCCAGCTGCTGGTGGATGCGGCCAGGACAGATCAGGATTTTCACTCTAAGCATGCCCAGAATAGTCTGAGCATGCGCAGAACATTTCTGGGGTGTGTTCTCGCTATCGTTACAGCCCTTCCCCTCTCCTCCCCTTCCTTTTCCTCTCTCTCTGGTGCCCAAACCCAGATGTCAAAAAGATGCTGTGGTGGCAGCGTTCAGTGATGTCTGCCCTCTGCCGCCTGATGCCGATCATATACGTCTCAGCCTGTTGCGGCTGAGATGCACATGTGAAACCACCCTTAGTCAAGTACTAGAGGAGAAAAAGTGATGTCTTCTCTCCTCCTATATGCTGGCTGGACTCTTCTTGTAGTGCCAGCTATAGCTTGTCTATTTTAGTGTGAAGAGGTGCATTGATCCAGGTGTACTGGTGCTTGTGACTAATGTTGTTGTGAGCGGTTTTGGTGTAAACCTTTCCTTCAGTTTTGGAATCATTTCTGTTAATTCCTGAGTGAGTGCAGTGTGATTTTGTTTTTCCCTGTCAGTCTTGTCTGTGCCCTCTTACACTCCTATCCTTTCCCTCCCTGGGGAGGGGGGAACATTGTTTAGGAGTATTGCAAGTTACGAGACCCAGACATCCCCAACATCATGGGTAACCTAGAGTCCCCTAGTAACAGAACAGTAAAGGAGCCCTTTGTCCCTGGCTAACCTACAGTCATACCTTGATGGGAAGGTTTAATAATATAGATTTTAAGTGTAGATAATAATAACTAAGTTTTGTTTCTGTCCAGCAGATTCTAACCATGGAGCAAGAACCACACGAGAACAGGGAATTACACAAAAAAGTATGTCAGTTGTAATGGCATATTTACAGTGACCCAGAGTTATTGGACATTTCTCCAAGTATGAGACACCCAACCGCTATCCAGTACTCCAGCTTTGTGCTCTCCATAATCACATGCATCATTGGATTTACTGGTAACCTTCTCGTCATCTTCATCACTGGATTCTTAATGAAGAAGAACAAATCTCAAATCTGGTTCCTGAACTTGGCCGTGGCAGATTTCTTCTTCCTTCTGTTCCTCCCCCTTCAGGCTATGTATCTCCTAAGGGCAAGATGGCCGTATGGGTCCAATATGTGTAAAGCCTACAACTTCATTACCTTTGTTAATATGTACGCCAGTATTTACATCCTCACAGCTCTAAATGTTGATCGCACCTTGTCTGTTGTTAGACCAATATGGCACCGGAGGTTCCTTTCTCGGAAATATGGTTACAGTATCTGTATACTCATCTGGGTATTATCGGCAGCATGCAGCACTCCAGCCATCATCTATACGAAGTATTAACTAGTGGTGGAGAGCGTCAGTGCACTCTGTATAGTAATGATATCACTACCCTTATATGCTCAAATATTAAACAAAACTCGAGTTCGAGTCAATTGTGGAGGAAAATAGATCGTAAAACATGTGATGTACCCTTCAGTAATACAAAATTTTCAAAATGTGGGTAGAAATGCGATCTACAATGATGACTCTTGTAGTTCCACTAGCAGTGATCGGTTGTGTCATCCCGCTGTGTGTGATCCTATCATCCAACATCATCATCATTCATCATGTGAAGAAATCCCAGGTGCCGCCATCATCTAGACTGTATAGAGTGGTGATTGCAGCCATTCTGGTCTTCTGTACCAGGACTCCATTAGTGTTAGCTCAGATTATTTTCTTGGTGTTGGCCCATACTTTGGACTTTACTCTGATGTATAAAGTTATTGTATTTTTCCCACTGCTATCCAGCATAGCTGCCACTAACACTTTCCTGAATCCCATTGTGTACGTGCTGGTGGGAAAAAAGTAAAGGAAGAAATGTCACAATTTTGGGGAGAAAATATAGTGGATACCATACATCAAAGGTGTGGCTGTATGAGGAAGATTTCACTTTCAAGGTCACCCAAAGAACCGAGCACTGACCCCCTAGAATTAGTGTAGTTTAGTGCTTTCTGGGGTCAGTCAAATACTGATTGCCCCGTCTTAATGCAGCACAGCAGATCATTGTATCCTATTGGACGATCAAGAGCTTTGCTAATTTATAGGGTAATCGGCAGCCAATTTAGATTACAAGATTATTGTGAAGCAAATATTCCCTGAACGTTAATTCACTATAATTTTGCAATTTAAAAGGTCCTTGAAAGTCAGACAGGACAGATTGCCGAATAGATATGGGGATGCCAGATTTATATTATGGATGAGGTTTAGTAATCTAAGACCGGCTTCACACCACACTTTTCTGCTGTCAGGCTGTGTCCGGTGTTTTGTTGGTTGCACCGGACACAGCCTGACAGCTCCAGACAGAACAGAACCGGACGGTTAACATGTCCTCCGGTCCTGTTTTCTGCCGGAATAGGCAGTGTGCGGCTGATGCGCTGTCCGTCCTGAAATGTCAGAATCGTGGCTAGCGGGGTGCTAGCCGCAGTTCTGAAATTTCAGCCAGGAGCTCTCCAGTGTGAGGTCAGCGCTGGCCACGCTGAACTTCACCACCGGCGTCCACAGCCGGATCTGATTTTCTGTTGGATCAGGCGCGATTTCGAGCCCATAGACTGCCATGTTAGGGGTTGCTGAATCGCACCGGATCCGGGACGATCCGGCAGAATCCGATTTTTTCAGATTTTTGCCCCAGACACAAAAAGAGATATCTACAATACACAGTATAATAATCTTTATTTATATAGCGCCAACATATTCCGCAGCGCTTAACAAATCAGATTCATTTTCAAACTGTCATCAGAAACAGTTTTGGAAAACACAGTATTTAAAAAGCAAACAAATAATGACCACCCTGCTTGCAAGAGCTTACAATCTACATTCAGTATGAAGTAAAAGGTTTCTGGACTCACCGTGTATACTGCAATCTCTCCACTATTGAATGAATAGATACCTCCCCACTGCTGGCTGTCAGTATATAGGTAAAACAATGAAGAAAAAGCTGGGTCTTGCAAGAACATTAAAAATCAGTTTCCTTTATTCGTGTGTTCATTGAAAAAGTTACACACATGGCTCCCTATAGCACCTTTAACGCATTTCCGTCAGATCATTGAGATTATCTCTATCATTGCAGCTGTCAATCACATCTGTTCTCTTGTTGGTGATGACATGAGCTCATCTGCTGCGCTTGATATCGGTATAATGTAACTGTACGGCACAGCGCAAACTACGATGTATACAATTACGTGGTGCTTTGTCAGGGGGTTATAGCAATGATGTGTTCCTGCTTTCTCACTTGTCTTGTATGTTTTCTCCTAAATCTGCATTATGTTTTCTGTAATCTACTATATAACTGTCTAATGGCCACTTCCGTCTGAGGCTGAAATTGCGCGCCGCAGACCGAAGGGGCCAGTATGCAAATGAGCCGCGCGGCTCTCCTCACAGCCCCCTGCTCCTCCTGCCCTGCCCCCGCTCCTCCTGCGCAGTGTGAGTACGCATTCGTGATATTGGCGCAGTGTGAGGACGCAGCATTGTACTCAGCCCCTGCACATCCCGCCGTTGTACCGTGTGATTTGGAGAAGGATGGAGCTGTGGAATCCCCGCTCCATCTGACTGCCGTACCCCAGGGAAGCACAGGATGCCGCTCTCTCTCCGGTCACACTCAGCCCCAGTTGTCCGGTTTTCCTAACTGTGTTTCACTCAGTGGAGCGGTCATGTGACAGAGCCCTGTCAAATGACCGCTCCACTGAGTGAAATCCGGTACCTGAAACCGCCAGGCACAGGTGAAAACAGAAGGGGGTGACGGGGGAGGGTGATGTCACAGCCGGTGGGAGCGAGCGATACTGGGACAGGGGGTGCTGTCAGGGCGGAGGGTTTTGTGCTAGTTGTGTCGGCGGGAGATGAGAAGGCAGTGGCAGTACATAATCCCTGGGCGATGGAGGCTCTGTGCTCCGCCCCCTGCTGCATTGCTGCTCCCCTATTCTGCTGCCGCCTGACCTTACAGTTTAGGTTGTCCATTGGATGCTGCGGCCCTGGGGGTGAGAATAGGGGGTGTGCCTGCACTCCATTCTGCTCCACTCTATTCTGCCCCACTCTATTCTGCCCCTTTTCATTCTGCCCCACGCCATCCTGCCCCCTGCTCTGCTCCCTCTTCGTCCTGCTTCACTCCATCCTGCCCCTGCTCTGCCTCCTCCCTGTTTTGTCCTGCCCCACTCCATCCTGCCTCACTCCGTCCTGCCCCACTCTATCCTGCCCCTGCTCCCTCTTCTTCCTTTCCCACTCCATCCTGCCCCACTCCGTCCTGCCCCACTCCGTCCTGCCCCACTCTATCCTTCCCCCGGCCACTGCTGCACACTGACGCTACTGCATACCAACACTGCTGCACACCAACACTACTGCAACACCGACACTGCTGCACACCGACACTGCTACACACCGACACCACTGCACACTGACACCGCCGCACACTGACACTGCCACACAACACTGATACTACTGTACACCGACTACGCCACACAGTGACTTTGCCACACACTGACTTTGCTGCACACCGACACCGCCGCACACCGACACTGCCGAACACCAACACTGCTGTAGGTATCTACTATATAATCATCTAATTCTGTCTGTTTGTCTGTAACGGAAATCCCGCATCGCTGATTGGTCGCGCCAGCCGCCCGCAACCAATCAGCGATATTGACGCGGGATTTAAATCCAGCTTCACATTGTATTATTCTTAAATCTTCATAAATAAACTACATACATATTCTAGAATATCCGATACATTAGAATCGGGCCACCATCTAGTTTTATATAATCTACTGCTGTCACAGAAGGGAAAATGATTCTAAAACAAGTCTGTGTGACAATCAGAGGCAGTGTATTGTATAGCTGGTAGAATTTCTGCTTCCTGTATGTACATATTACTGCATGTTTCATAGGTAACAGATTTGGGAAAATCACTGTAACAGCATGCGCCATGTTAAAGCTGCACGAGAATGAACAGTGATATTGTAAAAAATGGTATTAATAAAGCATGGATCCAGACAAACCATCAATCTTGTTCATGCCGAGGGCTATTAATACAACCCAGCCTAAATTAAGTGATAAACATTACCCAACATTGCCACCACACAGTAATCCACTGCAAACAGAACCAGAGGTTTATCTGGGTTTTCTGGCATCCAGGACAAGAATTCAGTTTGGTGCCCTCACCTTGGTTTGAGTAGTTGTCATGTGACCTATCATTCATATGCACATACTTAAGGTACGTGCTGACGAGCTGTTCTGCCTAATTCTCTCAATCATCAATGAAAAACAAAGTATATTACACGCTGTTAGGATTTGGCTACAAGGCTTAATGTTATAATTATAGGGCCGGTCCAGGTTTGAGCTGAAAGTCTGTAGTCTCTCCTCCAGGTGACTGCAGGCCTCTGACTTATCTTAGTATGTGCACTTCACACTTTCAGGATTCTCTCATGCTAATGAGCACCAGAGAATCCTGACAGTGTGCAGTGTGTGCACAGTGAGAATTCAGAGGTCTGCAGTCACATAGATGGACACATAGAGTGACTGCAGACTTATCACAAACTTGGGACAACCCCTTTAATGCTCCTAACAAATAAAAACATAGAACCCTTAACTTGTCAGATGGCACAACACATTAGGAGCGTAGCCATGTATCACGTAATCTTGTTACATGTGTACAGGATCAGAACCAATAACAGCACAAAACTACATCACCAGACAACTAGAGGTACAGAAATACATCCATATAACCCTCAGCAGTACAAAAACGAGCATCACAACCCTCATCAGTACATAAGTACATCATCAGACCCACCAGAGGTACAAAAATGCATCCATATAACACCTATCAGTACAGAAACACTATGTCAAAACCCTCATCAGTGCAGACATACATCACCAGACCCACCAGAGATACAGAAACATCAATACAGAAATCACAGCCCTCATCAGTAACAAAATTCATCATCAGAACCACCAGAGGTGCAGAAATACAGAACTGGAACCCCCATCAGTACAGGTATAAATCATATAACCCCCATCACCATAGAAACACAGCATCACAATCCTCATCAGTACAGAATTCATCATCAGAACCAACATCAGTAAATGGTAAAACAATTGTAATGTCAGGTCAGATCCATACACATTTGTACTGCATGAACCTACAACTCCTACGACATCCTTAACAATGGTAAGGAGATACTGGGAGTTGTTGTTACCAGTCATCATCAGATCATACAGGAACTACAGCACCGATGAGAATTAGTCATTATCACAAAAAATCATTTATATCCAGGTACCTTATAGATGACGTTGTCTCTGATTGGGGTCGTCTTTTTCTTTTTTCCATCTTGTCTAGATGTAATGACAGAAGGTCCTAATAAGATCCAGTGAGTCACAAACTGAGACTGAGGCACAAATAAACAATGGTTTCTTTATTGAATTGGGGATTAAAGTACAGTTCAATATAGAATTTTATGGTTTCAAGTTCCCCTTTATAACACTACCTCTGTCTGTTATACACACTCAGCAATAGCTGGAATCATGCGCCAATCTTAGGGTTCCCAGGTTATGTGCGTTACACTTAGAACCAGGAAACAAATTTACCTACTCACTACACCGAACAAGACTACAATTAACTAACTGGAAAAAAACTATGTAAATCAGGTGAGGGCGATATAAAGGAATCTCTAAGATGGCACACTGAGTATAAACTTGCTATCATACCCGGGACAATGATAAGCAGCAGTGGCTCACATTGGCCACAAACTACGGGTGGCATCACATCCATGACAAACTCTTTCCCCTCTTTCATTTTTCATTTTTCCCTTTTCATTGACGTTGCTCAGGGCCACGGAACTAGTTTGCGGCTACAACCGTGACATCCCCAGGCAACAGAGACTGAAGTGGACTGGTCCCGAGTACCCCACAGCCCTAGCGGGTGACTCAATTACATGTTTAGTTAAGGCATGTTGAAGTTTTTGGACACTCATGCATTGATGACATGAAAACGTATAATTGGCCTAATGCAATATTGTAACATTTTGAGATTAAAACAAACAAATGTAGGAAGTGCACATGTAACTGGTCGGTGTGTGTTTAAAATAAAGGACAACCCTGTTAAGGGACAGTACATTTACCATTCATGTGTTGGTGGAGGAGCACATATTGCAAACATCTGGGCCTATATGGACATGGCATTAACATGTGACTAATACACACATGGTTGGGACGCCAACCCGACACGACTAACCATCATGGCCTTGGAAGCAGCCATATGTAAATGTCTTGATCAGTAGCATGGTGATGACAACGGTGTATACGTGTTAGCTGTTGTCGTACAACAGTTAACCTGCAGGGTCTGCAACATCTTAGAAGTCCTAGTCAAACACATTACGTAGCAGTAAATAAAGCACTGTAGCCTTTGCAGTGCTGGGGTCCTGAGGTCCTGGGTTCAATTCCCACCAAGGACACCAAGGACAACATCTGCAAGGAGTTTGTATGCTCTCTTCATGTTTGCATGGGTTTCCTCTGGGCACTTCGGTTTCCTCCCACATTGTAAAGACATACTGATAGGATATTTATATTGTGAGCTCCAAGAGAGACAGCATTACTGATGTATGTAAAGTGCTATGGAATTAATAGCGCTATATAAATGAATAAATATCATTATTATTATTATAAAGACAACAACAGTGTGCTTTGGTGATTTACATAAACGAAAGATGCAAATAACAAGAGCAGTGAAATAAACAATATGACACGCATAACAAATTAACATGTGCTGATGTGCAAACATGAGTGGCATCCCAATTCACATAGGTGCAGCACCCCTGGGTATTTGACCAACGTCACTATAGAAGTAATCGGTGAATTAATTCCGCACTTCCATGGCAGCTAGGGATGGGCGAATCTACTCGCTAGGACTCGTTACTCGGCGAGTAGTAAGGGACTCGCAGGACTCGGTACTCTGCGAGTTTCCCAGTGATTACTCGCACGAGTCCAATGCAAATCAATATCAATCCTAGTTTTGTCAGAAACGCTGACAAAACTAGGATTGCCATTGTTTGCATTAGACTCGTGGGAGTAATCACTGGCTACTGTGCCAGTGATAGCAGGGAGACTCGCAAAGTAACTGCTGTTTCTTTGCGAGCCGAGTCCAGCTGTCTTCTCTGTGCAGCTCCAGGGTCCTAGAGCCCACCTGCTCACAGACATGATGTAGCAGTGCTGAGATTGTTCTCAGTCTGCTCATTCCCTGTGCATAGACATCTATCTATTCACAGGGATGAGCAGAGAGGACATCGCGTTTTGGACTACGTCGGACGGAAGAGGATTTTTTTAATTAAAGATGGAGTCCCTAATGGCTTTTTTTTTATTTCAAATAAAAATTTTTCTCTGTGTTTTTTTAACCCTTTATTGGAGATTCTTAGTGGCTGGGTCAAATGTGGCCTGACATTAAGAATCTCGGGCTTAATACCAGCTTGTATAACAAAGCTGGTATTAACCCCTTTATTACCCAGCGTGCTACCGCCACCAGGGCCGCTGGAAGAGCGGGGTTCAGCGCCAGAGGATGGCGCTTCAATGAACGCGCCATCTTCTGGGGCGGCTGCGGGCTGCAATTTGCAGTGGGGGGTGCCCAGAAAGCTTGGGCATCCCTGCGCTGCGGATTCCAGCCCCCAGCTGCTTAGCTGTACCTGGCTAGACATAGAAATTGCGCGGAGCCCCACGCATTTTTTTAAAATTATTTCATGAATTTCAGAGTCAGAGTCTCAGAGTCAGAGTCTCAGAGTCAGAATCTCAGAATTTCATGAAATAATTTAAAAAAAATGCGTGCGGCTCCGCGCAATTTCTATGTCTAGCCAGGTACAGCTAAGCAGCTGGGGGCTGGAATCCGCAGCGCAGGGATGCCCAAGCTTTCTGGGCACCCCCCGCTGCAAATTGCAGCCCGCAGCCGCCCCAGAGGATGGCGCGTTCATTGAAGCGCCATCCTCTGGCGCTGAACCCCCGCTCTTCCAGCGGCCCTGGTAGCGGTGGCACGCTGGGTAATAAAGGGGTTAGGGCCAGCTTTGTATTATCAGCTGGCCCTAAGCCCGAAATTTATGGCGGTCACGCCAATATTAGACATGACCGCCATGAATTTCTATTAAATTGTTTTAAAAAAACACAACACAAAGAAAATTTTTTATTAGAAATAAAAAAAAAAGCCATTAGGGACTCCATCTTTAATTAAAAAAATCCTCTTCCGTCCGACGCAATCCAAAACGCGATGTCCTCTCTGCTACATCCCCTGTGCATATATATAGATCTCTATGCACAGGGAATGAGCAGACTGAGAACAATCTCAGCTCTGCTACATCATCTCTGTGCACAGACATTCATGTCTGTACACAGGGAATGAGCAGACTGAGAACAATCTCAGCACTGCTACATCAGGCAGCAGGCAGGCTCTAGGACCCTGGAGCTGGGGCAGCCAGAACACAGAGAAGACAGGATCTTATCTGTGCGAGTCAGCGATTACTTACAAAGTAAACGAGCAATGCAAATAAATGACAAAACTAGGATTGCTTCAGGCTGAAGCTTCCGAGACACATCTGCGATTTGTAAATCTCACACTACTCGCTATTACTCGCTTCCCCATTCATTAACATTGGACTCGCTAGACTCGCAACAAGTAGCGAGTCCTGGTCTCGGACTCGCTAGAGTCAAGCGATTCCGAGTAATTTAGGATTCGCCCATCACTAATGGCAGCAAGAGGAGCCCAAACAGCTGTATCTTGCTGACCGAGGAGTATTAAATCCCATTCATAGGGGTCCACAATGAGGGGGTCATGTCAGCAGACAAAATTGTGCAAATAAATGCCTTCACTACACTATCCACATTCTTGGGGTGCAATTGGATACATGCCAGTAACACATGCTACTTGGATGACAATATTCTGAAGGCACACTCAACATATTGCCTAGCACGACTTAACCGTGTATTAAAGTTACGCCTGGTAGTGGTTAGTGTGCGGCTGGCATAAGGCTTCATCAAATTCATGGACAGCTGGAAAGCCTCATCTGCTACAATAACATATAGGACACCTGGGGGTACAGGGCATGGGGAGGTATGTGGAAGCAATTACTATACAGTGTTTTTCCCATATTGCTGTCTTTGAACACAAGTGAGTCATTCGTGCGCCCATACGCCCCAATGTCAACTGAAATGAATCGACTTTGCGCATCCGCAATGGCCATCAGCACAATCGAAAAAAAACTTCTTGTTGTTGTAGAAGTTGGTGCCACCATTAGGTGGCTTCCTTATGCGTATGTGTTAGTCGTCAAGGGCTCCAATACAGTTGGGAAAATTTGAAACTTGGGCAAACCGGGTGGCATTTTGCAGCCACATTTCTGTGGTGGGTGGTGGCAAGACCAGAGGCTCCAATTTTGCCCAGATGACCTCACATGTCTCAGGAACGATGCCGCAGAGGGTGGATTGGACAATGCAGAATTGGTAGTGGAGGGACGCATAGCTTTCTCCGGTCGCCAAGTACCTGTAATGGACACTAAGTAAACAATGAACACACACACATGACATTACATACTTTTCATGTATGGAAACATAACATGTGAACAGTGTGTGTGCTTGAAAAGAGGAAAATTAGCAGAATATAACTTACCTCAGGGTCACCACTAATCTCTCCGCTGGTGATATAGCTTCCCGCCATCTTGCATCCTGGCGATAGATGTCTCCTTGGACAAGGCCAAGGAGCACGTCAAATGTGGAGACAGACATCCTCAAGAAGCGCTGAAATTTGACAGAAAACTGCTGCAACTGATGGTAGAGGATGGGGAAGGAGCCATATTGGGGTCCCAGCACATTAACCTCATGGACCCACACCCGACTTCGTCTGGCATGTCTCCTCTGCTGGCGAAGGAACTAAAAGGTAGCGAACTTCAAGGTAGATTGTATCATCCATAATGCTTGCTAAGCCACACACAACAACCAAAATGACTAATGGCCACACCCTCCATGGCGCCCCTTTTTATTGGCTGAGGGGTGTGGCTACCAAAAACCACAACCAAATACTAAAGATTTTGGCAAAAACGCTAGTTTGTGCGTTAACACATGCGCTAACATGTGCTACATATATGTACCACCATCCGTTAACACATGCGTTAATTTCAGCATCAAATATTGTCACAAAATGCATGAAAACGCTAGAGAAAAAAATACATCCATTAACGCATCCGTCAAATGGATATACACTCCCTAATGTGACCCTAACCTTACCAAAGTGATATTTTCTGATGAAGGAGAACAACTCTGAAACCTGGCAAATCAATCACCACATTGAAAATTATTATATGGAGTCTTTCATTTTCAAGATAGCAGTGCGGTGTTAACCTCCTCCTTCCTGGCAACCTAGTTTTGTATGATACATACCAACAGGAGACCTAGCAAAAACTGGCCTAAGAAGTATCCATGAGCCATAAATGATGGAATGGTGAGACTTACACCAATGAAGCTCCACAGAAATTAGGTCTTAGGAAGATTTAGGGAGAAAAAAATCCTTGGAATATCTTTTCAACCTTAAGTACATGGGGAAATAATATATTTAGGATGTTGCTTGGCACAATGGAAATCAAAAAGTAGAGTATGGCAGCCATATTGAGATTTGCCGTGACGTTGGCAGGGTGGCTTAATTTTTTGATCAATCATTTTCTAAAAAATCTCATTTTACATTTAGGTACAGTTTGGAATTAAAATGTGCATTTCCACTTTTTGTATTGCATACTTGTCACGGGTTGCTAATAATACGTGAGTGGAGTAATAGCAGGAAGGCAGAGATGGGCTGATGGAATCAGGGAAGCTAGACTGACCCCGTAGACTGGGGTTCCCTAGCTGACACCTGAACCAAGAGTTACCCCTAATGGTAGAATTGTCTGGGCCGCCAATCTTGCCCTTGCTCCTATCCATCCCTGGGCTAGCACCCCCTCACCTCCACCTAGGGATCGGAATAAGCACAGCTACATCAAGAAGCAACAAAGCAAGAGAGCTCCAGCAGAACAGCACTTGGCATCTACACAGATCATGGTCTTGGAATAGAGCGAACTCTATTGGCGTCATCAGCTGGTAGGAAATAGAATTATTTAACGGGGGTGTGGTCACCTGACATAGAAGCAATACTGCAGCCTCTACTGATATTAACCCTAAAGTTGTCAGCAAGAATGAAGTACATTTAATCACTGGTGTGGAGTTCAAGAAGACTGCATCGCAGGTTACACGAGACAATACTAACCTCAGGCAGTGCTGCCCCCCTCTTTGACTTATGTGTATAGGGGTCTTTAGAGGCACTTGATGAAAATGACAATTGATCATATGTTCTACTCACAATGCAAACACATCAGCCATTCTAGAGAATATAGAGACCTCTCATAGGACCACTCATAAACCAGTGAAAGCAGGTTGAACGAAACAGACATTTTTGTATGTAATTTAAAGTTGTAATAATCTATTAAGATTAATTAAATATTTATGGCTTGTAATGTGTCTTACATTTCCATATACAGAATTACACATGCAGAAATTCACTAGAAAGGAAGACTCTATTCAAAATGGTCAATGCAGAAAGGAAAGAGAGAGAAGGTCCATCAGCTGGATACCATCGAGAATGACACAGGAATGAGCATCAAGTAGCTGAAAGAAACTGTGGAAGACCGGGAAGCCTGGAGAACACTGGACTACCGAATATCCAAGAGTCAGAAATGACTGAATGGATAGAACAACACCAATGAAGCACCAGAGAACTGAGGTCTTAGGAGGTTTTAGGGATAAATATTACTTGGAATGTCTTTTTAATCTTAAGTGTATGGGGATCTTTAGAGGCACTAGATGAAAATGAAAATGTAAACACTTTCATCTGGTAATAGGACCACTCAGAAACCAGTGAAAGCAAGATGAAGAAAATGGAAATTTTAATATGAAATTGTAATTTAAACTTGTGATATTCTATTAAGCCTAATTTAAATAATGATGGTTTGTAATGTGTCTTACATTTTCATATACGGCTCTGTATTCGCGGAATCGGGGGGAGAAGACCAGAAGGAGGGACTTGTAGGAACTGTGAAACGAGAGGACTGAGAAAGCATTAAATATAGTGAATTGTTCACATTCCAGGCTGGATTCTTTATGGCTCGGTAATCTATACTCATCAAGACACCTCAGGAGACTCCGGAGAAGATTGGCCACACACTAAGGCTTCAAGGTTGATGGGTACCAGTGGTCACCACTAGTGATATACAGGGACCACCTTTGTGGGTTCTTTTTTTTCTTCTACTATTTAAGGTTAAAGAGATCTGTAATGTGATATGTTTATAGAAAGATTGATGGGAGGCTGGAAGTTTGTGGGTTGTCTTTGATACAGCTTTTTAACCCCTTCACCCTTGGGCAATTTTCCATTTTCCATTTTTTGCTTTTCACTCCCCTTCTTCCAAGAGACATTACTTGTTTATTTTAATGTCCTTATAGATTTTTGAGGCTTGTTTTTGGTAGGATGAGTTGAACTTTTGAATGACATAATTTATTTTACCATATAGTGTACAGGAAAATGCGCAAAAACATCCAAGTGCGGTGAAATTGCAAACAAAGTGCAATTACATGTTTGTATTTTGGAGTTTTTTTTCATCATGTTCACTATTTGGTAAATCTGGCATGTCGGTATGATGCCTCAGGTCGGTACGAGTTCATAGATACCAAACATGTATACTTTTACTGTTATCCAATTGTTGAAAAAAAATCTAAAATTTTTAAAGAAAAAAAATGGTGCTTTTGCACCATTTTTACACAGGACCCCAGGCTGTCAAGGTAATCATCAAAGGCATCATGGGACCTCCGATAAGGTGCGATCTCCATTGGGGGGCATTATATCACACTGTCAGTGATTGACAGCATGATCCAAATGGTTAATTGCACCGATAAGATCGCTGATCCAATAATTGCTGTTAGCTATATAGCGCGTGAGCTCGTATCAAAAGGAGGGACATGGCCAATGGCTTATATATATGCCCTTGGCCATGAAGGGGTTAACACAAGGGTAGATAAAGAAAAAAAAAGAAGGATTGGGATTTTTTTATACTTATTTTTGTATTTATCTCTAGTTACAACTCAAAATCAGCAACAACATTGCATACCTCACAACGTCGGAATAAAGAGCACTGGGGAAGGATCATAGACATTTTTTTTTTGAACTATGTGTTTAAGAGTTGAGCCAACTTCTTCGTCAGGCACCTGATGTAGGAGCTGAACCAACTCTGAAACACATAGCTCTAATAAAATCTTCTTATATCCTTCCCCAGTGGTTTTATCCAATGGCAGCGCCCTGAGTATCCAGCAAACCTTTATTCCGAAAACATGACTCTTTCAGGTCTGGCATCTAATAATTCAGCAACCAGTGATTGGAGCTACAGCCACATTCATTGATTAGATTTAAATATATGCAATGGATCCAGAGAACTATGAGATATATGCATGGACGGAAGAAAGAAAGAAAGAAAGAAAGAAAGAGAGAGAAAGAAAGAGAGAGAGAAAGAGAGAAAGAGAGAAAGAAAGAAAGAAAGAAAGAAAGAAAGAAAGAAAAAAGAAAAGAAAGAAAGAAAGAACGAACCTATACCTTGAGTGCTGCTTGCCTTTTTTTTATTTCAGATAAATATAGATATAGGTATAAGAAATATAGAAAAACAGGCTGCTCTCTATATCTAACGATACAAAGATGAGTGCAGTGACCAATATCTGGGCAATTTTTTAGCTCCAATAAATAGACGGTTAAGTTTTTCTGCATTTGAAAAGCATCAGCTCTAAAATAGATTGCTATGATAGATAGATAGATAGATAGATAGATAGATAGATAGATAGATAGATAGATAGATAGATAGATAGATAGACCATAAAAAAGCATGCTTTTGTGATTTTTGTGGTTCGATGATGGATTATTGTTAATACTTTACCTGGATTTTGTGGACTAATATTCTGCCTCTCATTCCTTCTTATCACAGGGCCATCAATATTGAATATCTGGACAGATTTTTTGTATTGAGGAGCTTTGCATCTTAGGTGAGTGAACAATAAACGTTTAGACATTTTTCTTTTAATTTGCTGACTTTGCATGAATTTTGATTTTTAGTAATTTACAGGTACAGGTCAGAATGTTTTACGGGACTCGCTAAAATGTCATATGATAATTGAGCCCCCTCCTCCTCTATTAGATGCCCCCCAGAATATTTGATATAGCAGCTCTCATGCATTGCCTCTGTCTCAAATATGTCTAGATAAAGGGTTGTCAACCCACCAAACATTTCAGGACAGTTGTTAAAAATAAAGCACATTTTGCCATGTCTAAAAATGTGAATCATCTGTGATTTTTTTGAAGGTGAAGGAACTTATACAGAATATTTTTACTAAACTTCTCAGCATTTTATCACTTATAGTGATTGTAGCTGATGTCTCATATCAGAATTTTGGGCTGTAGATCTGGATCACTTATCATCATAATGATTTATTATGGTTTTCCAATGTGTCTACAAAAATATTATCTATCTCGGATTTTCATGATAAGCTGTCGAGAAAAATCAAATAGTCAGGCTGGCAACCCTGCCTAGATGTCATTCAGACAGGAGGCCACAGATGTCCCCCAAATTGT
Organism: Allobates femoralis; assembly: GCA_033576535.1. Taxonomy (NCBI): domain Eukaryota; kingdom Metazoa; phylum Chordata; class Amphibia; order Anura; family Aromobatidae; genus Allobates; species Allobates femoralis. The sequence goes on from JARQOC010000011.1 coordinate 190,084,006, forward strand.
TAACGGCTTATGACTCTTGTTCCAGAACTGAACCTGAGTTTACAAATCTTACACTCAGTGCTTTTTTCAAATTTTATGCACTTTTACTGTGTGATATGTGATTAATTGACTTTAAGAGAGATATGTCTATGTGAAAGCCAACACAGAATCTTCCACGACTTCTTCATAAATTAAGTCTTGGTGGACTTTTAGGCATGCTTGGGATTATTGTCCTGGTGGAGTATCCAATGATGCCCTATATTCAGCTTCTTCAGAAGGAATGATGTAATTTTTCCAGGATTTCCGTATTCTGGAATGACATCATTTTGCCCTCAACATGCTGCTGGTTTCCAGTGCCAGGAGAAAGAAAGCATCCCTAGAATATCACAAAGCCATTGCCATGCTTCACTGTAGACATCATCAAGCAACCCCAATGCTTCACTGTAGATATCAATTGCCATGTTTCACTTTAGGCAACACTGAGCTCCCATCATGATTCACTGTAGGCACCACCAAGTTACCAGCATGCTTGACTGTAGACATTATTAAACCATCACCATGCTTCAGAGTAGGCATTGCAATACTTTACTGTAGGCATCACTGAGTCATTGCCCTGCTTCACTTTAGATATTACAAAGCAACCATCAAGTTTCACTGTAGGTAACACTGAGCCACCACCATGCTTCACTGTAGAAAGCACTGAGCCACTGGCATGCCTGACTGTAGACATTATCAAGTTACCACAATGCTTCACTGTAGGCATAACAGAGCCAATGCCATCCGTTACTGTAGACATCATCAAGCAACTGCCATGTGTCACTGTAGGTAACAGTGAGCCACCACTATGCTTTTCTGTAAGCATCACCAAGCTACTTGCATACTTGACTGTAGACATTATCAATCCATCCACTATCATGCGTCACTGCAGATAGTAAAGAGTGACTGTCATGCTTTGATGATGGGTATCACTGAGACACCACTATGCTTCATTGTAGGCAGAGAGTTTTCTTTTTTAGACAGTTCTTCATTTTTTCCTCTCCAGTTTTAATTTTCTTAGTTTTTTCATAGAATTAAATCCCAAAACTTTGGAGGTTTATTTATGTGACTTTCAGAATATTCTAGGCAGCTTTTTGCTCAGCTGAGGTGTATACCTTTCAGTTTGGGCATGGAAATCTTCAGCCATTAGCTTGCTCCTTATTTTGCAAACTGAAATCTCAGTGTCTGCTGCCACCAATTATTTTGCAGACGATTGTGGGATTTTAACCACCATCCTCTTCAGAACTCTTGTGGCAGTCAGTGACAGCTTCCTCATTCTGCCATTCTATTAAGAAGTGAACGAGGTGTTTTTTGTTCCCTTCTTTGACTTTGAATTACGGTGTATTAAAATTATTATACACAAAATAATTTTTTGTAACATGTTTTTCATCCTCGGTCTTGTATGTTTTGTTGTGAGTCCATTAAAGTGGGTAAAGGATATGTGTACATGTTGAGTATTTGGTTGCAGAAATTTCTGCACCGTTTCTGCATCTCTTAGCAGGAACAATGAAAGAATTGATATGCTGTAGATTATTTTCTGCACAAAATCTGCAAGTCATAGGTTTTTTGACAAGTCTGAACTCAAAAACACATTAAAAAAAGCAATAAAAAAGCAATATGTGCACAGTCTAATACTTTCACAGTGATATATAGGGGGATAAAAGGGGAGGCAAGGGGCGCAGAGTCTAAGGCAGTGCGCTTTTGCAGGATGCACAGGAAAAAGTTGCTGACAATGTTTTCCTGTGCATCCTGCAAAAGCGCACTGCCTGGGGCTTCCTGTGTAGCTGCATCCATGGTAAACATTGGGTTACGACTGAGCAGCGTTCACAGGAAGCACCCGACGTTACCGCTGTGCATTCCTGCAGACTCACCTGTGCAGTTACAGGATCCGGGAAATGTAAGTATCCTGCTAAGTGTGGCCGTAGCTTAAGGCTTCCTTCACACCATGATTTTTGGCTGTCAGGTTATGTCCCACCTCTTTAACCTTTCACTTAGCACTGGTACCTTCCCCTCGGCCTTCAAACACGCCCTAATCACGCCCATCCTAAAAAAAACCTCACTTGACCCTACCTCTATCTCTAACTATCGCCCCATATCTCTTCTCCCATTCGCCTCTAAGCTACTTGAACAGCACGTCCACTCCGAACTGTCCTCTCACCTCTCCTCGTGCTCCCACTTCGATCGCCTACAGTCCGGCTTCCGACCCCTCCATTCCACCGAAACAGCCCTGACCAAAGTCACCAATGACCTACTGACCGCCAAGAACAAACACCACTACTCCATCCCCCTCCTCCTTGACCTGTCTGCCGCCTTTGACACGGTTGACCACTCCCTTCTTCTCCGGATCCTGGAATCCCTTGGCATCACCCACCTAGCCCTCTCCTGGATCTCCTCATACCTAGCGGACTGGACCTTCAGCATCTCCCACTCCCACACCTCCTCCTCGCCCTACCCCCTTTCTGTCGGAGTCCCCCAAGGTTCGGTCCTGGGACCCCTACTTTTCTCCATTTACACTCTCGGCCTAGGGCAACTCATTGAGTCCCACGGCCTCCAGTACCACCTCTACGCCGACGACACCCAAATCTACCTGTCCGGCCCTGACATCACCTCCCTACTCTCGAAAATCCCACAATGCCTTTCCGCCATCTCATCCTTCTTCTCTGCTCGCTTCCTTAAACTCAACATGGACAAAACTGAATTCATAGTCTTCCCCCCAAGAAATTCCACTCCACCCCCCAACCTATCCATCTGCATCAATGACTGCGCCCTCTCCCCAGTCCCCCAAGCCAAGTGCCTCGGGGTAATCCTTGACTCCTCCCTATCCTTCAAGCCCCACATCGAGGCCCTCACCACATCCCTCCGGCTCCAGCTCAGGAACATCTCACGGATCCGCTCCTTCCTCACCCACAACACCGCTAAAACACTCATCCATGCTCTTATCATCTCCCGCCTTGACTACTGCAACCTCCTTCTCAATGGCCTCCCGGCTAACTCCCTCACACCTCTCCAGTCTATCCTCAACTCCGCTGCCCGACTAATCTACCTGTCCTCACGCTACTCCCCTGTCTCCCCCTCTGCCAAGCCCTTCACTGGCTCCCCGTCTCCAAGAGATCCCAATTCAAAACACTAACCATGGCGTACAAAGCCATACACAACCTGGCCCCACCATACATCTCCGACCTGGTCTCCCGATACCTACCCTCACGCAACCTCCGCTCCTCCCAAGAACTCATCCTCTGCTCCCCCCTCATCACCTGTTCGCACAACCGAGTCCAGGACTTCTCCCGGGCATCTGCCTTACTCTGGAAGTCCCTGCCCGAACACGTCAGACACTCTCCTACCCTGAGTAGCTTCAAGTGTCACCTGAAGACTCACCTGTTCCGTCAAGCCTACAACCTGCCATGAGACCCAGGCAACCGCCCCATACCTGACATTCCCCCATCCTACTGTATCCTAACCCGCCCCTCTTAGACTGTGAGCCCTCGTGGACAGGGTCCCTGCCCCTTCTGTACCTGTATGTCCTGATCGCCTAGATTTAGTGTACTTGTTCTTGTCTCCCTCATCTTCATGTAAAGCGCCATGGAACCTAATGGCGCTATATAAATAAATAATAATAATAAAAATAATAATGTCTGGTGTTTTGCAGGAAGCACCGGACATAACCTGACAGCCCCGGACAAACAGAACCGGAGGGCATATATGATCCTGTTTTGTACCGGATTCCTTCCTGCACGCATGTGCCGCTGTCCAGTGCTCAAATTCTAGCACTGCAGCTGTAGGGGAGCTAGACGTGGTGCTGAAAATTCAGCCGTGGTGTTCCTCACGTACTGAACTTCAGCAGCGGCTCTGTCCAGGTGCTGAATGAGCATGGCTTGAATTTCAGAACTGCCGCTCGTTCAGCACCCAGCGTCCGGGAACCGGATCATTTTTCTGACAGATCCAGCGCGATCTATGTGCGCCGGATCGAAATGGATCCGGGAGGATCCAGTTTTGTTCATTTTTTGCCGTGGACACAAAAAATGCTGTAAGCTCCAATTTTGTGTCCGGGGCAAACAACGAAAATGGCAATGACAGCACAAAACCGGATGGCAAATCACTGCCCCATAGAGGTACATGGGGACCAAAATCGGATCCGTTATTGTCCAGTTCACACCGGACAGACCCGGTCCCGAAAAATCGCGGTGTGAAGCCGGCCTAAGTGTAGAGGAATATATACATCTGTTACCACAAATTTAGTTTTTTTGCACTCACCCTTCAGATGTGTTTTATTTTTACTCAAAAGATCCGTATAGTGGATCAGCTCTTTGCAATCCTCTGGTCTGCAGCACAAATGCGGGAACTATGTCAGCCTTGGTACAAAGCTTACATGTGGGTATTGTAGTGCAGAGATTTCCCTTTGTCGGCGCTTCTGGAGGATAAGGATGTTTAGAGATGAGATATTTTTTTCAATATCAAATTTATTCAGACACTTTACTAAGAAACAAACAATGCATTTCTGCCAGCAACAGCCTTCATCAGGTATAATATGCACTTGTAAGGACTTTACAGACTATTTTATAGACTAGTTGCTACTAAGATATCAATTTTTTTTTCTTTTTGTGAAATTAATTAAGATTAACACCGCACCTTAACTACCGTAGGTTAGAACAGTTGGTGGTTGTTCAACATTACATTCTAAGGCTAGGGTCAGACCAGCGTTAGGCTATACGTTCAGGGGGTTCCATCTAAAACTTAGAATTTGGCAGCATTAGCGCAGTGTTATTGGAAAGGTAACACTGCATTAACGCTGTTCATTCATCCCTATGGCAGAGAGAACCGAAATCTGAGCACATTGGATACGACGGCTTCACACTTCCGGAGTTTCAAATCTCGCGCTCTTTGCAAGTGCATCAAATGACGCGGGGCCCCCCATCATTTGACGCACTTGGTAAAAGCGCAACATTTTAATCTCTGGCAGTGTGAAGCCAGCGTATGCAATGTGCTCGGGTTCCGTCTACCATAGAGATGAATAGATTGCGTTAACGCAGTGTTACCTTTCAGTTAACACTGCACTAATGCTACCAAATTCTAGGTTTTAGAAGGAACCCCCTGAACATATAGCCTAACGCTGGACTGACCCTAGCCTAACACCATTATGTATACTAGAATGCTATTTTTTATACTTGAATGAACATATGTAAAATATAAAAAAAATATAAAAAATAATGGTGATTTTAAAATACATGGTTGTGATTAAAATATACCTTACAGTGGTTATAAAAATTACATGGTAATGAACATAAAAATACATAGTGATTGTTGGTCTAGTTATAAGAATTCATAAAATATGACAGTTATTGTATATATAATTTTTTACAGAGATGAGATCTTACAATACAATGAACAAATATTTTTTCAGTATTAGTGAAAAAGGCTGTGTATTAGCCAATATACAAAAAACAAACAAATAAATTCCCCCCCTCATGACATCTTAGTAGCAACTAGTCTATAAAATAGTCTTCTTTTAAAGTCATTACAAGTGCATATTATATCTGATGACGGCCGTTGGTGGCAGAAACACGCTGTTTGTTCTTGGTAAAGTGTCCAAATAAATTTGATATTAAGAAAAATATCTCATCTCTAACCATCCTCATCGGTCGGAAGCGCTGAAAAAGGGGAATCGTCTCTCCACTACAGTCTAAGGCCGGCTTCACACCACGTTTTTTTGGATCCGGGGCTGTCCGGTGTGAACCGGACACCCACGGATCCAATTCCGGCCCCATAGTAACCCTATAGGGCTAGAATACGCTGGATGAATGTTTTTTGGCATCCGGTTTTTGGATGTACGGGAGAATCCGTGAGGAATCGGATTTTTCTCCCAGACACAAAATCGGAGCATGCAGCATTTTTGTGTCCGGGGAGAAAAATCTCCCCAAACCGGATCCTCCCAGATTCTCCCGAATCCGGGGCAATCCGGCGCTCCCTAACATGAAAGCCTATGGGGCGGATTACCCGGTCCAGGAGGATCCGGGAACCGCACACCTGCGGCTGCATGCCGCTGTTATTTCAGGAGCTCCCCACGAGCCGTGGTCCTGAAACATCAGCAGCGGCAGCTGCGTCCGGCTGCACACCGGACCGGAGGGCATATTTGCCCTCCAATACTGTGTGCTGATCCGGTCCGGGGCTGTCAGGTTTAAAGCACTTCTCACAGAGGACAGTTGAGTATGATGATCATCCAGAATCCCGGAATGACTTTTGTTCAGTTAAAAGATAGAGCCATCCGTCTTCAGCAGATAGAGGAGCCCCGGGATATAAACTTTATGCAAGGCACCACAGCAGCACCCCAGCAACCAGCAGTATCAGCGACTTCTGCCATGTTAGCGACTGCTGCTGAACACAGAGAGCTTATCTCTAATGAGGCCCTCAACCAAAAGCTAGATGCCCTGACAGACACTGTCTTTTCCATGGCTAAAGTCATCAAGGAGCTGATTGGATCCAAGCCTGCACCCAAGATCTAGTTGGCACACAGCAAGGAGGATGTCTCGTGGATGAGGCTCAGGAAGTATCAAGCGATGAGAGGACGACCCAGCGACCGCTATCAGCCGGATGGTCAACCCATTTGCCGCCGTTGCAAGGAGCCAGGCCACTTTGCCCGAGAATTTGTTTTAAAACGAGGATCCTCTGGGAAGGCGGGCCGCTCCTCAGGAATGAACTCTCAAGGTCCTTCAGCCTGGTATGACAAGTTTGTGGGAGGACATCCGGTCATCCCTATTGTGTTGAATGGCATTCCCTTTAGAGCCTTGCTGGATACCGGGTCCCAGATAACATCAATTCCACATGTTCTATACAAAAGGTACTGGGCTGATTCAGACATTAGTAGTGGTCCATCTGACATTGCAGTGAAACTTATGGGCTAGAAATGGTCAACTAATACCACAAGTTGGGTTCAGAGAAATGACCATTCAGATTGGGAATGTAGAATTGCAGAACCAGGGTATTATAATTGTAGATGTTGACCGGCGAGATCGTGAACCGGTAATGTTGCTAGGAATGAATGTAATTGTGTTTTTCCGAGGTAATTACTGTCTTATAGCAGATCGCCGAGACTGCCAGAACCGGACAGCAGAGGCTTCTGAAAAAAGAAATAAAAGCCCTGATGATGAAGCAACAGGTAGACATATTAGGAGGTGAAATCGGCAGTGTATGAGTAAGTGATCCAATACCCATTGTAATACCTCCCAAAACTGAAATGTTGGCCTGGTGTAGAGCCGCAATAGGCATTAAAGGGCAAGACTTCCAAGCCCTGGTAGAACCCGTGTACTCAGACAGTAGACCCACTATACTAACAGCCAGAGGAGTGGTTGAGGTACATCGGGGAAGAGTGCCATTACACCTTTTAAATAGCGGGAGAGGATGAGATCACATTACCAAAGTATGCTACCATGGCTAAACTGTTCACTGTTGATTACAATGCCATCACAGCCGTCGAACCCTTGAACCCGTCAAGTCAGGCGGATGACAATGGCTCAGGGGAAAAACTGGAGAATTCGTGCCAAAAGCTACATGTGGTACCAGTTCTACACCTCCCCATCAAAAGCATGGAGTATACCAGGTAGTAAAAGAATACGAGCAGGTATTCAGCAAACACACCGTTAGACTTTGGGCAAATTAAAGGGGTAGAGCACACTATACCCACAAGTAACCATCAGCCTATAAAAGAGAGGTATAGACCATTATCACCCACTCACTACCAAACCACCAAAGACATGCTCAAAGAAGTGAAAACTGCAGGGGTGATAATTGACAGTTGTAGCCCCTGGGCAGCAACTTTAGTGTTGGTTAGAAAGAAGGATGGGACCATGAGAATGTGCGTAGATCACCGGCAGATCAACCGCATCACACATAAGGACGCATACCCATTACCTAGGATTGAGGAGTCATTAGCTGCATTAAAATCTACTAACTACTTTTCTACCCTTGATCTGACTAGTGGGTACTGGCAAGTTCCTGTGGCAAAGACCGACAAGGAGAAGACAGCCTTTACTATGCTGATGGGCCTCTGTGAGTTCAATTGTATGCCATTTGGACTCTGCAACGCACCCAGTACCTTCCAACACCTGATGGAGAGCTGCCTAGGACATAAGAACTTTGAAACTGTCCTCGTGTACCTAGATGGCATCATAGTCTACTCCAAGACGTATGAGCAACATCTACAAAACCTGGCAGAAGTGTTTGAGGCTTTATCCAGATACGGCATGAAAATCAAGCCATGCAAGTGCCACCTTCTCAAGCCAAAGGTACAGTACCTGGGACACTTCATGAGTTCAGAGGGAGTAGCACCGGATCCTGATAAAGTCACAGTGATAAGGGATTGGCCAAGACCTACTAATGTGAAAGAAGAATTCCTGGGCCTGGTAGGCTATTACTGAAGATTTATCAGAGGATTCACAAAGCTAGCAACTCCCCTGCAAGACATCCTGGTAGGACAGTCAAAGAGGTCTTCAACCCGTAATCCTCCTTTCCAGTGGAGTGAAGAGAGGGTAGACTCCTTTAAAAAGCTAATGTGTGCACTGACTGGAGAAGAGATCCTGGCATACCCGGCTTACCATCAACCCTTCATTCTGTACACGGATGCCAGCAACGTGGGACTGGGAGCAGTACTGTCACAGAAGCAAGGAGGCAAAGAGAGACTTATTGCCTTTGCAAGCAGGGAGCTCCGGCATACGGAAAGAAACCCTGAGAATTACAGCTCATTCAAGTTAGAACTACCTGGCAGCTGTAGAATTCACCATCTACACGGATAACAACCCATTGACCCACCTAGACTTAGCAAAATTAGGTGCAATGGAGCAGCGATGGATAGCCTGGCTGTCTAACAATAACTTTGTCATCAAATATAGGGCAGGCCGCAAGAACAGGAACGCAGATGCCTTATCCCGGATACCACACCTGGAAGACGTGTAAGAGGAACCGGAGGAGCTGGAAGAAATTGAGCTACCGGCCTTTCATCGTTCTAAGGTATAAAAGTATCAATCTGGCATCTACCAAAGACAACAGGAGGCAAATCTCAACCCGTTAGCACACCATCGATGGGCTGACACCCAAGATAGTGATCTAGCTGTGAAGCTAGTGAAAGAACTGCTTACACAACAAAGTGCGTACCATAACCAGACCGCCCCAGCTGAGACCCAATACCTCTGGAAGGAGAGAAGTAAGTTTTTCCTGTATTAAGGGAAGCTCTGCAGAAGGCACACCAACCCTAAAACACATAAACTGGTCTGACAGATAATCGTACCCAAGAGAGACATCAAAATGGTCTTAGAAGCCTACCACGACGGTGCAGGGCATTTTGGATGGAAGAAGTTGGAAGTGCTCTTAAGAGAGAGATTCTACTGGGTTGGCATGAGAAAATCAATTGAAGATTGGTGTAGAAAGTGTGGCCCGTGCAACCTCAGAAGAAAGAATCAACAGAGAGCACCACTCCAGTCCATAGTAACCAAGCAACCACTTGAGTTAGTTGCGTTAGACCACGACAAGTTGTCACCAAGCCAGTCAGGCTATGTCTATGCCTTAACTATCGTGAACCATTACTCACGCTTCTTAGTGGTGGTACCCGTCAAGGACCTGACAGCGAAGACAGCTGCAAGAGCATTTCAGATGCATTTCTGTAGACCTCATGGCTACCCTGAACAAGTCCTTGCAGATCAAGGTCCAGCTTTTGAATCAGAGATTTTCCAGGAGTTCTGCAACATGTATGGCTGTAAGAAAATCCGCACAACAGCCTATCATCCCCAAAGCAATGGTTTATGCGAAAAGATGAACCATATTGTGATTGACCTGTTGAAAACATTACCAGAGTCATAGAGAAATCAATGGCCAGAGAAATTACCCGACTTGGTAGACTTGTACAACCATGGCCCGGTGAGTTCTACAAACTGCACCTCAGCCTACCTTATGCGTGCAAGACCCGGTAAGCTGTCAATTGAGTTAGATATGGGAATTCTGAAGCCAGATGCAGAAGTTGAAGAATCCAATTGGGATACCCTACGTCAACAGCAGTATCGCCAAGTACAAGAGTGCGTAGAGAAAAATCTTCAGCAAGTTAGAGCAAGACAAGAGAGAACCTTTAACCAACATGCACAAGCAACTCCATTACAACCCGGTGAGCACGTTCTCAAGAGAAAGAGACGCACCAACAAACTGGATAATCAGTGGAAAACCACCCCATATACAGTCTTACCATCCAGTTTAGACAATGATAAAATGTGTCTAATAAGCAAAGACGAAGGAAAGACGTCAGCAGTTGTGTCAAGAGACCATCTCAAACCGTGTCCTGAAACCCTGAAGACACCGGAAGTAACCTTACCCGTACAGGTCCAACCTGTCAAAGAAGAAGAAGTATTCCATACCGTCTTAGGAGATTTCCCCAAAACATGGCCAAATTACTACGGAGCAGTTGTAGTTCCTATGATTGCTTTCCCTTCGATGGTAGAACCAACACCAGAACCCATGCCACAAGAAGTCCCAAGACATGAAGAACTGAAAGTTGAGCCTGAAGAGGAAGAACCAATTCCTGGTCCCAGTGAGCTTGCCAGTCCTACTGTCAGTTCTCTATCTTCAGTAGTAGCAGATACTCCAAACAGGTACACGTCCACCCACACCAATATGCTAAGTACATCCAGTATACCAGTCTTAAGCAGATCACAGCGTAGTACCAAGGGTCAGTTACCGGCAAGGTACAAAGAATAAAGTGGGAAGTTAATGTGAAATGTAAATATGTTTGTGTAAAGTAAACTGAACCCGTTAAAGTGTAAAGTGTACAAAAAGGGTTAGAGTAGCATGGTGTTAGGTGGCAGCCACGGAGAGTAAGAACTTGGCCTCTAATGCAGTGACCCGAGGTTTTAGGAGCCTACTGCGCTTAAAAACCAGAGACACCCATAAGTGTTTATATGTGTTGGCAACGTTAAAAGCCAGTACCTACAGAGACTATCCTGTAAGAACTCTTTGCATATTCTTGAACATTTTCTTTTTATTTATTTATGGACATATATACCACTGGACTAGTTGTGTGAAAGACTACTTTGTATATATTTACCAGCCCCGGAGGCAATAGACTAAACCCCCAGAAGGACTTCTATTTTCAACTTTTTGACTCTTTTTGAGTTTTTATTGGTTTTTGTACTTTTTACTTTTTAAGACTCTGTTTGTTTGTTTTTCCACAGTCCTGGAGTACTGTCTTTCACTAAGGGGGAATGTGGCACCCCAGGGGTTAATATGCCACAGTAACACCACAAAGGGTTCACTTCCCACACAACCCACAACACTACACTAGCGCCTCCAGGCCAGAAGGGGGAGCTAAAGCTGCTTCCCTATATATTCTGGTGTTGAGAGGAAGTGGTGAAGAGCAGAGTGGTGGGAGGAGCTAATGTTGTTTACCTCAGTGTGGCAGTGACAGTTAGTCAGTTGGAGTTAGTGCGGTTCCTGAGAGAACTGAGGGAAAGGACCTGGGTGTAAAAGAGCTGCGTTAGGCCCAACGCACTGTCCACTGTCCACTTCCAGGCCAGCCAAGGTCTGAGGAAAGGAGTAGAAGAAGCAGAGGAACACACCTGGGATACAGAGTTACCCTAAACTCACCCCGGTGAAGCGCAAAGACCAGATACCGGATCCGCAATTGTGCCTGACACAAGCAGCACAGAAAACACCGGATAAGTGAAGATTATATATCTTCACTGTACCACAGCGAAGCAACACGGCGGGGTCAGAAACACAAAGATAAGACTTAAGTTGCCTAGTAAATTGGTACCCGTGAGGGAAGACAGGGCCGGCAGCCTAGCTAAAGCGGCAGCAGGGCCACACACACAGCTCAGGAGTGGGAATCTAAGGACCCGGTCAGGGTGGGAGCAACCCGGCCCCGGTACAGACAGACTCCGTGGACAATATCTACTGAATACCATCAACAGTAAAGACTTGGAAAACTACAAAACCGTGAGTCTGAGTAATCCTTGCGCATGAGCCCTACTCTCCCTCACAAACAGTTATCATCTCTACTATTACCCCTGCCCTGCATCATCCATAGACTATCATCACTACTGCCCCGGGGAACCAGGCTCTGCTCGTGGAGAGCCGTTACATCACAGGCTGCATTCCATCATCCCCGGAGGTTCTGCAGCAGTGGTGGTCACCCTGACCACATACCATGGGTGGCGTCACGACTCTTTCTCCCCTGTAAATCCCCCCCCATTACTTGTGGAACCCGGGACACGGTCCGGATCAAGACCGCCGTGATATCCCCAGCAGTACCACGGTCCGGTACCGAGTACCCCGTCCCAGTGGGCTCCACTCTAATGTCAGCCATCAGCATGACAACTGGCCATTAGTAATATTTTCAGTAAAGAGAAAAAAACACAACACTGAGATAAATAATTTATTGCATACAAAATAGACATAGACCCTTCGTTATTCCCTTTATTAGCTCCCACCAAGTTCTCTTCTGATATGATCATGTAATTACTGTAATCTTGCAGTGGAAGCAGTGGGGCAGTGTGATACATCACGTGGCCGCCATCTTTGTGTACCCAAGTTTCCAAAATGGCAGGGGCTTGAGTAAGTGTGCATGTGCTCTCTAGGAGTGAGTGGGGGGTGCGAGAGTGAGTGGGGAGTGTTCTACAGGGGTGAGTGGGCAGTGTGGGGAGAAGCGGGAGAGTGTGAGCTGTGAGGGGGAGCAAGGCGCATACTGCAGGGGTGAGTGGGCTGTTCAGGGGTGAGCAGGGAGGGGTGAATGGGGAAAGTGGGGACTGTTTAGGGTGAGTGGAGGGCTGTGAAGGGTGAGCGGGAGCTGTGTGGGGTAAACAGGGGCTGTGCAGGGTGAGTAGCGGGTGTGCAGGCTGAGCGGGGCCTCTGAAGGGTGAGCGGGTACTGTGCAGAGTAAGCGGGGCTGTGTGGGCTAAGTTAAATAAGCAGGTACTGTGCAGAGTGAGTGGGGGCTGTGCGAGCTGTGCAGGGTGAGCAGGGGCAGTGCCGGGTGAGCGGAGAGACTGTGCGGAGTTAGTGGGGGCTACGTAAAGGTGAGAGATGGGTGGTGAAGGGTGAGCAGGTGGGCTGTGTGGGGTGAGCACGGTACTGGGTGAGCGAGTGGGCTGGGAAGGGTGAGCATGGAGAATGGGAGACTGTGCAGGATGAGTAGGGAGAGCAAAGGTCTGTGCAGGGTGAGTGGGGTGTGCAGGCTGAGCAGGGTGAACAGGGGCTGTACGGGGTGAGTGGGAGCTTTGGGGGTGCTGTGCCGTCTGAGTGGGAGCTGTGCAGGTTGTGCAGGGTGAGCAGGGCCTGTGCAGGGTTAGTGGGTGTTGTGCAGGGTGAGTGGGGGCTGTGCAGGGTGAGCAAGGTGAGTGAGGCTGTACAGGCTGAGTGGGGCCTGTGCAGGGTGAGCGGGGTCTGTGCAGGGTGAGCAGGGGCTGTGCAGGGTGAGCAGGGGCTGTGCAGGATTAGCAGGGTGAGTGGGAGCTGTGCCGGCTGAGTGGTGACTGTGCAGGGTGAGTGGGGGTTGTATAGGGTCAGTGTAGGCTGTCCAGGCTGAGCAGGGTAAACAAGAGCTGTGCAGATTTAATGGGGGCTGTGCAGGCTGACCAGGGTAAGAAAGGGCTGTGCGGGGAGAGGCAGGGGGTGACCAGTGGGTAGATGGGCTGGCTGTAGGGAATGTGGAGGGGGTGAGCAGCAGGCACCGGGCTGGCAATAGGGAGGAAGCGTGGATCGGCGGATGGGCGGGAGCTGGTGAGTAACTGGCGGGAGGGAGGGAACGTGGATCAGCAGGAGATGGTGAGCAGCTGGCGGAAGGGAGGGAGCGTGGACAGTGGGTTTTTGGTTGCCGGCACCGTCACTTAGTTGTCACATCATGGCTTCCGGTGTGCTTCCGGTGTCGTGGAAAATGATGGGATACGGCCTCATCCTGACGGAAGTTGGAGACAGATACCATAAGACAATTATGTAAGTAGATATGGAGAACTGTAAGACGTGTCAGAACTTTCAGTAGAATGTCTGTATCTGCCTCTAGCTCCTCCCTTCTCCATAGAACTTTATCTTACCACCTGTCATCTCCTATCTCAGCAATGGGAAATACTGTATGTCTTCATTGAATACAGATTTTATGCAGGAAATGATAATGAATGATCAATCAGGAGGAGAAAGAAGCAGATTTCTCTGATAACATATATTACAAAGTGCTTATTTTCATTTCAAATATTGATTTGCTAAACAAGATTAAAATGATGCTTTCCTTTTAAAGTTTCTGACAGGCCCTCTAACATTTTGGATCCATTTCTGATCCATATTTCGAACATGTATCTTGATGTCACAGACAACAACCGCTCTAACCAGTTCAAGTATTTGATGCGTGTTATCTCCAGCTCATCCTCGGCTTTGCAGGACAGACGACAGCTGATTTTGTTCTTGGATTTGATTCAAGAGGAGCAGGGCCGGCGTTAGGGGGGGGCAGACTGGGCAGTTGCCTAGGGCCCCCACTCTCTTAGGGGCCCCCAAAGGAGCTGAACTGAAAATAGCAATAAAACAGTGAAAAAAATGTAAAAATACACATATTTGGTATCGCTGCGTTCGTAAGAATCTAAGCTATCAATATATGAAGTAAATTAATCCAATTGGTAAATGGCGTAATGGGGAAAAAAATAAAAACGCCAGAATTATGTTTTTTAGGCCACCACGTTGTTACAATAAAATGCAATAAAAGGCGATCAAAATGTTGTATCTGACTCAAAATGGTATCAGTAAAAATGTCATCTCAGGGCACATAAAGTAACCCCTCACATATCTATGTATCTTCAAAAATTAAAACATCATGGGTCTCAGAAAATAAAAAAAAAATATTTTTTTTTTTTTACAAATTTCTGTTTTGTTTTTTTTATGATTGAAATAAAAATGATGTTCAGTATGTTCTTATTCTGACCTAGATAATCAACTTATGAAGTCACTCTTACGATATAACTACGGCCTGTTCCACATCTAAGGTTGGTGTGCGTTTTGCTAAATTTGCCTTTCTAGCCGTTTTTACCGCTAAAAACGCATTAAAAACGCTAGCGTTTTTTCCCCCATTGATTTCAATGGGAACGCATGTAAAAACGCATGCAAAACGCATGTGCGTTTTCAAAAACGCAAAACGCATGCATTTTTGCGAACGCAGCACAAAACGTCTTCCCCGATGTTTTGGGCAGCGTTGGCAAAAACGCATGCGTTTTCTGTTTTTGAAAACACACATGCGTTTTTACATGCATTTTTGCATGTGTTTCCATTAAAATCAATGGGAACAAAAACGCATGCGTTTTGATGCGTTTTTGCGGTAAAAACGCATGGAAATGCAAATTGAGCAAAATGCAGCAAAGCGTTAGATGTGAAAGTGGCCTGAGCATTTAGGGCCCACTTTAACCTTTTGCCTAGGGCCCCACTTTGCCTAAAACCGGCCCTGAAGAGGAGAATAATTCAGAGACTGGAGTTGTCAGTAAAAGTGTCATCTTGGATGAATTTGTAGACACCATTTGTTATATTAGTTCTGTTGAGCTACTACAACTATTCTTATTTGATTACTTTTTCGCAAAGAGCAAAAAATTGTACATTTTGCTAATAAACTTAATTTTCAATAGGGAGGTTGAATAATTTAGATTTTAACTGTAGATAATAATAAGTTTTGTTTTTGTCCAGCAGATTTTAACCATGGAGCAAGACCTACACGAGAATGAATTATATAAAAAATTATGTGAGTTGTTCTGGGATATTTACAACGTCCCAGAGTTATTGGACATGTCTCCAAGCCCGAGCAACCCAACCACCATCCAGTACTCCAGCTTTGTGCTCTCCATGATCACATGCATCATTGGATTTACTTGCAACCTTCTTGTCATCTTCGTCACCGGATTCTTGCTGAAGAAAAACAAATTTAAAATCTGGTTCCTGAACTTGGCCGTGGCAGACTTCTCCTTTCTTCTGTTCCTCCCCCTTCAGGCTGTGTCTGTTTTAACGGCAAGATGGCCGTACGGGTCCAATATGTGCAAATTCTACAACTTCATTACTTACGTTAATATGTACACCAGTATTTACATCCTCACAGCTCTAAATATTGATCGCACCTTGTCTGTTGTTAAACCAATATGGCACCGGAGGTTCTTTACTCAGAAAATTGGTTACAATATTTGCATACTCATCTGGGTATTATCGGCCGTATGCAGCATTCCAGCCATAATCTACAGTGATGTAGATTTAACAAGTGAAGAACCTCAGTGCCTTCTCTTTAGTAATGATATTACTAGCCTCGCTTATGCAAATATTGACCAAAACTCAAATTTAAGTCAAGAATGGAGGAGCATTCCACGTGATTTGTGCGATATGCCTTTTGAAAATGTGGAACAGTACAAAAAGTGGGTAGAAATGCAATCTACGACGATGACTCTTGTAGTTCCACTTGCAGTAATCGGTTGCGTCATCCCACTGTGTGTGATCCTATCATCCAACATCATCATCATTCATCATGTAAGGAAATCCCAGAGATTTTCAACAGCTAGATTGTACAGTGTGGTGATTGCAAACATTCTGGCCTTCACCTGTACCAGGACTCCGTTAGTTTTAGCCCAGATTATTTTCTTGGTTTTGGCCCATACTACAGAATTGACTCTGATGTATAAAGTTATTGTATTTCTTCCTCTGCTATCCAGCATAGCCGCCACTAACACTTTCCTAAATCCCATTTTGTATGTGCTGGTAGTGAAAAAAGTAAAGGAAGAAATTTCTAAAATTTGGAAGAAAAATATTGTAGATGCCATATATCAGAGGTGTGGCTGAGGCACTTGCGTTTGCAATCCACTTACTGGATCCACTTTTTCATCCTGAAAACCTGATCAGGTACCTGACCCATAGACTCCAATTTTAACAATTGTTTGCCAAAGTGCAATCTGTCTACTGGATCCAGTTTTTGAGAAGTCAGGTTTTAATAGGGTCTGCAACATTTTTTGGCCTTTTAGCAAAACCTGATCAGTTTTTTAACATGGGACCCTATGGGAACCTGATCCAGTACCTGATGGTACATATAGGTACCTGATCCAGTAAAAATGCCTCCAAACAGACAAGGGGAAAACCTGGATCCAGTAATGCATTCAGTTACTGGATGCAGGCTCCCAAGTGTGACCCTAGCCTGAATTAGAAGCACTTCCCTTTCTAGGTCATCCAAAGAGCCAACAACTAACCCTTAAGGTACCGTCACACACGGCAATATTGCTCGGCAATTTCACTGGCAATTTGCTGGTTGCAATGAAATCATGGACACATTGTTCTATTTTGTTGCTGTGTACAAATGTAACAATGTGTTCATGATTTCACTGCAACCAGTAAGTTGCAATCTGCATACAGATAAATCTCTAAACTTACTTATTTTGTCTGTATAGGAGCCTTTTGACTCTTTCCGGATAGATGATGTTGGGGAAGTGAAGGGTCTGGCATGAAGGATACCAATGATGAATCCTTTTCTTCTCTGGGAGAAAAGTCCTGCCAGAGAACTTTGGCAGCGGCTCTCTCATAGAGAACACAAGACCAAACATTGCTGAGTGTGGAGAAGTTTGTTTGGACAACAGCTATCCAATGTGTATTGAAGGCTTCATACCTCATTCAGACTTCTGTTTTTCACAAATGGGTAGTATACAATATAATCTATGGAGCTGGTTACATATCTTTGTTTTTCTGCAGAGCATGGGCCCGTAAGAAAATCACAGAGACATGTCATGGATCTAAATCACTCAGACAAGTGGGACTATTGGGTCATGAAAATCAGGAAGAACACTCAGATGGCATCAGTTTGCTGTCTGTGGCTAGGGTCACATTCCCGTTTTTTTTACAAAATCCTGATCCGGTTTTGAGCTTTCAAAAAGCTCAAAACCGGACCAGGAAACGCTCCTCATAGGAGCCTATGCAAAACACCGGATGGCTTCACAAGCCATCCGGTGGCCGTATCCGGCACTGCTGCCTGCGTTAAAAATCATGCAGGCAGCAGTTTTCGCAGTGTTTCCCTGGACCGCACAGCAGTAACCGGATGGCTCAGGATGTGTCATCCTGAGCCATCCGGTAACTGCATAGTTTGCGTATCCCGGCTATTGCCGGGATAAGCAAACTGTACTATGCCTAGTAAAGTGTTCAATTTACAAAGTAAAGTAATGTTCGAGTTCTCTAGGGGGGGCTTAGACCCCCCTAGAGAACGGCCGGCCACTCCAGTGGGCTTCTAGTACACTTGGCCCCAAGTGCAAGTCCCCACACCTCCAGCCCCCCGAATCACTATACAGGGGTGCCTGTACCCCTCTTGTATAGTTTTTCCTGTATGGGGGGAAAATGAATTATTAAAGTTTGGCAAAGAGCTCATATTTACATGTTTGCATCGGCAGTCTTGTGTAAAATCCTGGGCGGGGCTGTTTGCGGCAGCCTCCGCCCCTCATTCCTTATGGCCGCCCCCTCAGTGCCTCATCCATTGATGTAGGGGCGGGGCGAACCGCGTCACACCATGCGCCCCGCCCCTTTCATGACGCGGCCGCCCTCACATCAATGGATGAGGCACTGAGGGGGCGGCCATAAGGAATGAGGGGGCGGAGGCTGCCGCAAACAGCCCCGCCCAGGATTTTACACAAGACTGCCGATGCAAACATGTAAATATGAGCTCTTTGCCAAACTTTAATAATTCATTTTCCCCCCATACAGGAAAAACTATACAAGAGGGGTGCAGGCACCCCTGTATAGTGATTCGGGGGGCTGGAGGTTTGGGGACTTGCACTTGGGGCCAAGTGTACTAGAAGCCCACCGGAGTGGCCGGCCGTTCTCTAGGGGGGTCTAAGCCCCCCCTAGAGAACTCAAACATTACTTTACTTTGTAAATTGAACACTTTACTAGGCATAGTACAGTTTGCTTATCCCGGCAATAGCCGGGATACGCAAACTATGCAGTTACCGGATGGCTCAGGATGACACATCCTGAGCCATCCGGTTACTGCAGTGCGGTATTCTGCACACATTTTTGTCAAAAAATGTGTGTGCCCGCCATTGCGTTCACCGCATCCGGATCCGGATGCGGTGAATGCAATTCATGTTTGAAATGTGACCCTAGCCTGTGTTTAACATTGAAGTAGATAGAAGAAGCTTCGCAACTTAATATTTACTCTTTCAGACATTAAATACTGATGGCAAAACTTGACAAACTGACCAAATACTGATGACACTTGGACCGCTTGTTTTGTGCTTTTATTATTTTTTCCTGTCCGTGGGATACTACTTTTTGCAGACCCCACGGACAGGAACGGACACGACAAGAGGTGACCTATTTCTGTGTCCGGGGCTGTGATTATCACGGATCCGGACACAAAAAGAGATGACAGGAGGCAGCGGGGCACTTTCACTTCCGCAATGTATGCATTGCGGAAGTGAAATTTAGTAAAAGAAAGGGTTAAAAATAAAAAATATGTATGCTCACCTGTCCAGCGATCCCACGACGTCTCCAGCAAGCTCCGGGTGACTACAGGACCTGCGGTTACGTCACAAACCGGCAACGTCATTGGGTCACACGACTGCAGTTACCGCGGTAATTGGTAATGTGATCCAATCAGCTGATCGGGTTGTGGTGTAAGTGCAGGTCCTGTAGTCACCCGGAGCTTGCTGGAGACGTCGGGGGATTGCTGGAAGGGTGAGAATTAGGGATGAGCGAGTAGAATCATTACTATTTGGTACTCGCCGAATAGTAACGATATTCGGGCTACTCGCTACTCCCCGAGTTTCTTGTGATTACTCGGGAGTAGTGAGTAGTCCTTTAAATTTTACAGTGTATCTATATATACACTGTGAAAGTGCACTAAAAGTGAATAAAACTTGTTAAAAAATAAAAAAATATCATACTCACCTATCCGACGCCTGCACTGGGACCGGCAAAGAAGACATCCGATCAACGAGAAGGACCTGTGAGTCTGACATCCAATCTAATGGCTGGTAGTGATCTGGCCAATCAGATGGCCAGACGTCACAAACCACGTGATCGCTACCAGCTACCTGATTGGCCAGATTGCTAGGTCTTGAACGTGCATCAATGACCTGGCAATCTGGCCAATCAGGTGGCTGATAGCAATCACATGGTTTGTGATGTCTGGCCATCTGATTGGCCAGATCGCTACCAGCCATCTGATTGGATGTCAGACTAGATGGTCCTTCTCGTTTATCAGATGTCTTCTTTGCCGGTCCCGATGCAGCCATCAGATAGGTGAGTATGGCTAGGGTCACATTAGCGTTGTACCACTAGCCTGCCGGATTCCTGTATTATCTTAGAAATTTTTCCAGCACCGCATAGCGTTACCACTATGCGGTGCTGGAAAACGCTGCCCTTAGTTACCCGATGTGTACCTTCACGACCTGTCATACAGGCAGCGGCTCGGAGTGCGCTTTACAGCGCCGCACAGGAAACGTTGCAGACACGGTTTCCTGTGCGGCGCTGTAAAGCGCACTCCGAGCCGCTGCCTGTATGACAGGTCGTGAAGGTACACATCGGGTAACTAAGGGAAGCGTTTTCCAGCACCGCATAGCGGTAACGCTATGCGGTGCTGGAAAAATTTCTAAGATAATACCGGAATCCGGCAGGCTAGTGGTACAACGCTAATGTGACCCTGGCCTATGATATTTTTTTTATTTTTTAACAACTTTTATTTACTTTTAGTGCACTTTCGCAGTGTATATATACATACCCTGCGAAAGTACTCGCCCTTCCATTCACTTCCATTGGACTCGCAACGAGTACCGAGTACCGGGACCTACTCGTTGCAAGTATAGCGAGTCCGATTATTGCAGTACTCGCTCATCCCTAGTGATAATATAATTTTTTTTATTTTTAGCCCTTTCTTTTACTAAATTTCATGAGCATGCTCAGTACACTAAAATCGGGTCCGAGGAACGATCAGCTGTTTCCTCGGACCCGTGCTCCATAGGCCCCCATGTTAACAGCCGTGGATCGGGTTGGATCCAATTCGGTCCGATTTGGTCCGCTGTGCCCAAAATCGAAGCAGTCTCCAATTTTGGGTATAGCAAAAAATCGGACACAAATTAGGCCAAATCCGATCCAATCCGTTGCCCATAGGGATACATGGGGGCCAAATCGGATCCGTGGCTGTCAGTTTTACAATGGACAGCCATGGATCCCAGAAATATGCAGTGTGAAAGCAGCCTAAGATGTAAGGGCATAGTACAGCGCAAACTACGATGTATATGTGTCGCCCCAGGGTGTGGGGTACTCGGGTTTCAGGCGGTAGGAGGGTTAACTGTGTCACGGGGAATGGCGGCCGCGCCTGATCCCGTGCCCCGGGGGACGGTTCTTTTGAAAAGGGGGATTATGTACAAGGGATTATTTACAAAGTTAGTTGTCGTGACGTCACCTGCAGTTCCTGGTGAAGCAGCACCAGAGCCGCCACAGTCCTCCAGAGGTCACTGATATTGCGGCTGAGATGTTGCAGTCCTTCGCAGGCAGGACTGGGACCTCCTGGGCAGCGATTCTGTGAAAGGAATAAGTTCATAGAAAGAAGATGCAGCAGAGTCGAAGTCACTTCACTCTGGGTACTTTACTGGAACTTTAGCAGCAATGGTTACAGTTCAGTGCAGTAAGATGTTAAACGGCAAATACCTAACGGGTGGCTGCAAGCGGATCACAGGTAGCTGGATGGAACCCTCAGCGTGTGCCTTTTCTCTTTCAATTCTTCCCTGCTTCCCTGTAGTTTGTGTGAAGTCTGACCCCATAAAGTGGATCTGGCCTCCTGCTGTCTCTCACTCTCCTCTCTTCCGTCGGGTTACCTTCTGCTGGCCGACCGCCGAACCATCAAGCGGTGCCTGGTACCCTTTTCTGGTCACTTAAGAGTCTGGGCAGTATATATATATATCCCTCAGAACGCCGGATTTTCTGTGGTCCTTGGAGGATCCCACAGGTGCCCGGCAAGCTGCTGGAGTTGGACTCTCTGAAGTTCCTCTCTCCCCCCAGGCTGGCTATCTGCGCCAGGGATCTGTCTTTAGCCTTTCCCGGCTCCCTCAGCCGAGAGACCCTCCTAGCTCCCTCAGGCTCACTGCCTGGCTGCTAGCTGGCTGACAGTCTGTCTCTAGTTCCCCCTGGAGGTGGTTTTTATTCCCTCCCGGGTACCTCCCACTATGTGATCTTGTGTGGGTGTGCTTGTGTGTAGGTTACATCTATTAGCCTGAAATCCATTTGCAGCTGGAGTATCTGCATCGCTTTTATGGGTGGAGTACCCCTCTGTGACGCCTGCATAGCGAGGCGCCACATATACACTTACGTGGTGCTTTGTTAAGAGGTTATAATAATGCATTCCTGTTATTGTTCTCTCTTGTCTTGTATGTTTTATCCTGAAGATGCATGATGTCTTCTGTAATCTAATACAATCCACTTCTGTCAAAGAAGGGAAAAGGATTCTCAAACAAGTCTGTGCGCCATGCAGAGGCAGTGAATTGTATAGCTAGTAGAATTTCTATTTTCTGTATGTACATATTGCTGCATGGTTTTTAGGTAACAGATTTGGGAGAATCACTGCAGCAGCATGCGCCATGTTAGAGCTGCATCAGAATAAACAGAGATGTTGTAATAAATGGTATCAATAAAGCATAGATCCAGACAAAGCATCATTCTTTTCATGCCGAGGGCTATTGTTACACCCCAGCCTGAGTAAAGTGATAACCATTACCTGACATTGCCACCACACAGTAATCCACTGCAAACAGAGCTACTCGGAAAATGACATACCTAGGAGGGAACTAAGGGCGCTTTCACATCAGCGGTATTTTCAAATCGCGCAGATGCGCTGAAAAAACCGTATCTGCCGCAATTACCGCATAACCGACACACTTGCGCACACTTGCGGCAAGCCCATGCAATGTCTATGGGCTTGCGGTAAGGGTGCGGCAGGTGCGGCAAGTGCGGTTTCGGCACTTGCGCAGGTGCGGCCGCGAAAAAAGCTGCAGCGATTTTTTTCGCGGCCGCACCTGCCGCAAGTGCCGAAACCGCACTTGCCGCACTCTTACCGCAAGCCCCATAGACATTGCATGAGGTTTGCCGCAAGTGTGCCGCAAGTGTGTCGGTTATGCGGTAATCGCGGCAGATGCGTTTTTTTCACCGCATCTGCCGCGATTTGAAAATACCGCTGATGTGAAAGGGCCCTAATTGGAGAAAGTATCAGATTTATGTGCGGAGATCTTCATTGATAGCAATGGGGGTAAGGGAACAGTTTAACCATCCTGCATCTGGATTATCTATCTATCTATCTACAGTGTCTGTCTGTCTGTCTATACAAAAAAGTGGGGAGCAGGGCTGCCAATTCTGTTAGGGTGCAAATCTACTAGGTTCTCTTCCAAACCTACATATTTAGGAAACAATGTAGCAGCAAGATCTATCTATCTATCTATCTATCTATCTATCTATCTATCTATCTATCTATCTATCTATCTGTCTGTCTGTCTGTCTGTCTGTCTGTCTGTCTATCTATCTATCTTCTATCTATCTATCTATCTATCTATCTATCTATCTATCTATCTATCTATTGCACACAAAGTATTGTAAACCAGTAAGGGCCAATTTAGAATTAACCAAGTTAAGGCTGGGCTCACACATGGCATGCAGTAATTTTGCTTTATTTTTAACTGATTCTGTATTTGAAAATTGCCTATTTTTCATCATTTTAACGCTATCCATTAACAGATAGTACCTATATGTACCATCCATTAACAGATGCGTTTCCCATAGGGCCCCATGTTAAAAAAACGGATCTGTTTTTGCAGATGGCCCCAAAAACTTTGCTAGCAGCGTTTTTTGTTGCTGATGCAAATACACATAGCGTTTTTAGCAGTGCATTTTGATACTGTGTTTTTTGCATTGGAGCCTATGGATCCATTAACGGATCAGTTTTACATTTTCAACTTGGAAAAATTGATGGTTTTAACGGATCCAGGGCTAAAGTGTGACCCAGCCTAAAAGAGAAATTTACCAATTATGAATCAGAAATCATATTTTCAATTACGCAGATGTTCTACACTGATACACGACTTTCCCAGAGTGAGTGTCTGTGGGAATTACATGATTAGTCTCTAGAGAGTAGAAAAGTACAAGCGTTGATAAATAGAGGGTGTACCAATGAATAGTTTAGAGCTGGAGTTTTACCTCCCATAAGTTTTCCACCAAGGTGATTACTAGGTTTGATCAGAGACAAGACAGTCATGAAGAATGTAAGGAAAAAAAACAGTAGAAGTCCCATGGTTCCTTTGGCCCATCGTAGATTATTTTTAGGGCTCACACTCCACTAATAAGAAAACAGTCTGCTTTGCTATCTTGTCTGAATATTCTGAGACACATTAACAGTCCCATCATATTTTATGTGGCCCTCTTCTTTGAGAAGATCATCCACCCACCCAGGACAACATTTTTAAAAGAAACTTGTCAGCAAAATAAAACTGTAGTATCTACCTTCAGATACAGTGGTAATCACCATAGTGATGCTGAGAACCCTAATAATTTGTAAAAGTGGTGATACAGAAGTGCGTCATCAATCCCTTCTGATCTCAGACACTAACAGCAAACACTGCTGATCTCAACACTAATCATTGCTGATCTCAGAGACTAACGCCAAACACTGCTGATCTCAGAGACTAACACTAATCATTGCTGATCTCAGAGACTAATGCCAAACACTGCTGATCTCAAAGACTAACGCCAATCACCGCTCATCTCAGAGTCTAATGGTGGGTTTACACGCTGGGATATCATTAGCGATATCCTTGGAATGATCACGTGACCGTGGTCGCTCCAACATCGTTAGTGCGCTGTCACACACAAGGATATCGTTAACGATATCCTATGCGGCAGCGCAACTGTTAAATAGGAGAGGAAGGAGTGAGCGATGTAATAAAGCGGCAGGAATAGGAGCTTTTTGAACGATATTGTTCAAAAAGCTGTCACACTGAACGATGCTGCTTCCTAAAGCAGCATTAATTGAACGACGAACGATAGATTTGAGGTCTGGATCTCAAATCTAGGATGAATGATCCAACAATCTTTTCATCCTATATCGTTCGTTTACACGCAACGACGCCCGAACTATATCTTTTCAATAATCACATATCTGTGACGTTTCAAGGATATCGTTCAGGATATCCTAGCGTGTAAACCCACCATAACACTAATCATTGCTGATCTCAGATTCTAATGCCAAACACTGCTGATCTCAGACACTAATGCCAAACACTACTGATCTCAGAGACTAATGCCAAACACTGCTGATCTCAGAGACTAACACTAATCATTGCTGACCTCAGAGACTAATGCCAAACACTACTGATCTCAGAGACTAACACTAATCATTGCTGACCTCAGAGACTAATGCCAAACACTACTGATCTCAGAGACTAACACTAATCATTGCTGACCTCAGAGACTAATGCCAAACACTGCTGATCTCAGAGACTAACACTAATCATTGATGATCTCAGTACCCGCTGATCTCACCAAATCATTAGTGCTCAGCTTGCCAAACACTAGGATATCGTAACGATACACTAATGCGCAACCACTGATTAAACTATGAAAAGTGATCGTCAGAGATGAATGCAAAAACGCTGAATAGACTTTATGAACACTGCTGATTGTTCATAAAGCTGTCACACTAGAAACATGCTGTTTCCCTGAGCACATAATGCAAACGAACGTGATTTGAGGTCTGATTGCAAATCTTAGGATGAATGACCAAACACTGTTTCACCCTAGATGTCTTTAAGCAACGACGCTGATCCCGAACTAATGACTACCTGCTGACGTTTCAAGGATATGTTCAAATCCAGCGTGTACCGACTAACACTAATCATTGCTGATCTCAAGATTCTAATGCCAATAACTGCTGATCTCAGACACTAATGCCAAACACTAATGACTCAGCTGACTAACACTAATCATTGCTGACTCAGAACTAATGCCAAACACTGCTGATCTCAGAGACTAACCTAATCATTGCTGATCTCAAAGACTAATGCCAAACACTGCTGATCTCAGAGACTAACACTAATCATTGCTGATCTCAGAGACTAATCACAATCATTGCTGACTCAGAACTAATGCCAAACACTGCTGACTCAGACACTAATGCCAAACACTGCTGATCTCAGAGACTAACGCCAAACACTGCTTATCTCAGAGGCTAAACCATGGAAACTTCCTTATTGTTGGTGGTCTGATCTGGGACCCCCACTGATCCAGAGAACCGGGAATTGTAAAGGGAGCAATTTATTGATTATGCGCACTGTCGTTCCATTCACTTTTAATGGGATGCCATCTGATCAGCCGAACACAGTGCTCGGTTATTTCCATTGAGGATGAAAGGAACATCGTTGAGCGTGATCAACCACCACTTCCTTCACAAGGCGTTCTTCAGAGCTCTGGTTCTCAGGATCTATGGGGGTCCCAGTGGTTGAAATCCCATTGATCAGTTGTTATTTCCTGTTCAGTAGATGGAGTATCACATCTTAACTAATATCCCTTCAACCAACCTTTTTTGCAAGAGGTTTGCTAAATGTTTGCGGTCCATACTCTTTTCACTTTTTAAGTGTTCCTGCACCAGGACCCTAACATTCATAACCTCTGACAAGTCTCTATGACTTGTCTAGAGATTTTTTTAAATGACAGTCACCTTTTAGAGCGGTATATCCAGCTAGGGTGTATCAAATGGTGGATAGGTGGTACCCTCATCAATCTTGAGAATAGGACCTTGGTGTGCACTGCCATGAACAGGAAGGTGCCTGCACATGTGCACCTCTCTATTAATTATGATGGAGCTCTGAATATTTTGGAGCATGTGATGTGCCACCTGTCCTTTTCGAACAGTGCTCACTGCTTTATGTTCATTAGATTGCTGCTAGTCCCAAAGCTGGAGTCCTTGTACCAAAGGAGTATGCCTTAGAGATGTTACAGATGGGGAAACATCAATCAAGTCATTCCAAAACCTGTGAACTGTTCAATAACCAGGGTATTTGGTGTTATGATTGTTCCATCTTTCCAACATGTCTGAAGAAGATGAAACTGCTGCCAACCATTTGACATGATCCATGTCGATGGCCTCTATAATTCCCATGGATTGTCAAAACTAAGAAGTTTCCTACCTTATTACCCTTTCTAAGTCAAAACAATGAAGGACACCTCATAGGCACTGGTATAGTTGACTTTATTGTGGTCACAGATGGGTGGTGGTCATTGTATGGGAACAAAGTGGATCCAAATAATACAATGCAGTAGGATTTACTTATATGTAGCTTTTTCTGATGCTACTTATGAAATCAGAAAGTCCTGTTCGCATCCTCCCACCAATCAACACATACACAATGGGGTTCAAGCAGCTGTTTAAGTAAGCAAGAGTGATCAAGAGTGGCATGAATGTAAGGACATTGAACATGAGTATGAGGTTCATATTGATAACAGCCATGTATAACACAGTCTCTGCGATGAACAATGGGGTCCATGTTATAAAAAACACCAGGATGATCATGAGGATGATTCGATAGAGCCTGTGTGTATTAATGGTTTTGGATCTTCTCACATGCACAATTATGATTATATTACAAATTATTAGAATGAAAATGGGTATAAAATATCCAACGATAAGGAAAGGTACCACAAACTTCTTAGACGTAACTATCAAATGGTTCCACAAATTGAGCGCCTCCTCACCCCCACAACATGTGTCAGATGAGCACTGTTCAAAGTAGGGTCTGAACATGGAGTAGATGTTAGAGGTTAAGATGTCTCCTGTTGTGTTATCACTGCTCACATATTATTATCACACAACACCAAAGCTTTCACTGCCCATGTAGCTGCATAGTTTAAGTTGACCAATTTGGACTTCACCACTATAGTAGAACACCGGGACACTGGACATTATTGTAAAAATCCAGATTAAAGCACATATCCATAAAGAAACTCGTTGGGACATGACTTTGAGGTGGAACATTGGCTGAGCTACAGACAAAACTCTGGCGATATTTAAGGAGATAAGGATTAAAACACTGGCATACATATTGGCACATAAAGTGAAAAGAAAGAGTTTACAAATGAGTGGCCCGAAAAGGTCCAGGTGCCTTTAAGAGTTGCAAAGGCATGAAGGGGTAAGGTAAGAACACAGAAGAAATCAGCAACAGCCAAATTTAGAAACCAGTATTTAGACTTGTGTTTCTTCATATGAATCCAAGAAAAAAGATGACAATTGCATTTCCTATCAGACCCAACAGACAGGTCACGATGGACACGACAAAATTAAAGTACTTAAGGAAAGATGTGTAGGATTCGAAGTATTCCATGACAAGACGGATGTCCACAATGGAGTAACAGAGATCATGGAGCAAAGACATTTTTCCAGTGCTAGATCCTAGAAATTGAGCATAGACATTAGTTAGTGTCATTCATAAAGTAATTAGTTCAAGACAGTATTAACACCTTACCAGGGGCGTAACTACAACAGATGCAGGAGTTGCAATCGCACGCAGGCCCTGGAGTCTTGGGGGCCCCAAAAGTCCTTTTGGCCTATAGAAAAAGATTAATGCTGTTAAAGATTTGCAATAATTAAGGGCCCTGTTGGAGCTTTCGCAACGAGGGCCCATGAGCTTCAAG
Organism: Allobates femoralis; assembly: GCA_033576535.1. Classification (NCBI taxonomy): domain Eukaryota; kingdom Metazoa; phylum Chordata; class Amphibia; order Anura; family Aromobatidae; genus Allobates; species Allobates femoralis. The sequence goes on from JARQOC010000011.1 coordinate 190,112,698, forward strand.
TTACAACCCAGCCTTCTCCTTTTATATTTGTTTATTAGCAATCCATAACTTATCAGTGATCAGCAAAGAGTATTCAGCAAGATCAAATAAACATGAACTCTGTTGGATGGTTTAAAACTGGACTGTGACTAAAATTCAATCCTGACATTTCAAAGCACCAAGGCTCATCTCACCACACAGTGCCTCAGATGACGGACTTTACTACTGCCATTCAAGGAAAACATGATTTACTTTATCGGTATATATGACTAAATAATACCACCACACAGTGACAGAGCAATGCCACCATACTAATATTAATGTATCCAATTGCGTAAGTTTTTGATTCTTTTTACCATTGACTCCAATGTAATGTGCTGCGGGGTGGTAGCCATGGACGAAATTGTCATGGCATGGGGTGGTAACTGTGGGTGATGTAGTCATCTCTTTTGCCCCAGCATGTTACAGAGGGAGTCCTGGCTGGGTGTGTGGATTTGGGCTAGGGAGATAATACTTTGCAGGCGGCATGATGCCGATAGCTTTGGCTGGCCAGAACCAGATTTTAACCAGTTCAATGAGAGACCACCACTACACAACTATTGTGGAGACAAAGCATCTCTAGACACAGTTGCTTTACTTCTTCACACTCACTTGTTCCTACCTTCATTTGTCTCACTTGCTTCATCACAGCACAACTGAGCACCACAGTCCAGTCCGTTAAAGTCATATTTTATACCCAAGGTTCTGCGTCTTCTCTTCTTAAAGAAGCTGATTTGCCAATATGGACTATCTTAGTCTCTAGCTCTCTTATGCCTAAGGAACTACACCCTGGCCACTCATTGCATCTAATATTTCTGTTCCATCCTGGCTCGTTGCCTTAAAAGTTAAAAACTCGGGGTTGTACTCCTAGAAATCCTTTACCAGAATGGGTCTCCTATTGATCACTATGTCCTTCAGTCAATTGTCAGACTTGTCTTCAATAGATCGATATGTATCTAGGTTTACTCTCTCTTTGTCCAGGATCTCGCTATCCACAGCCTTGGTCTCTTCTTCCTCATGTAGCTCTATTCTCTAGCCAGACCTTAGGTCCATCACTTCTGCAAACTGGGCCCCATCTGACCTCCTAACAGGAAACTGTCACTGTCCCTTCAGCCTAGCCCCTCCCACTCTGGGCTATTTTCAAACGTTAACTCTCACTGTGCCTACTATCTGGCACAACAAGTTACATTTCACATTGCACCTGATTATCACTTATCCCATTACACATTATACAAGACACATCATACCAATACCATTGGTGTCTTCAAGGGGGATCATGGGCAATATGTCCATCTCCTTACAGCAAAACAAAAGCAACAAGGCGGTAAATACAGCAGCATGTGTATGTGCCCTGCCACTATATTGTAAGTATTTAGAGCTGAACATAGCTTCTCTGGGCCAGGGGAGACCTAGGGAAATCACAGTACACCTATTCTGGTGTCAGTTACATAGGCTGAGTAATTACATAGGCCCATCAAGGTCAGCCTATCGCTTGGTTCCAGTAGTAGTTCTCCCACCAATGTAGTGGTTATCACCAATCTAGTGAAACAATGTCACTTTACACTGGTCATACTTGTTCCCAATGAAAAAAGTCTAGAGCAAACACTGCAAACTATGTATAAGGGACAATAAACTCCTCCCTTGTTATCCCACAGTTCTTATTGGTTTTATCCTTCGTTCTTGATTAATTATCTAAACGTATTTTAAAAATGTCCACTACCTGAAGTTTCTGTACATTTTTACATTTCCAATTCAAATAATTTTATTAAAGTTTAATCATTGCAAGGTATGAAATAATCTCATACAATTGCATTAGATGATAAATAACATAAAGTGCATACAAGTATATAAGTAAGAATACATGCAGATCAATAGCAAATACAGCAACAGGCTTAGATACTCTTGTTTCATAAGAAAAAGAAATAAAGGAAAAGAAAATATGAATAAAATAAAACACAACAAACTCTATGCAAATCTAAATATTCTGGAAGCCATTAAAAGAAAGATGAGAAATTACCGAGTATGGTGTTAACTTTCTAGATTGTAATATCCCGTCAGCATCGTCCCTCAAAGTTAGCATTGGAACATATAATAAATATTAAAGTGTGATAGAGTAATGGTCTCAACCAGTTAAAGTGATGTCCAATAAAAATCCCAGTATTTCCGCTTGGCCACATATTTGTGTAAAAGATTATTTCTAAGGGAGAATAAGTGCTCACAAGCTTTATGACCTTCAAGTTTAACTATGATTTCATCAGAGAGCATATAGTATAGCTCGACCACCGTTTAGGTGCACAAGGGAAAAATAGGCCACAAAGTCTTTAAATATATCCCCATCCACCCAGACCAGCCACCATGCTGCTGCACTGACACAAAGGACGGAGTCATATGCTGAGTACCTCAAACAGGGTACTGGCCTGAGCAGTTGCTCATGTGGGAACTGAACCACAAGCCCCCTTTCTATATATACAGAAGACTCACTTGAGAAAGGCTCAACTGGAGCCGAAACGTTGTGTGATACAACCTGTTTTTCACCTTCAAAAATAAAAAAACACAAAAAGGATAATCATCTCTCTTCTTTTATTGTGTGCCGGGGATATATTTAAAGACTTTGTAACTATGGTTTCATGTGATGATGTTGGAGAAGTATCCCTCCAGTGAGAAGCAATTATACTACTATGTTGTTTGGGGAAGTCTTCTATACCCAGTAAAAGGAGTACTAGTTGTGCAGTAAGTCGAATAGTCACCCCCATAATGGTATGTATAAAGTCTTCAATTTCTTTCCAAAAATTTCTAAGATATCTACAACTCCAAAAAACATGTGCTAGGGGTCTTCACATGCCCACATTCTCTCCAGAAGAGGGAAGAATTTTGTTCTTGAATCATATACAGTCTAATAGGGGTAAAGTACAGCCAGGTGTACAGTTTATAGTTAGTCTCTTTCAAAGACGTACATGGGAATAGTTCTATATACAAGTTCTAGAATATTTTTGACTGATTCGACAACATGTAGTTCTCTTTCCCGTGCCTCAGTATACGATGATTTAATTAAGGAGAAGTATTCATTAATTTGACTGACGATGATACCAGTCTTGCAAAGAGTAAATTCCTGGGATGTTGGAACATCTGAACTATATTCTTTGGCAAGAAAAGATTTAGTTCTCGTATATGTCACCATGCAGTAGTCTCTACAGCCTGAAGAGCATATTTCTGTTGTATATCTTGAAACGGGAGCAAGATCTTCTTCTCGTCAATGATGTCCAAGATGTTCCAAGCTCCAACTGCCTTCCAAGTATCAATCTTTATCTGAGAAGAGAGATGCTTCAAGACATCCAGAGGCATCCAGGAAGGTGAAACTGTTGGATAACTCTTCTGTGATTTCTTAAGAAGTATCCTCCAAGAACGAATGGCCGCCCTCACAACAACAGCTCTCAGTAGTCGTTTTTTTCAAGTAACAGAGATAAGAGACTATTACTGCGCTGAGCGAGCCACCACCACTCGAGGCCCTGCTTATGGAGCCACTATAGTTGTCATAATTAAAGGGGCAATTTAGATGTCACTGCTGTAGAAATGCTTTGGCACTATTAAAGGGAACCTGCCATGTGAAAAAATGCTATTGGCCTTGTTCACACATCCTAATGCGTTTTTTAAGCCCTTAGAAAAACGGATCCATTTTTTTAAGGGTGCCAATAGTGTCCCCTGCGGTCCTGGACGTTTTTGGCAAGTTTTGGGACTTTTTTCATTAAAAACGCATATGCGTTAATGCATGCGTTAATGCAGGTACCTATATGTGCCATGCGTTAACGCATGCGTTTGCTATAGGGACCCATGTTAAAAAAATGTGTGCTTTTTTTTACAGCACCCCAAAAATGCAGCTAGCAACGTTTTTGGGCTGCTGCATAAAAATGCATGCATTTTTACAAAACGCACATGCACATGCATTAACGCATATGCGTTTTTGGACTTTGGAAAAAAAATTGTGCAAAATGTTCCCAAAAACGGATTTAAGGCAACAACGGATGGTATGTGTGAACAAGGCTATTGACTTGTAGATATGAGGTTAATCTGCCTACCCGGCTCTGGCACTTAGAGCCCTGCTGCCAGGAAGAAAACATCTTTATTCCTTCTGGCAGCATTTGGGATTCAGTCGGAGGGGTGCCGCCAGCACAGGTTCAGTCACCGCTCTGTGTATCGAGAGCAGCGGCTGTAACCATGCCCCCAGCACTGACTGACAATTGCTTAGAATTGGAGCATTTTCCTAATGGAAAACAGAAGAATTAACTGTGCAGAAAGGCAAAATGAGCAATTACTATAGTGCTATTATAGCATGATAAGTGCCATACATCAAGAAGATAAAAACTTTGATGGGAGTGCTTCCCAAAGACTTAATGACCCAGCTTGATTCACAAAATGGATGAGAAAAGAATGTGTACCGATTCTCACGGACTGGAGAAACTGATCGATTTTTTAATGCATGTGTGAATAGATTAACAAAATTCAATGTGCTGTCCAAGAAAAAAAACAGACAGCACATGGACGTGTTATGGATGTCTGAATGTAGCCTAAAAGAAGAAAAAAAATGGTCTCTCTGATTATCACAAAGTTTCTAAATGTTCACTTGTACATGATTTATGCAAACATTATTGAAATAATAATGAAAGTATGATTATTACTTTACATTAATGTCAAATATTAAACTAACAGTAAACCCTGTATCTGAAATATAAAATACATATCTCTACATACATCTATAGAGAAGACATACTGTAGATACAGTGCAGGAACTGCAATGAATCCTTTGTGTTTATCTTTTTCATGTGAATCACCAATGATCCCAGTTCTGTAGATTGTATTCCCCTCTTTCCCACCTGCAGTCACCATCAGTATGAAGTATAACATTATGGAACCCCCGAGGAGCTGCATATCATGTGCATTAGCCACAATGTAAGTAAGTGTATACCTGCCATATACATGACACCTATATAGCAACAAGCTCATTGATATCATTATAGCGGTATTACACATATTATCTCAAGCTTCATTACCATTAATACCAGTAAGGCCACTTTCATATCAGCGATTTCCGCGGCAGATCCGGCAGTTTTGTCGCATTTGCCGCATAATGGATCACTTGCGGCAAGACTGTGTTCAGCCTAATTCATTCACTATGGCACTTGTGGTTTGCCAGATCCTTTGGAAGTGCATTGATCTGTAGGTTGCTGCTGAAGGGGAAGAAAAACACTTTAAATCTTCTTTCTTAGGCTAGGGTGAGACTAGTGTCAGCCTTTTGAAAATATGAAGTTTGCAGCACCTCACACAGAGTCAGGGTATATGGTCTCACCCTAAAGGCAGCGCACGTCCATCCAACAGAGTCATTCTGGAGCGTTTATCAAAGTCCCAAAGTATGAAAGCGCTCCACACAGCCAATGCAATCAAATGTATGTCTTGTTATTCCTCTATATATAGTGCAATGTTTCGGTCCAGTATTCACGACCTTTGTCAAGCATACGATTTGTGATTCAGTGACTTTGGATTTAAGGAGTTTAGAAGGGAGGAATTACTGAATTGCTGTTTGTATTTCAATACTTTACATTTCTATTCTGTCTGGTAACCCTCATTAGGAAATTAACTCCATAATTGACAATGCCATCCAGTGTACATCTTGCCACATGTATGCAATCCTTGAACAGCCGGTGGAGGGTGCATACTGCTGTGTGAGATGTGAGCACATTGCGCATTTGGAAGCCCAGGTACTGGATCAAAATGAGCAGCCGGCAACATAACTATAGGCTAAGTTCACATCTGCTTTTTTGTATGGTTTGGATACATTGCGTTTTTTATACAAACGCATGCATTAACGCATCTGAATGCATCCCATAGAGTTATACGGGAAACACAGTAAAAACGTATTACAAACGCAATGCCAAACGCAATTGCGGTAAAAACACATGCATATGTGGAAAGGCCAATAGACAATATGGAAAGGAGTCTCACTGAGCAGCTGCTCACTGGGATAGACGTGGGGGAGGATCATAGTATTTAGCTTCTGGACAGTGTGGCAGCTAGCTGGATGACAGAAGGCGGGGTAGTGGAAAGAGTGCCAGGGAGGCTAGCCCTGATCTGGCACACCCCAATAAGCTTGCTAAATTGAAAAATTAGGGGGGTGTAAGTACAGGGATAGCGCTGCTGCAGCAAGGCATGTCCTCTGAAAGCCAGAGGAGTGTCTGCTCCAGTAAGGGGGAAAACAGGAGAGCAGGGCAGGCCAGACAAGTGCTGGTAGTGGGGGACTCAATTATTAGCGGAACAGACAAGGTAATCTGTCACAAAGACAGGGACCATCGAACAGTGTGCTGCCTACCTGATGCTCGAGTCCGGCATATTGCTGATCGGGTTGACAGATTGCTGGGAGGGGCTGGTGAGGACCCAGCGGTCATGGTGCACATTGGCACAAATGACAAAGTTAGAGGTAGGTGGAAGGTCCTGAAAGATAATTTCAGTGAATTAGGCTGCAAGCTTAAGGCAAGGACCTTCTTAGGTAGTATTCTCTGAAATACTGCCTGTACTATGTGCCACACCAGAGAGGCAATGGGAAATCAAGGAGATAAATAAGTGGCCAGGAATCGTTGTAGGAAGGAGGGGGTTTTGTTCCTGGAGAACTGAACAGACTTCTCTGTTGGCTTCAGGTTCTATGCTAGGGACGGGCTGCACCTCAATGGGGAGGGTGCAGCTGTGCTGGGGGAGAAAATGGCTAGAAGGTTGGCGGACTGTTTAAACTAGGGATTGGGGGGGAGGGTATTCATTGTACAGGAGGGGAAGATAGTGTAAATAGTGACCTGGGCACAAGTAATAAAATTGGGGGTGGAATGGGGGGTGGGGTTAGAACAGTCAATAGAGTAAGAAAGAATAGAGGTACAGAGAAATACATAAAGTGCATGTACACTAATGCCAGAAGCCTCATCAACAAGATGGAGTAATTATAATTTATTTTATTGGAAAATAATTATGACATGGTGGAGATGTCGGAGACATGGCTAGATGAGAGCTATGACTGAGCTGTTAATTTACAGGGCTATAGTCAGTTCAGAAATGACTGTACAAATAAGCAAGGGGGGGGGGGGTTATATGTAAAATCATCCTTAAACCCATTCTGCATGATAATATATGTGAATCTAATCGACATGTAGAATCTCTGTGGGTGGAGATAAGGGAAGGGGGAAAATAATTACTGATAGGGGTTTGTATAACAATGAAAACACATGTCATTGAAATGGCAAGGGGAAAAAAGCATCCTTTAATGCATCCTCAAATGGATGCAACCTCCCAAATGTGACCCTAGCCTATGAGAGAAAATTTACTTTTCAGAACTGGTTCAGGACCCTACAAGAAAAGGGGCACTGCTAGACCTAATATTAACCAACAGGCTGGACCGCATATCAAATAAACGGGTTGGGCGTCACTTGGGTAATAGTGATAACAAAATAATAAGTTTTCATGTATCCTTTAATAAGATGTGTAAGTAGAGGGGCTACAAGGACACTAAACTTCAGGAAGGCAAATTTCCAAAGATTGAGAAATGATCTTAGTGCAATAAACTGGGACGATGTCCTCAGACATAAAAGTACACAAAGCAAATGGGAGACATTTAGAGTATTAGCATCCTGAATAGGACCTGTGCACAATATATACGCTAAGAGAATATTATATAATAGACAGAATTGCACTCATCGGCAGGGAGAAAAAAAAAAATTACCTTTATTCAACAGCTGTCATCAGTCTTACAGATGAGGGTTCCAGGGGGAAGGATGGGTGGTCTCCAAAAACGACGGCCGTTTCGTGCCGCTTAGTGGTGCTTACATGGGTTATGATACAAACCGTGGAAGCGCCAGTAAGCAGCGGGAAAAGGCTGTCATTTATGGAGACCCCCTTCCCTGCAACCCCTGTCTGTAAGACCGATGACAGCTGTTGAATAAAGGCGAATATTTTTTATCTCTCTGCTGGTGAGTGCAATTTTTTCTATTATACGCTATACTGGAAGTGCTGTTCTGATCCGGAAGTGTGCAACAGCGAGACAGGGAGGTGTATCAGCGTGACCAATGGTTCTCTGCTCTCTCTATTGTGGACCCTGCAAACAGAGCGGAACAACAGAGGGTAGTGCCCGACTGCTGCTACAAACTGGAAATATGTAAAGGGAATAAACATGCTAGAAATAGGCGGAAACCACTATGGCTAAATAATAGAGCTGTAAGGGGTGCAATAAGTGACAAAAAGAAAGCATTTAGAGAATTAAAGCAAGTAGGTAGTGATGAGGTATAATACAGAAAATTAAATAAATTCTGTAAAAGCAAATCAAAGCAGCAAAGCTTGAGACAGAGAGACTCATTGCCAAAGAAAGTAAAAAACATCCCAAAATATTCCTTAACTACATAATTAGTAAGAAACTAAAAAATGATAATGTTGGCCCCCTTAAAAATAGTTAGGGTGAAATGGTGGATGAGGAAAAAGCCAATATGCTAATGACTTTTTCAACAGTATTTATACAAGAAATCCCATGACAGACAACATGATCAGAGATAACAAAAATTCTCCATTAAATGTCACCTGCTTAACCCAGCAGGAAGTACAGCACTGCCTAAAAATCACTAAAATTGACAAATCCCAGGGCCCGGATGGGATACCCCCCAGCGTACTGCAGGAATTAAGTACTATCATAGATAGACCATTATTTTTAATCTTTAAAGATTCATTAATAACAGGGTCTGTACCACAGGACTGGGATATAGCAAATATGGTGCCAATATTGAAAAAGGGGAGAAAAACTGATCTTGGAAATTATAGGCCAGTAAACCTAACCTCTACTGTGGGTAAAATCCTTGAGGGTTTCCTAATGGTACCTTTACACGCCGTAACCGCGGCTGGGAATCCTAAAGGCGATATGTCGCCCTGGAGCAATCGCCGTGAAATTGCCTCACGGTTGTGGTGTGTAATTGGGGAATTTCGTGGCGATAAATCGCCTCTCGCCTGTCGCCTAATTTCAGAGCATTCCCAGCTGCGTTTGCGGTGTGTAAAGGTACCATAAGAGATGCTATACTGGAGTATCTGAAGAAGAATGACCCAGTATCAACATGGGTTTACGAGGGACCGTTCCTTTCAAACTAATCTGATCAGCTTCTATGAAGAGGTAAGTTCTGGACTGGACCAAGGAATGCAATGGATGTTGTGTATATGGACATTTCAAAAGCTTTTGATAAGGTGCCACGCAAAAGGTTGATACATAAAATAAAAACAATGGGGATAGGGGAAAATATGTCTAAGTGGGTTAATAATTGGCTCAGTGATGGGAAACAAGGGTGGCTATCAATGGAACAGACTTGTACTGGGTCACAGTTAACAGTGGGGTACCACAGGGGTCAGTATTGGGCCCGCTTCTTTTTAACATATTTATTAATGACCTTGTCGGGGGCATACAGAGTAGAATTTTAATATTTGTAGATGAAAGAAAACTCTGCAGGCTAATCAATACAAAGGAGGACAATTTTATATGACAGGAGGATTTATGTAAACTAGAAGCTTGGGCTGATAAATGGCAAATCAGCTTTAATGGGGATAAATGTAAGGTCATGCACTTGGGCAGAGGAAGTAAAAGGTATAATTATGTTCTTAATTGTAAAACACTGGGCAAAACTGTCACTGAAAAAGACCTGGGTGTATGGGTAGATGATAAACTCACATTTAGTGGCCGGTGTCAGGCAGCTGCTGCAAAGCAAATAAAAGAATGGGATTCATTAAAAGAGGCATAGACGCTCATGAGGAGAACTTAGTTTCACCTCTATACAAGTCAGTAGTGCGACCACACTTAGAATACTGTGTACAATTTTGGTCTCCGGTGTATAAGAAAGACATAGCTGAACTAGAGCGTGTGCAGAGAAGAGCGACCAAGGTTATTAGAGGACTGTGGGGTCTGCAATACCAAAACAGGTTATTAAACTTTTGGTTATTTAGTTTGGAAAAACGAAGGCTTAGGGGTGATCTTATAATCATGTATAAATATATGAGAGGACAGTACAGAGACCTGTAAAATGATCTTTCTACTCTTAGGCCTTAGACGGGGACAAGGAGGCATCCTCTATGTCTGGAGGAAAGAAGGTTTAATCATAATTACAGACGTGGATTCTTTACTGTAAAGCCCCCATCACACATAACGAGATTGTTCGCAAGATCGTTGTAATGTCACAGGTTTTGTGATGTAACAGCGATCTTGCTTTTGATCTCGCTATGTGTGACACTTAGCAGCGATCAGGCCGCTGCTGTGAGATCGCTGATCGTTACAAAGTGCTCTGGGTCATTTTTTGGTCGTTGCGCTCCCGCTGGTTAGCACGCATCGCTACATGTGACAGCGAGAGACCAACGATCAGCGACCTCACAGGCTGGTAACCATGGTAAAGACCGGGTATCTAGGCAGCGCACGCTGCCTAGATGCCCGGTGTTTATCATTGTTACCAACGCTAACCAGGGAGGACGCTGGTAACTATGATAAACAGCGGGTTTCTAGGCAGCGCGCGCTGCCTAGATACCCGCTGTTTATCATAGTTACCCGTGTCCTCCCTGCTTAGCGCAGCCTGTAAGCAGGTAGGACGCTGGTAACTATGATAAACACCGGGAATATAGGTAGCGCTTGTTTATCATAGTTACCAGTGTCCTCCTCCTTCCAGCGATGTGGAGGTGGCTCCCTGGTCCCTGGTCCTGAGGAGATCTGCCGGTTTGACAGCTCCCCTGTGACCAGGTAACGACGTACCAACGATCCCTACAGGATTGTTATCGTTGTAGGGATCGCTGTTGCGTCGTTGTGTGTGACTGGAGCTTAAGAGCAGTGAGACAATGGAACTCTCTGCAACATGCTGTTGTAATGAGTGAGTCACTACTAACATTTAAGAAGGGCCTGGATCACTCTCTTGAAAAATATAATATTATCTCTTATATATACTAGATTCTTTGATAGGGCATTGATCCAGGGAACTAGTCTGATTGCCATATCTGGAGTCAGGAAGGAATTTTTTTCGCTAATGTGGAGCTTAATGTTGCCACATGGTTTTTTTTGCCTTCCTCTGGATCAGCATGTTAGGCTATGGGTTGAACTAGATGGACTTAAAGTTTATCTTCAACCTTAAAAACTATCTTACTATTTTACTATGTTAGTCTAAGGTCACATTTGTTAATAGAATTGCGTTCACCGCATTCAGATCCAGGTGCGGTGAACCCAATTGGCTTCCCACACATTTTGCAAGCAAAATGTGTGGCAGAAGCCACAATCCGGTAACTGGATTGCTCCGGATGTGTAATTTGGAACAATCCGGTTACCGTACAGTTTGCTCATCCCTTCTGCCGCAGTGATGAGCAAAGTGTTTAATCTCTAATAAAAGCTTTAATGTTAATAAAAATTGTGCCCATCATGTCTCTAGGGGGTGCCCATTCCCCCTATAGACATGCTGCCCACTAAGGTGGGCATGTAATGTGTTAATATTGCTTGTACAGTAAGCCGGCTCCTGTCGGCTCTGTACAATTTTAGGAATGAAGCCGCCGGCTCCTCTGACAGCTGGGCGCATACTATACGTAATGTACGTATAGTATGTGCCGCTGTCCAGGGTTCTGTACGCTTTTACGGTAGATCTATGGGCAGCGCACAGTCATAGATCTACTGTAAAAGCCTTCAGGACCTCGGACAGCGCACATACTATACATACATTATGTGTAGTATGTGCCCAGCTCTCTGAGGAGCCGGCGGCTTCATTCACAAAATTGCACAGAGCCGACAGGAGTCAGCTTACTGTACAAGCAATATTAACCCATAACATGCCCACCTGAGTGGGTAGCATGTCTCTACTGGGGGTGGGCACCCCTAGAGACATTATGGGCACAATTATTATTGACATTAAAGCTTTTTTGACACTGTTAACAGTTTGCTTATCCCGGTGACAGCCGGGATATGCAAACTATACGGTAACCGCAATGCTCAGGATTACACATTGTGGGGCTTAGAACCGCTCCGAAAACTGCAGCCTGAATGATTTTTCACGCAGGCTGCAGAGCCGGATGCATTAACCGGATTGCATGTAATGCATTCCGGTTTTTATAATGGGCTCCTATGAGGAGCGTTTTAAAAGCTCAAAACCGGATCAGGATTTAAAAAAAACAACGCATGTGTGATCCTAGCCTTAGTAAATTCGGCACTTGCGGCAAGACAAAAAAAACGCGGCTAGCAGCATTTTTTTTTCTGTTGCTGCAAGTGCTGGATTTGCTGGATACGGCAAAACCACAAGTGCCATACGTGACCGCAAATAGAAAAACAAGCGGTGTCAGAGGATTGGAGCGCTAAAGAAACCACGGGTTGGTGATTAGATTACCGATAATTTATTGCACGAACAGCAGGGGTCCAGTATGCCACAACGCGTTTCGATGCACAGATGCGTCTTTCTCAAGTGGAGATCCACTTGAGAAAGACGCATCTGTGCGTCGAAACGCGTTGTGGCATACTGGACCCCTGCTGTTCGTGCAATAAATTATCGGTAATCTAATCACCAACCCGTGGTTTCTTTAGCGCTCCAATCCTCTGACACCGCTTGTTTTTCTATTTGCTAATCCCCTTCTCCCTTGTTGGGAGTGCGGTGTGTGAGCTGCTCTAAGATCCACAGTACCTGGCAGTACATCATAAAGACCCACCCTTGAATGATCAACTGATACACAGTGTGGAGCTGGGACGGAAGCCAGTGCAGGGAGTCTGCCTCTTCGGGTGAAGGAGCCCACCTCCATCTCCAGAGGAACTAAGGAGCCGACCACCAGGCCCGGAGTATCTGAGGAGGAGGGATTATTGGCCCTTGTCACTACAGTGATCCACATTAAGCCATCAGTCTGGTTGTGCGGGGTGTTGCACAACCAGTAAAGGTTAGTACAAACATAGTAAAACCGTGTATTAAGTTCCTCCAGTTGCAGTGTGGCGCAATATCTGTTTTTTCTTTTAAATACGTGACCGCAAGTCTCATAAGGAATGAATGGGGCTGAACACAGGCTTGCCGCAAGTGATCAGTTACGTGGCAGATGCGGCAAAACTGCCGGATCTGCTGCAAATGGTGAAAATTGCTGATGTGAAAGGAGCTTAGGTGAGCAGGTAAAAAGATGTACCTTCAGTACAGGTGTAACTGAGCCCCCGTATTGCCACAGAATGTAGTTTTACATAAATGTTGAAAAAAAATCCTAATATGCTAATTCAGCTCTTCTACATCTGTACTATCAACAGACTAGAACTACCTTATTTTTTCTAACCTTTTCCACATTTTGAGAAAGAAATGACAGAAACTTGTAAAATATGAATTGATTAAAACCCTCATTAAATCAGATACTGATATGGGTACCAGTATTCCACATCATAGATATATAATATATATATATATATATATATGTATATATATATATATATACAGTCATATGAAAAAGTTTGGGCACCCCTCTTAATCTTACTCAATTTTTTTGGTTTAAAATTGGGTTTTTGCAACAGCTATTTCAGTGTGATATATGTAATAACTGATGGACACAGTAATAACAGGATTAAAATGAGGTTTATTGCACTAACCAAAAATGTGAAATATGCATTATTTCAAAATTTGACAGGTGCAAAAGTATGGGCACCCTTCTGATTTTCATGATTTGAATACTCCTAACCAGTGCTTTTTTTGTAAAAAAATATTTCCAGGTGCGCATACCCGAGGCGAGAGCGGGTGGAAGGGGGAAGTGGGGGCTGCTGTCAGGCGCCGGCCGAGCTGGTCTCTCCATCCTCCATCCCTTGGTCTCTATCCTCATCCCCCTGGTCTCCCCATCCTCCATCCCCCTGCTCTCTCATCCACCTGGTCCCTCCATCCTCCAGGTCTCTCCATCCTCCATCCACCTGATCTCTCCATCCCTCTGTGCCCTCCATCCTCAATCCCTGTGATCTCTCCATCCCCCTGCTCCGAGTCCTTTCAATTCATCCTCCATCCCCCTGCTCCTTCCATCCTCTATTCCCTGCTCCTTCCATCCTCTATCCCCCTGATCTCTCCATCCTCCATCCCTCTTGACTCAATTTCTCCATACCCTGCCTGTCCTGATCTCTATCCCCCTGCATCCTCTCCCCCTGCACAGCCTGCCGCCCTCTGCACTCATCACAGTCACTGTCACTAACAGTCTGTCAGTGCTGTTGTCACATACCCTGCACTACAGCCTGCATTAGTCGTCCTCCTCCATCTTCTTTCCCTGTGGGCAAAACTCCGCCCACCTGAGTCACATGTATGTGACATCATCGCAGGTCCTCCGGCGCTGAGGGAAACTGTACTAAACACAGCCTGTGAGTGACACAGCAGGTCAGTGCTGCCTGCTCTTTAGATTTTCCGGTACGCCGTACCGGTATGTACTGCCGATCTTCAGATTTTCCGGTACGGCGTACCGGTGTGTACCCCCACAAAAAAAGCACTGCTTCTAACTACTTTTTATTGACTTACTGAAGCACTAAATTGGTTTGGTAACCTCATTGAGCTTTGTACTTCATAGCCCGGTGTATCCAATCATGAGAAAAGCTATTTCAGGTGTCCACTTGCAAGTTTTTCTCCTAGTTGCATCTTCTCTGAGGAGTGGCATCATGGGCTCCTCAAAACAGCTCTCAAATGATCTGAAAAAAAAGATTGTTCAACATAGTTGTTCAGGGGAAGGATACAAAAAGTTGTTTCAGAGATTTAACCTATCAGTTTCCACTGTGAGGAACATAGTAAGGAAATGGAAGACCACAAGGACAGTTCTTGTAAAGGCCAGAAGTGGCAGGCTAACAAAAATATCCGAAAGGCAGAGAAGAAGAATGGTGAGAACAGTCAAGAACAATCCACAGACCACCTCCATAGACATGCAGCATCATCTTGCTGCAGATGGTGTCACTGTGCATCGGTCAACAATACAGCGCACACTGCACAAGGAGAAGCTGTATGCGAGAGTGATGCGAAAGAAGCCGTTTCTGCATGCACGCCACAAACAGAGTTGCCTGAGGTATGCAAAAGCACATTAGGACAAGCCAGTTCCATTTTGGAAGAAGGTCCTGTGGACTGATGAAACAAAGATTGAGTTGTTTTGGTCATACAACAAGGCGTTATGCATGGCGCCACAAAAACACAGAATTCCAAGAAAAACACTTGCTACCCATTGTCAAATGTGGGGGTGGGTCCATCATGCTTTGGGGCTGTGTGGCCAATGATGGCACCGGGAATCTTGTTAAAGTTGAGGGTCGCATGGATTCCACTCAGTATCAGCAGATTCTTGAGTTACGCCGGGGATGGATCTTTCAGCAAGACAATGATCCAAAACACCGCTCCAAATCTTCCCAGACATTCATGCAGAGGAACAATTACAATGTTCTGGAATGGCCATCCCAGTCCTCAGACCTGAATATCATTGAACATCTGTGGGATGTTTTGAAGCGGGCAGTCCATGCTCAGCGACCATCAAACTTAACTGAACTGGAATTGTTTTGTAAAGAGGAATGGTCAAAAATACCTTCATCCAGGATCCAGGAACTCATTAACAGCTACAGGAAGCGACTAGAGGCTGTTATTTTTTGCAAAAGGTGGATCTACTAAATTTTAATGTCACTTTTCTGTTGAGGTGCCCATACTTTTGCACCTATCAAATTTTGAAATAATGCATATTTCACATTTTCGGTTAGTACAATAAACCTCATTTCAATCCTGAAATATTACTGTGTCCATCAGTTATTACATATATCACACTGAAATAGCTGGTGCAAACACCTAATTGTAAACAAAAAAAAATGAGTAAGATTAAGAGGGGTGCCCAAACTTTTTCATATGACTGTATAACTGTATATATATATATTTATATTTATATATACGGTATATATGCACAGTATATACCATATATATATATATATATATATATATATATATATATATAATTATATCTAAACTTAATTATATATTATTATAAATGGTAAATATGTCCATGAAAATTTACTTTAGTTCTATCATTTCTCTCCTATGTTTTATCTTTTACATTAAATTTACCTTGCTATAATATATCTTACGTATGTACCGTAGCAGAGCTGATTTTGCTAAGTAACTCTCCTATAATGTAAAGTTTCTCATTGTGATAAACCTTCTACCTTAGTCTTTTCTATCAACAGTCCTATAGAAACAGTCATGAAAACAGTCCTATATAATAGCATCACGAAAAACAGTCCTATGGAAAAAGGTCATGATAAACAGTCCTATGAGAAAGGGTTGTGAACAACAGTCCTATAGGAAAAGGTCATGAAAAACAGTCTTATAAAAAAAGAGTCATGACAAACAGTCCTATAGAAAAGAGCTTGTGACAAACAGTCCTATAGAAAAATGACAGAATACACATAACATTATCAATATGAGCTATTTAAATGACAAACTCATCTCTAATATAACTGGACCCCTATCAATATACATAGAAAAAATGTGAGCATGCATCATTACACCACCCCTGAAAATATCCTAGTTTTGAATACAATCTATATCCAACTCTACACCTGTCTCCCCTTAAAAAAATGATGACCCAAAGCAAGTGTCTATATGGCCTCTATAGATCTGCACAAAGTACTTGTTGCCCATTACCTTTCTTATGTGGAGCTGCCGCTATATCCCTCATTAATAATGACTTCCTCTCCATTAAATGTATAGAACAAGATAATTAAATATAACCAAAAAGCATCTAAATGAGCACTTAAGTTTTCAATTTTGTGAATTTTTCCTTTTTTTTACCTGCGCCCTTGGAGCTGTTCCCTGCCTTCTGCAGCAGCTGATGAATCCACCATGCACATTATCTCTCCCTCTGTGGTTTACGATCCAGAAACACAATTTTCTGCTTTCAAGCCTATCAAATATCAGCTATTTCCGCCGAGACATTTAGCTGATGATTCCTGCTTAATGGACTAACTCAATAGGTTCTGTTTTACTCCATATTTCAATATTAAGTGTGTGTAATTAAGGGATGGTTGTAGGACTTGCCTCATAACGTCTGCCGGCTGAAATATTACAAAAACATATTTACAAGTAAGAAAAGGTCAGTGGTAAGAAAGGTGGATGATGCGGGCAATATGGAGATGGAAAAAAAGCCACAAAGTGAACAAAATACAGGAAAATGGAACATTTCAAATAATATGTGAAAATAATATTTATTTCACTTACTAATATAATGTTAGTACTAAATCAGCACAGGTGTCGTTATTGTAAAGGGCCGTCCCCTCGCTGAGTACAGTCCAACTCACTGAGGCTAAGTGCATATATGACCTGTGCATTTTTCAGTACTTTTTTGTCTAAAAACTCATTGAAATGCATTTGTTAACGCACCCATAGACTCGTATGGGGAAATGCATGCAAACGCAGTAAAAACGCGTTGCAAAATGTGGTTGCATTTAAACACATGTGTTTTTACCCAGCGCACAGGGAAATGTTGCAAGCAACGTTTCCTGTGCGCTGGGTCAAAAACACATGCGTTCAAATGCAACCACATTTTGCAATGCATTTTTACTGCGTTTGCATGCATTTCCCCATACAAGTCTATGGGTGCGTTAACAAATGCGATTGAATGCATTTTTCAGCAAAAATGCTGTGAAAAACCCAATGTGTCCTAAACGCAGCAAAAACGTCATGTGAAAAGGCCCTGACAATATGGTGCATCCGTCCAGAGCATGACCGATAATAGTGAAAAGAAAACAAAAAGGTTCGGCCCCAAGTTGCCTTTTTGGCATAGAGTGTGCAATGTGTGATAGGGTCTTAATTGTGTGCAAATGGGAGAATAAGAGAGGGAGATGTGCTCACTAGAGATGAGCGAGTACTAAAATGCTCGGGTGCTCGATGCTCTGGCCGAGCTTCCCAAGATACTCGTTCACTTGGCCAGAGCACCGAGCCCAATGTAAGTCAATTAGTAAAAGGCTCCGTCCAAAGACTTCCGGCTATAAAACGAGTGTTTCTGGGTAAGGGCGGGAGGGTGAGCTTTTTCAAATCGTCGCAGCATACAACACCTTGCTGTGCCACCCAGAGGGACTCTAACAATCAATCTGCTCTCTGTGAGGTGCCAGATCACTGTGTGCACTAAAGGGAGCTGTGTATTTGTGTCAGAGCGATAATTATAAGCGAGGAGTCCGAGCATCTCGGCGGTACTCTGTGCTCGCTGAGCATTCCGAGTACCGGGATACTCGTGCGAGTAACGAGTAGCGCCAAGCATACTTGCTCATCCCTAGTGCTCACCTGATGGAGCTGTGAGAGGCACAACTCCTGTTAAAGCATCAAACAAGTGACTGCTGCGGCTCCACAGTATGCAGATATCAAAGGATAGGAGATAATGGGTGTAGTCCACTCTGCCACTGGTTCAAGGCCAGAGGGCGAAGACCATATAGTTTATTAAAGTCAACGTGTTTCAAAACCCACTGGTGTCTTCATCAGCACAAACCATCATTGGTTTTGAAACCAATTGATTTCTCATCAGGACAAACCATCATTGGTTTTAATCCCCACTGGTTTCTTCATCAGGACAAACCATCATTGGTTTTGTTCCCCACTGGTTTCTTCATCAGGACAAACCATCATTGGTTTTGTTCCCCACTGGTTTCTTCATCAGGACAAACCATCATTGGTTTTAATCCCCACTGGTTTCTTCATCAGGACAAACCATCATTGGTTTTGTTCCCCACTGGTTTCTTCATCAGGACAAACCATCATTGGTTTTGTTCCCCACTGGTTTCTTCATCAGGACAAACCATCATTGGTTTTAATCCCCACTGGTTTCTTCATCAGGACAAACCATCATTGGTTTTAATCCCCACTGGTTTCTTCATCAGGACAAACCATCATTGGTTTTGTTCCCCACTGGTTTCTTCATCAGGACAAACCATCATTGGTTTTGTTCCCCACTGGTTTCTTCATCAGGACAAACCATCATTGGTTTTAATCCCCACTAGTTTCTTCATCAGGACAAACCATCATTGGTTTTAATCCCCACTAGTTTCTTCATCAGGACAAACCATCATTGGTTTCGATCTCCACTGGTTTCTTCACCAGGATAAACCATCATTGGTTTGTGCTGAAAAAGAAACCAGTGAGTGTCGAAACGCATTGACTTTAATAAATTGCATGTTCTTTACTCCTTGGCCTGAACCCCATTGAATTGCCGGCAGCGTGGGCTACACACATTGCTTCCTATCCTTTGATCTCTACTTGGCATAAACGACAGAAGGATCTTGGCTCCTTACATGTGAGCAGTTAAGGATAAACTATAGAGAGGACAATTTCAACAAGTACCAGGGGGTCCCTTTATTTTCCAACAAAATGAAAGATTCCCTCCATTGTTTTTCAAAGGGACATCCCATAGCTCTGGAAACCATTCAGCCAGCACTTATCTTCATCTGGACAGTTTATTCTTTTCATGGCTTTGGGTAGCCAGGAGGAGAGAGCAGAATGGAATTTAAGATGGCAACAAAAACTGAGTAACCTTATAGCCATGAATGGGGCAAAGACTGTGAAGAATGCAATATATGTATTTACTAGTGCAATCATATAGTAAACCAATTAAACAGTACTGTTATATAGAAAATGCTAATAAATTGTACTGATATTCTATAATCATATAAAGTACCGTACTAGTATATCAAATTTGCTAATACAGCTATACTAATGTTATACACTCACATACAGTCAGTACTAGTATATGGAATATGCTAAAAAAATATACTGATATACTACACTTATATACTATTATATACTACACTTATACTACTATTATACGGAATAATATAAAAAGGTTCACTGATATTATAGACTCATACAAAGTACATATTATATGGAATATGCTATTTATTAAAATGTTCAGATATACTACATTCATATACTGTACACTACTATTATATGAAGCATGCTAATAAAGTGTACCGATATACCCCACTCATATACTGGTATTTGGTTCCTGGTATTTGGCTTTGACGAAACATGCTAATAAACTGTACGGATATACTACACTCATATACCGTACTAGTGTATGGAATTTTCTAATAAAGTTTACTGAGATATTATAGTAAAGGCAATTCATATATAATTTAATGAAAACAGTTTGATGAGAATATTAGACAATGTAGGTAAGAACAGCTGCACATGTGAAGAGATCTTGAAGGAAATTTGTCTTCTAGGAAATCTCAAGTGGCCGTGAACATCTCCTAAATATGGAAATAACAGAGAATATTCGTGCTTCAATTCCCTAAAAGTACACAAGACGGCAGAAAGTTGAGCGTGAGCCAGAGAAACAGAGCAAACTAAAATCCCACAGATCATCTGAATAATGGGATACATGATAAATGTTCATTCAGAGTTTCTCCGTCCCATGGGACCCAGACTGAACACTAGAGCTGCTCCATACTTATTACGAACTACAGGAACTCTGACTTGGGTTCTAGAGTCCCCCATGGTCACCCATATTAACTCATGTGGATAAATACTTTGTCACTTGGACGCCTAGAGAGACCTTTTCTCTTCTTCACTCAATCTAAAGTGCGGTATCAGTGACTAAATGTTTACGGTATGTCCTTCAGGGATATGTCAGGCCTCAGTATTGTTTCTACCTATACTTGGGACTGCAAAAAAAATCACTATTGAAACATACAATTTTGTTCAAAGTAATAGCAGTGTTTTCAAAAACATGAGTTAAGCCCAAAATCTTTAGAATCATTTTTATTTCTATGCATTGGGAACATTGCACACTGTTTTTTAAATCAAAACATGAAGAGAAATGCTTATAATG
The DNA here is from genome assembly GCA_033576535.1 of Allobates femoralis. Taxonomy (NCBI): domain Eukaryota; kingdom Metazoa; phylum Chordata; class Amphibia; order Anura; family Aromobatidae; genus Allobates; species Allobates femoralis. The sequence continues at coordinate 190,133,557 of JARQOC010000011.1, forward strand.
TTTAACTACTTTACAGAAAATAGCAAAAAATGGACATTGGGATGTTCAAAAAAAAAAATAGCAGTGTCTGAATTTGTCTTTATAAACTCAAAATATGTACTTTTTTAGGATTTACCATTCATGTGAATCACTGACCTAATATTTAGTTGTATAACTATAGCGTTTTAGAACTGCTTCACATCTTAGTTGCATAGAGTCAACCAACCTCTGGCACCTGTCAACTGTTATTCCAGCCCAGGATGCTTTGACTATATCCCACAATTTATTTGCAGTTGTTGGCTTTGCCTCAGAGATAGCGATTTTGATGTCTCCCCACAGGTGTTCTATTGGATTAATGTCCGGGGATTGGGCTGGTCACTCCATAGCCTTGTTTGTTAGACTGAAACCAAGATTTTTGTCGTTTACTGGTGTGTTCAGGGTTGTTGTCTCTTTAAAACATCCATTTCAAGTGCATTTCCTCTTCAGCAAAAGGCAACATGATCTCTTTAAGTTTTTTGATACAAGAAAACTGGTCCATGATCCCTAGTATGCAGTAAATATAGTAAATAGGCCTGGCACCATAGTAAGAGAAACATGCCCATTAGGGATGAGCGAGTACCGTAATATTCGGACTCGCTATACTCGCAACGAGTAGGTACCGGTACTCGGTACTTGTTGCGAGTATAGCGAGTCTGATTACTTTCGCAGTGTATCTATAGATACACTGCAAAAGTACCCTAAAAGTGAATAAAAGTTGTTAAAAATTATAAAATTACATACTCACCTATCCGACGCCTGCATCGGGACCGTCCCAGAAGACCTGCGATCACAGGACAAGGACCTGTGATTTCCAGCCAATCAGATGGCCGGTAGCGATTGGCCAATCAGATGACGACACGTCACAACCATGCGATCGCTAGCGGCCACCTGATTGGCCAGATTGTAAGGTCCTAGGTGTACTTTCAGATGTACTCAAAAGCTCTGTCACACTAAGCGAGATCGCAAGCGAGATTGTTGCTGAGTCAGAAGTTTTGTGATGCAACAGCGACCTTGCCAGCGATCTCGCTATGTTTGACACTTATCAGCAACCAGACCCCTGCTGTAAGATTTCTGGTCGTGTCAGAGTCGCCTGGACCATTTTTTGATCGTTGGGGTCCCGCTGGGCAGCATGCATTGGTGTGTTTGACAGGGACAACGACCAACGATCTCAATACTACAGGTCTGAGAAACAGGGTCCCAACGACCTTCGTATCATTCTGGATCGTTGCTGCATCGGTGGTGAGATCTGACTGTTTGGGTGTGTGCCCACATAGTGGTTTAGTGGAGGTTTAGCAGCGAAAACCGCCGGCGGTTTAGCATAGGTTTTATTTAAATTTATGTAAATCATTAGCAGCTTTAGGATTTACAAGTAACCTTATGTAATTTAGAAAACGCTGTGCACACATAGTGGGTTTATGTGAGCAGATCTGCCAGCGGTTGGGCGGTTTCCCAGTGGTTTAGCAGCATACAACATGTCAATTCTTCTCAGCGGTTTTTGAGCAGTTCCATGGACAAAATCCTCCATAGAAAACCGCCGGAAAAACCGCTGGAAAACCGCCGGAAAACCGCTGTGCACACGCTGTAAAAACCGCTGGTAAACCGCTGAGAAACCGCTGGAAAACCGCTGGTGACTTCTGAGCTCAGGAGTCTAGGCTCCTTGAATTTTCCAGTGGTTTACTGGCGATTTGAAAGTCACTAAACCACTATGTGGGCACACAGCCTTTGACATCTCACCAGCGACCACATAGCGACGCACCAGAGATCCCTACCAGGTTGTATCGTTGTCGAGATCACTGGTGCGTCGCCAAGTGGGATGGTACAGTTAGTTTGCTAAATATCTACTGCAACAACTGGTAACTTGTTTGACATGTGGTGATATAATTTATATAAAAAAAGTGAATAATCTGGTTAGTCATATTGGACTGCTATTATTTTGAACACTACTGTACATGTATATAAGTAAAGGTACTCTGTTGGCTCACCTGTCCCTCAGGATGTTGCTCAGCACTGAAATGTGCTACCTGCCTCTGGAGTAAAAGGCTAAGTTCACATCTAAGGGGACTTGTGTCTGTGTTCCTTTGCGTTTTTGCACTGCAAAAATGCATAGAAACACAAAGAAACGCATCCAAAAACGCACCCATTGGTTTCAATGCAAAACTCAATGAAAACGCAAGCAAAAACGCATGTCATTTACAGAAAACGCAAAACGCATGCGTTTTTGCAAACGCAGCCCAAAACGTTTTACATGCAACATTTTGGGCTGCGTTTGCAAAAACGCATGTTTTGCGTTTTCTGAAATTGACATGCGCTTTTGCATGCATTTTTCATTGAAATGAATGGCTGCGTATTTGGATGCATTTGCAATGCGTTTTTGGCACACATGCTGTCAAAAACGCATTGCAACCCAAACGGAAAAGAAATGCAGATGTGAAAAGGCCCAAAGACATGTGCTGGCTTTGGACTAGCATGCCAGTCATCATTTACTGTAGCCAGTGTCTAGTCATCACAGAGTTCTTAAATACACTTACCCATCACTCAATACCCAATAATAGGCAAGTTTATTCAATTCTTGTAGTTATGCTATTCCACTTTTTTTTTGGCTAGTTGTCTTGACTTCCGCTACTTGTTCTCTGTCCATCCTGACCTCCACATGCCCTGACCTGTGCTTGTCCTTCTATCCACACATCAATCAGCTTTAATATAAATTTTTTTGGTAGCCCCATTCAGTACTAAGTCTATCTGTGTATTTTTTGTATTTACAGTATTATTTTTTATTTGCAGGATACAAACAAATATCACTAATAGAGAAAAACTTTTGGAACTCTCTAAAAACTTTGACCACCTTCTTATTTGTAACTAACAAGAAGCAAACTTGCATATCAGATGTGGTATTGCACTCAACCCTTAATCCTCTACCTTTCCTCAAAAGTTTATTTCCTCACTGTACTAATTGCTCTTGTAAGAAAAGACCAAAATATTTTAATAACAGAATGATTGGGTGTCATGCATTTTTAATCATGACATTATACTGAAGAAAGATCCTAAAAACTATCCAGAAACAGCAATTATCCAGTTTATCTAATTGAGTTCATTTGCAGATGTCTAATTACACTAATGGACTGCAACAACTGTTTTTTTTTTTTCATTTTTTCTCCTGTGTCTGGAAATTATTATTTAATCACATTTAAGCTCTAATAACTTATATTAGCTAACAAGCAAAATGTCACTGCCTGGCTTATTGGCAGCAACGTCCATGATGCCTGTTTCTACAGCAGCACCTGAAAAAGATTAGGAAAATGAATATGTTGCTGACTGGTATAGTCTGTAATGGTTTGATTATGGGATAGTGTCCACTTACATAGTATGTGATATTAAGAATTTTCCTTTAACTGGCATAAATGAGGTCCCCCATTACTATCCCTTTTACTTGAAACTATAATGTCTGTGATAAGCCTTCATACCTGTCAGTTTCTGGATAACCCTGCTTGTACTGTAAGATTAATTAATGTACCGTATATCTTGTCAAATATAATTCCCATGAATGCAACTTCAAAAGTAATTTCCATAAATTGGCATAATTGAAGGGCCCATTACTGTTCCTTTTAGTTGAATGTAAAAAACCATAAGATCAATTATTATTGAAATTGCAATGTTTAAAATATATAAGCACATTTTATCCTTCTAGAAGTTTTGGGTTCTTTGTTGCAATGATGAATGTAAATGTCTAGTTTCAAGTGTATTTCCACTTTTATTTGATTCTTTAAGCATCAGTGTTTAATTGTTGTTTGTTCAGTTTAGCAAAATAGTCATGGAACCTGCAGTTTAGGCTGGTAATATTAATAAATACATCTGAAACACATAGAAGGATAAAATTTGCTCACATATTTCAAACATTACAATTCTAATAATGGTTCTTACAGTTTTACGCATTCAACTAAAAGGAACAGTAATGGGCACCTCATTTATGCAAAGTTAATGGTAAATTGCTTTAGAAGTTGCATTCATGTGAAATATATTTGATAATAAAAGCATTTTTCATTCATTTTAAAGTACAAACAGGGTTATCCAGAAACTGACAGTTATGGAGGCTCATCACAGGCATTATAGTTTCAAGTAAAAGGGACAGAAGTAGGGACCTCGTTTGTGCAAGTTTGTGGAAATTTTGGAAATTTCCTAATGTCACATACTATATAAGTAGATACTATCCCATAATCAAACCATTGCAGACTATATCAGGAATCTAGGGTCCCCCAGATGTCCCCCCCTCTTGATCTACACAATGATATCTGCAATTTGCTACAGGAAAGTCTTAAAATGTAAGTTGAAGGTTTAAAGAAAAATACCCCCGCCAAATATTACTACTGTAGTGGCATTAAGTCACAACTCTCAGTGTGTCCAACATACATAGTTTCTGGTAGTGCTTTGGCAATTGGTAACACAGCACAGTGTCAGCTGGATCAAAAGCATGAAAGTATGCAATGTCACTAACATTGCTCCCTATCTGCCTGCAGTTGCCATTGACAGTACGATACTAGTGCACAAATAGACCAGGGAGAAGCGTCAAATAAGGTTAGGTGATGGATTGTTATTTCAAGTCTGCAAATTTTGGATTTGCCTAGAATCACTGACTTTATTTAAGACATCCCCCTTGGCAGCAGAGAGGATAGCAAACCTTATTTAAAAGCAGGAGTGCTGCATAGTGTGCACTTTTTCTTCTATCAATGCCATCATTATGCTGGAGTCTATGATAATATAATCAGGGGCGTAACTACAACAGGTGCAGGGGTTGCAATTGCACCCGGAGCCTGGAACCTAGGGGACCCCATAAGTCCCTTTGGCCTATAGAAAAAGACTTATGCTATCAAAGATTTGCAATAATTGGGGGCCCCGTTGGAGCTTTCACATCGGGGACCATGAGCTTCAAATAACGCCAATTAATATTATGATGATAATAATAATAATAATTATAAGCAATGAAGAAATTGTTGAGTGATCATTTCATAAAAGCAAGCAATTCCCAGCCAATGGTTTTTAGGTCCTAGAACTAAAAGTCCAAAACAGGACAGCAGCTCCCAGTGCTAACGGGAGAAAATTTGTGATGAACAGTTTGGGATGCACAAAGTAGGTGACAGGTTCACTTTTAATCTGTGAAAGAAAGAATGCGCATATAGGGTCTTATCTCAATTAAAAACTCTCACTTGTCGATGTGGAATTGCTCACCTTAGTCAGTTGTGAAACCCACAACTGGTAGAATAGCGTACAGGCAGCTGCTGCAGGGACCGCACTCTCAACGGTGACCGTGGTCGTAATACAGAATCCTGGACAAAGTGCTTCGGTGTCTGCGCTGCTGCTCCAAAGCCAAAGAAACACAGACACGGGAATGTCTGGTACAGCTACAGCCTTTATTTTCCTCCTACGCGTTTCGGAGCCTCCTCCCGAGCTCCTTCCTCAGGGAACATCCTGTTTGTCCAGGATTCTGTAGGTTCACTTTTAAGTCAGTGAGTAATTACGGCACCAACTTTTTCTTACAAAAAAAAGAAGCTTTGAGGAAAGTCTTAATAGAAGTAACATCTGGGCATACTTGTAGTATCAATGACTAGAAGTTAGTGGGTGTGACCATCTTAGTTGGTGGGTGTGAAGTGCACCTCGGTGGGTGTGGCTCGACATCTCCTTCCACATGCTAGCTTTCATGTAACGGACACCATCCCAGCCTACTTGTCATTGATCATCGCATATGTCACCTGAGCAGTCACCTGCTCACTTGTCAGTTGTCACCCTGGTCGGAGGAGGAGAGAACCAGAGCTAGAATAATGTTGCCCAGCTTAGTGAGTAGACATGACCAATTAACGAGCACAACCCGGTGTCTCTCACATGCCTATGGAAGCATGCTCACCTTACAGTGTTTGGGGGTTCAGTCATGGGGCGGGGGGCATGGGGCGTGCTGACCAAGCTCATTTAGCAGAAACAAACGGATGAAGGGTGGTAAATGGGATGAGGGTGCAGAAAGAGGTTCCGGACCACACCCACCAATGCTGGCATCATGCCCTCCAACTAAGCTGGTCACGCTGCTAATTTCCGGTCTCTGATACTACAAGCATGCCTAATGTCTGTGAGGGGGATGAAGAAACAAGACAACTGTGGTCATTCATATTGGTAGACATTGAATAGTTCAGCAGTAGTGTGCAGGATTAACTACTGCCCCATTCAAACAGATCACATGGGATGCTTATTGTCATAAGTGAAGTCCATGTGGGTCTCCTAGATATGTGTTCATTTTTGTTCATGGTCCAACCCATTTAGAGGGAACCTGTGAGCTAATGTATACATGTATCAGCCTATGGAAATAGTATTACAGTATTACATACCTATGTTTGTGTCTGAAACAATGCAGCATTTCACAGACAAAACCTGATTTTAATAGCTGCCAGGGGCTGAGCTATTGACCAGTGAGTGCAAGTGAGTACCCAACAGCTTCTCCCACCTGCTGACTGTGATGGACAAGCCTCTGCCTTTGTGCGGCAAAAAAAACTTTACATGTAAAATCTACATCATGATTTCCCTTCTAAAAAGTGCACCCAATGGGCGAGATAATCAAAAACTGTCCAATAGCAAAACTGGCTTAGTTGCCCATAGCAACCAATCAAAATTCAGCTTTCACTTTTCATTCTGCTCAGGTAAAATTAAAGTTACACTCTGATTGGTTGCTCTGGGAAACTAAGCCGTTTTGCTATTAGACAGTTTTTGAATATTAGCATGCCTCCTCTAACTTCCCACCCTCCACCTGTCTCCCCTCCGTCCCACTGACTGACTGAGCCCTCACTCTTTCGGGTCCACCCACCATCCCTGGGACCGGTTGTGTTGGGTGCTTTCGTGGGTGTCCCAGACTTATCATTCCATTTCCTGAGAGCAGGAATACCACACCCATGGGATGGGTGCAGGACTCCTTTGTGGCGACCAGACTGCAGGGGCGCCATATATACAATGAAGATGCCTGTATGATGTATACACAATGGCGATGGCTGCAGGCTGTATAGAAAATGGAGGCAGCTGTGGGCAGTATGCACAGTAGAAATGGATGTGAATTGTATGCACAATAGAGATGGCTGCAGGCTGTATGCACAATAAATGGCTGCTGGCTATATGCCCAATGAATGGCTGCTGGTTGTATTTACAATAGGCGGCTGCTGGCTGTATGCACAATACAGATGGCTGCTGGCCGCATATTCAATAGACAGCTGCTGGCCATATTCTCAATAGACAGCTGCCGTCCACATGCTAAATAGACAGCTCCTGGCCATATGCACAATAGACGGCTGCTGGCCATATACATAATAGAAGACTGCTGGTCATATACACAATAGACAGCTGCTGCCGTTTGAACAATAGATGGCTATTGGCTCTATATCTTGTATACACAGCACTATATTGTAGACTTAGATCCACACTATGTACATATAGTATATACAAACACTGTAACACAGGATGTATGTGGACCTGTAAATACATTATAGTGCTGTATAGAGACAGACAGACATACATCCACCACACTCACCAGATATGGGCAGGGCACCAACACCAATGTTCAAATCCTGCTGGCATGCTGTGCAGTCACCAGTGACTTCCTGTTTCTACTGCACATGACAGGCTATTGAGTGCATGTGCAGTACCAAGCTGGTCGAGTCTGACATCACTGAAGATGTCAGTCTTGGAAAGCCGAGCACTCTCTGCTTTGGCGACCGTTAGTGGCAATTGACAGATGAGGGGGCTCATTGAAGAGATGAAGGGCAGGGGACAGATTGGGGCACCAGGTTAATGAAGCGCTAATCATTTACCCTGGCGCCCATGCCCCAATCTCCTCCAGGCCCTTCACAGGAGTCAGAGCAGCAATGCCCTGAAGGCAGCCCTGCATACGATGTTTTTCATAAACGGTGTGCGCACATGACCTAAATGATAAATAACTGTAGTACCTACTAGTGGGGTGGGAAGGTTAGTAACTTACAGTGTTAATATTGTGTTCAATATATAAATATAAACATATATATAAATAATATGAAACACTAGTCTGTAATCTATGAACCCCGGTTTCCTTACTTGGAGGAATTATAGGGTAGACCTTCTCTTTTTATGTATTATAGGCGCTGGTATGTACCTTTGATTAATGGGGGTCCGAGTGCCAAGACCCTCCACTGATCAGTCAAATCACTGCACAGAAATGCACAGCTACTTCATGAGCTCTTTACAGAGCGTTATGCAGGCTCAAAAATAAGTCTACAACTCTTGCAACATTCAATGGACCCATAGACTTAAGGCCCCGTCACACACTACAATGTCCCAGTGATCCCACCAATGATGTGGATCGCTGGGACATCGTTATCTGATGAGCTATCTGATAAGTTAAATGGTGAGCTATCAAACAGGCAGAATCAAAAGCGATCAGGACCAGCGAGAACGCTGGTAACCAGGGTAAACAGTGGGTAACTAAGCAGAGTGCGGCGCTTAGTTACCTGCTGTTTAACCTGGTTACCTGCTCCCAGTGCTTGCTGTGCGGCGCTGGGAGATCGTTCATCATTTGTCTCCCGCTGTCACACGCGTTGATGCTGACTGCCCTGCGGGAGACCAACGATTAATTTATGGTCCAGGTCATTTACCAACGACGAACGACCTCATCGTTGGTCAATGTCACACGCAACGATGTTGTCTCGACATCGCTGCAACATCACCAAACCAGTGACGTTGCAGCGATATCGTTAACGATATTGTAGTGTGTGATGGGGCCTTAACCCAGTTCTGTGCTAGCAGACCATGCAACAGCTACACATTTTACATTAATGTTTAAACCAATTGGTTTTGGTCCAAGGACCTTGTCTCCCGCTGATCACCTGCAGATATTAGTCCCTTTAATATTTAAAAAACTGTACAAAATGATAGTTACTCTATAAATACTAGCAGATGCCGTTTATTTTGCTGTGTTACAGTTAACCAGCATATTTTATAGCAGGAATGCAAGCGTTAAAATAAAATCTCTGCCTGTATACAGCTGTCTAATATTTTAGAGTGATTGTTCTTATAAACAGAATTTGGAACATTTAATTGAATCTGGCTATGGCCACCTAATCACTTAGATACATCACAGAGGTTATTTTTGTATTGTGTGCCTTATTCTTCTGTGGGATAGAGGAAATTAAACTTGACAATTTGTTGCAACCAAAAAGTGGTCAGACGCTGTGTAAGACAAAAAACATAAATAATGATAATCAGCAAAATAATGTCAAGGCAATAAAATTCATAACATAATACAACATAAAATAATATAGCATAGCACAACATACTGTAACTAAATGTAACATACATTGCTTCCCGGAAAATAAGACCAAGCTTGAAAAAAGCGCTAGCAGAATTTTTGTGGCTTTTTGCATTATGCTTAAAATATAAGCCCTACTCAAAAAATAACCAATAGTATCCTGAAATAGGGCTTGGGCAGCCCTTTAACAATATATAGCTTTTATTGCTGCATTGGGTGGCAGCTGTATGGGGTCCGGCAGTCGCGACTTGGGGTGAGGCAGAGTTTCAGCAACGAGCAGCCCTTGGTTTGCAATACTCACCCTGGCCAGCTTCCCAGTGCAACAGTTCAGTTCACAATTGTCCTCGGGGAGGGCCAAAGAAGACAATGAAAATAAGATGCTTTGCTGTTCTTTATTGAAACAATCTTGTGAAACATGGGCATACAACTTGTTACTTTCTTTGGACAGTTACTTAAACAAAATGTTGTACAGACTGATTCCGCCGTCTTGGCAACGCTACACTGTTGCACTCTGTGTCTAACATCACGGTGGTTCACCGTAAACTAATGTAGTCCCACTTGACTCCAGCCCTTCTCCACCTACAGGGTTACCTTTCAGATAAACAGTCAGGACAACTGCTGGACAAAGTTCTTTTACCACTAACACAGTGCTGACCCATAAACTGAGTCTATGTTGGAGTCAGCCAACCTGGTATCATTGGAGTAAGCAGTTTCCATGGAAGACCTCCTTGAAGATGGGGAAGAGTTCCAACGTAGAAAGGGTAGAACCCACACAGATCCTGGAACAATGTCCCAACTCCAGTATTCCAGCTCCGGGGTGATTCAGAAGGTCCAGCCAAATTTCTTGCTGGGCTTCTCAACACAGCACCCAATCTTCACCTTGCTTCACTCTAGGAGAATCTCCTGTTTGCACAAGCATGCAGGCTTGTTTTCTTACTAAAGCTCCACCCCAATGGGAGTGCAAATTAACTACTCCAGTTAGCCCTAGCTAGCCCAAAATACCAGGAAAGCACAAATATTATACACAGTAACAAGATACAGCAAAACAGTACTACAAAATATACAATATCCTCCAGGGAAAGGGGGCCTATACCCCCCCCCCACAGCTGTACTTTGCCCCGTTGTGTTGCTGTAAGCCTTGGAAAATTTATAGTCACGTGCCAGATAGTCAAATGTATGTTAATGAGAAATTAATTGTACATGACACTCTTTGATCACTATGGCCCAGATTTATCAAGACTGGTAATTTTGTCACTGGTCATGAGAAAGCATGGTGGAGTCAGATGTTGATGATTCATGAAGAGGTGGAAATACTGACTTCTGTGTGCAATGTTTGATATCTTATTCAAGTCAGGGATTGTAGGAACACTTTGTCTTGAATCTGTGCAGGCACGCCATATTTCTGCCCCAGTTTGGCTCATTTTGAGTTACCCTAAAAATTTGCAGCTTTTTAAAGCTTTTCTGCCATTTTGAGGATTTGATGAATAAGGACCTATATGTCTGGAGAAATAAGATGTGGCGTCATGCCGGGCAGGCCGCCACCAGGGTACTGCACTTCTCCATTAGAGGGAGAGTTGTGCCTCTGCTCTTCAAGTGCTGGGATGGCACAGTTGAGCTTCATACACACACACACACACACACAACACTTAGGACCCCGGGACAGGTGGGTGGACAAAATGGGAGGATCTCAGCGTATCCGGGAGGGAAAAAGGAGCAGGAGTAGAAGTAGAGAGGAGTAGAGTGGAAGAGAGGAAGAGAGAGAGAGGTGGAGAGACGAGTGAAGCAGTGAGGAGGTGTTGGCTTCATGGGCTTGAGCACGACCACGCTTGCCCCGGGAGGGAACGACCAACAGGTGAGGCGGAAGGACAGGGCTCTCAAGGAACGGAACGAGCTGTAGCTCGTCGTACACCCATATCTGGTGAGAAAACAGAGAGGCTGGTGGACAACACAGGGAATCAGCCATGAAAACGGCGCGGATGATGTATGTCCGACCTGTTGAAACCGGAGGACCCAAGTTCCTAATGGGAGCTGTGGCCGAACACCCGGCAGAACTTGGAGAAGGCTGGGAAACTAGGGAGCAGTACCAGGGATCGGTACAACTGAGCACCTGTGGCTGACGGTACCTGAGCTCTGTGTGCGGAGGCGCTGAGAGGAGCGGAAAAGACTAGCTTATAGTGCTGAGAGACCACCAGAGAAAAGAACACCCAGAAAAGAGAAAGAAAGAGACAACCAGAGAGAGAGAGAGAGAGACAGACAGGAACACTTAAAGAGGCTAGACTGCACTGTCCCAGTTCTGGAGACAACGCTGAACCAGAGCTTGGCAAAGGGAATCACCCGGCAGCCATGCTGAAACAACTAAGTAAAAGTAAAGGAACTCCAGCAGTGGCATGTGAGACTTTTCTTAGCGGTGACCACTGGCCACAGAGGCCGCATAAAATACCGCGGTGCTGATGACCTATCCAACATCTGTCAAGGTGCGAACTGACTTCTCCTTCCTGCTGTCCTGGGGACTGTGCTCCACCTGCGGGAAGCAAAACCATCAAAGCTGCCAGTCATGGGCCCCAGAGGCTATGAAGCAGTGGCGGCCGCTCATGACCGCGCACCGAAGGTGGCCTCACGAATATCCCTTTTCCTTGTCATTCCTGTCAATCCCCCTTTTTTAAATGACACCTCCAGGTTCACGGGACCGGGTCTCGACCTCCGTCCATCCCCGTGAAAAGAATCGAGAAGGACATCTGCTGCCCGGTTCCGTGTACCCTCGGCCCTGGAGTGGGCGTGTCAACTACTCAAAACCGTATTAATATATATCCAATCTCTGTATATATATATATATATATATATATGGGTTGAGTGCACAATCTGGCTAATGGTTGGAACCTTTCTCTTTTAGTCTATAGATTGTTCTTGGTCTCGATATCTGGTAATAACACAATATATTGATATAACCCTTTCTCTGGAATTGTATTGAACTTCTTTAAAACTATTTTAAAAACAACTACTCAAGCCGTAATTAACCACTTCTGCCTTCTGAGGGGAGAAAAGAATGACATGGTAGCTCCTCATACCTAAAGAGAAGATGAATATAGGACTGCGTTTGGACTAGAACAGTTAGGTATGAGCTTGGCATGTCAGTCGCAATGCCATATCGGATGAAAGCAGACAAGATGGGGTGTAATGGTACGTGTCCAGGTCATAGTGAGAAACATTCAGAAGAGAAAGAGAACCAAATCTGGAACTGTGTTGCCATATCCAAAACTGTTGCAATTTATGATATAAGAAACTAAAGTAACAGCTAGTGGTGGTGATTTAATGATGGAAAACAGGTTCCCTTTAAATATCCTAAAACTAATGGATAATAACATGTTTAATCTTGCAGGGAGCAATTCCGGATCAGCAACGATGAACAAACAGAAGACTTTCCCTTCCCGATTAGTACCTATCCAGTAGCAGACACATTAATGTCTGTCAGATGTGTAATGACCCAGTGTATTAATTGTGCCGTGTACAGTCTAGTTATTAGTGAGAACTACGTGGAGAGCAATTGTAACCAGACCTACTGGAGTTGGTGCAGAAAGCATGAAGCTTATGTGCTCTAATGTGACCATACAAGATATTCCATCTGCCATACAGATAGCTGCAAGGTTCAAGGGGTAGCACGTTTTATGGAAGAAAGCTGTATTGTGTTTCTGTATAATGTATGCTGTAATTAAGTTACGCATAGCAGCGTTATAGGAATGTAAATGTAAGGTATAGTAATTTATAAGATGTAGAAGTGTGGATTATGTAATGTATATGTATTAGGCTAAGGTATAAAGCATAGTAGTGTTGGTAAGTGACCCACCCCGTGGGGGCCGTGGGGTACTCAGGAGGCGGGTCTGACAATGCTGTCCAGGGAATGGGATGTCACAGTGGTGCGACCCCGTCCGTGACCCCGGAGCGGTCCATAAAAAGGGTGGAAGTTCATGGAATAGGGGTTTTTATAGGGATTTGGAGCTGGTTGTCGTGATGCCAACCGTGGTGTTTGGCTATAAATGGCCGAAGCTGTGGTGCGGGACCTCTGGGGATGATGGGATGGCAACCATGATGGTTTCGCTCCCCATGGTTGAAACAGTTCCCCAAGGCATCCGGGGTAGAGGTATTGGTGATGAAGGGCCAGTGGGGCTGATCTGACTGGAGAGAGGGATCGGAGCACCACGCAGGCCGGACCTTGCGGCCTGCGCGGCTTACCAGTCTACCGCTCCTCAGGCGGGAAATTAACAGTCACACACGGGTCTGAGTTCCAAACCCGGTTTACGTAGCTTTTTCTCTGCTAGCACCACAGGGTACAATTTTGATTCAGTTGCAATCCGGATAGTCCTCAGCAATCATGATAGCTTGTCCAAGACACCCCTTTTTGTGTTCTTTCCCTCTTGGGCTGTTCTCTCAGCGCTGCCTGTTTGTCTAACTCCTGCTCATGCCTCCGCACACAGTGCCCCGATCCAGCAGCCACGGGTCCTGTTGGGCGACCAGTACCAAGTCCCCTGACCCTAGAATTGCTACCTTCTCGGCGGATGTGTCAGGAGTCGGCCACAGCTCCTCTAGATCTCATGGCCTCCGGTTACGAGGTTGGATCGTTGAGTCTGCTCATCACCTTCAGGGCCGGTCCCCTGGTTCTCAACCTGCCCTTCCACTTCACTTCAGATTTGGGCGCACGGGTGGATCACTCACAGCCCATGACCCTAGGGCTCCCTCTGCCTCACTGCAGTCTGCTGTTCTGGGACCCAGGACGAGTCTCATCTCCGCTAAAGTCCTCCGGGACCTTCTCCTTTCAGTGCTCCCACATTCTCCTCTCTCTTCTGACTGTCTCCACACCTACTACCTGACTACTTCCTGTTCTCTTTACTTTTCTACTTCCTGACTGCTTCCCTACTAACTTCCCACCCTCCACCTTTCCCCCCGCCGCCCCAATGACTACCTGGGCCACTATCGGGTCCGCCCGCAGTCCCTGGGACCTGGTGTATTGGGTGCCCAGCGTTACCATCCCGTTTACTGAGAACAGGAATACCACAATTGGATTGGGTGAAGTCTCCCTCTGTGGCGACCAGACCGCAGGGGCACCACATAAGCTATTTCTATGTTTGCATACAAGTAGGTGATAGGTTAAGTCTTCGCAGCAATGGACTGCAGGGACAGAGAGAGTTAACAGTTAGGATTAACCCACAGTGGTAGGGGCTGGAGAGCTAAGAAAGAGACTTTTTATAATTTAAAATGGAGTTCCCATCCCATGGGATCACACTTTAGGCCCCGTTACACGGCGCGACATCGTTAACGATATCGCTGATACGTCACGGGTTTGGAGTCCTTCCAGCGACATCGTTACGACCTCGTTGCGTGTAATTCTGCAAAGTTGTAACGAAAAATCGGTGGATCGTTGCTCGCAGGTTTGAGAACATGTTCTCAAATCACACAATCAACGATTAGCCAACCTGGTATATCGTTCTGTGTGACACCGCGATAACAATGTCGTTGCGACTTCGCCCATTCACAGCAATGAGCAGGGATCATTCGCTGGGTTGTGTGAACGATATCTGCTCACAACATCGTTGGTGCGTCATCCACGATATCTAGACGTGACATCTCAACAACGATGTCAAAACGATGTCTGAAACGACCGTGAGCCCACGAGATCGTTGCTGACATCGTTCCAACGTCGTGCCGTGTAACGGGGCCTTTTGATTAAGAACTTAGTTGTTTAAACCACGTAATGAGGTAGATTCCCTCGGAATCCTTACCTTTTTCTTTTTTTCATTTTAATAGCATGTAATAAAGTGATTTCTTAAATAAATTTTTCCTTTGGACATGCTGCCGGATGCTCCCTCATTTTGCATGTCAATACAATCAGGATTTTATTAACAGGAGATTATCACTGCCTGACTACATCTCACACACAGACCAGTTAGGCTAATGTGTATAACTCTACCCCACACTGATTGGCAGTTTTCTCATAATATACATTGTACACAGAAACTGCCAATCAAGGGAGTGGGTGGCGTTATACACAGCCTTGAAGCCTGCACCAGACCTCAGGACAGACCCCATACTGCAGAGCAAAGACCTGACCTCATACTGCAGACTCCATACTGCATACTCGAAAATGCAGACCCTGCAGACCCCTGACCAGAGCCTGTTGTGCAAACCACAGACCAGACACCAGACTGTAGACACCATACTGCTGACCCCATATCAAACCCCAGACCAGATTCCATACTGCAGACTCCAGACGAGACTCCATACTGTAGACTCCAGACAAGACTCCACACTGAATAGCCCAGACCAGACCCCATACTGCACACCCCAGACTGCAGACCACTGAGCAGACCACAGACCAAACCCCATTGTGCAGACCACAAATCAGACACCAGACTGCAGACCTCATACTGCTGACCCCATGCATCATCACCAGACCAGACACCATACCAAACTCCATACTGCAGACCCCAGACAAGAATCCACATTACAGACCCAGACAAGACCCCATACTGCATAAAGTTACTGTTATTTGGCACAACGTTGGAATGATGTCCGCAACGATCTCGTGGGCGCGGTCGTTTGTGACATCATTTCAACATGGCTGGTGAGATGTCAGCCGTCTAGATATCGTGGACAACTCACCAACAATGTTGTTAGCAGGTATTGTTCGCAAACCCCGTGAAAGATCCTTGCTCATTGCTGTGAATGGGCGAAGTCGTCCATGACATCGCTATCGCGGTGTCACACAGAACGATGAAACCAGATCGCTTGAACAACATCGTAGGGTTCTTGAGCATGTTCATAAAGCTGTCAACTCCAACTTGACTAATTATTGTATTTGAATTGTTCGGTTACACGCAACGACACACTAATGATGCTGTTTCATCGTTGAACACGTCACTTTTGAGCGATGCCGTGCCTTGTAACGGTACCTTATTGCAGACCCCAGGCCAAACTCCACATTGCATACCCCAGATTAGATCCCACACTGCAGACCCCAGAACAGACTCCATACTGCAGATCCCAGATTGCAGTCCCCAGACCAGACTACAGGCTGCAAACCTCAGACCAGACTCCACACTTCAGACCCCAGAGCAGACCCCATACTGCAGACCCCAGACCAGACTCCATACTGCAGACTCAAGACCAGACCACAGACCAGACTCCATACTGCAGACGCCAGACCAGATCCCAGACTACAGATCCCTGACCAGATCACAGACTGCAGATCCCTGACCAGACCACAGACAGCAGATCCCTGACCACAACTGCAGATCCCAGACCAGACCACAACTGCAGATCCCAGACCAGACCACAACTGCAGATCCCAGACCAGACCACAACTGCAGATCCCAGACCAGACCACAACTGCAGACCCCAGACCAAACTACAGGCTGCAAACCCCAGACCAGACTCCACACTTCAGAACCCAGACCAAACTCCACATTACAGATCCCAGAGGAGACCCAAATACTGCAGACCCCAGACCAGACTCCTCTTGCAGGCCTCAGACTGAACTCTACATTACAGACCCCAGACCAGACACCATACTGCAGACTCAAGACCAGACCACAGACCAGATCACAGACTGCAGAAACCAGACCAGATCACAGACTGCAGATCCCTGACCAGACCACAACTGCAGATCCCAGACCAGACCACAACTGCAGATCCCAGACCAGACCACAACTGCAGATCCCTGACCAGACCACAACTGCAGATCCCTGACCAGACCACAACTGCAGATCCCTGACCAGACCACAACTGCAGATCCCAGACCAGACCACAACTGCAGATCCCAAGCCAGACCACAACTGCAGACCCCAGACCAGACCACAACTGCAGATTCCAGACTAGACCACAACTGCACATCCCAGACCAGACAACAACTGCAGATCCCAGACCAGACCACAACTGCATATCCCAGACCAAACTGCAGACTGCAAACCCCAGACCAAACTCCACATTACAGACGCCAGAGCAGACCCCAGACCAGACTCCATACTGCAGACGCCAGACCACAGACTACAGATCCCTGATCAGACCACAGACTGCAGATCCCTGACAAGACCACAACTGCAGATCCCAGACCCAAAACCAGACCACAGACCAGATCACAGACTGCAGACCCCAGATCAGATCACAGACTGCAGACCCCTGACCAGATCACAGACTCTAGATCCCAGATCAGACCACAACTGCAGATCCCAAACCACAACTGCAGATCCAAGACCAGACCACAACTGCAGATCCATGACCAGACCACAACTACAGATCCCTGACCAGACCACAACTGCAGATCCCAAGCCAGACCACAACTGCAGACCCCAAACCAGACCACAACTTCAGACTCCAGACCAGACCACAACTGCAGATCCCAGACCAGAACACAACTGCAGATCCCTGACCAGACCACAACTGCAGATCCCAGACTAGACCACAGCTGCAGACCCCAGACCAGACCACAACTGCAGATCACAGACCAGACCACAACTGCAGATCCCAGACCAAACTACAGGCTGCAAACCCCAGACCAGACTCCACACTTCAGACCCCAGACCAAACTCCACATTACAAACCCCAGAGGAGATCCCATACTGCAGACCCCAGACCAGACTCCTCTTGCAGGCCTCAGACCAAGCAGCATCAAAAAAGACTTACCATCAATGCCAAAAACAAAAACCAATACTGCACTTGCAGGATGCAGTCAGACCCCACTATGTCTTGCCATGCAAGAGATGGAGTCTCCCACCCCTCTCTGGGCCCTGCACACATATAGCCTCGTCGCCTTCAGTCCATTTCAGACACTGGTCTTGCTGGCTCCTGTTTACTAGTAAGTATACACACTAGTCAGGTTTTTAATACAACAGTTAGGACCGCGTCAGAGATGGGTACACTTTGAAGTTAGTGACGTGGCTTGAAGTAACTTTTTTGGCGCAAAAAAACGGATGGACTAAGTACCCTGTATTTGTTATACTGCACTTGCATTTTAATACTTTTACTGCAGTGTACTGTTGTTTTTGGGCGCATTTAGCTTTTTGTCTCCAAATATGCTGGCGGTGTGAACATGTTCCTACAGACTTGTTCTCCATGTGTGCAGGACTCATCTGTTTTCTAGACCCCACTATGTGTAGCAAGCCCAGGTGCAGGCTAATAAATCACCTCAACCTACAACAAGGTGTGGGAGGCGACTTGCCATGCACACAATGGGCCTGCATAGGACACCATTCACACTGATACATATGATGCAGAGTGTCTGAAAGCTACCCAACCGCTCTGCTGCCTGAGCAAATGGGCCGCACAGTACAATGCCTCTGCACCACTAGATTAATGGCGCCCCATGGGGCCCAACTACACCCTGAATTGAATAAAAAAGTGCAGAAAAGTTTTTTATATATGATGAACAAAAAACTTTTATAAATGGGATATTGGTTCATGACCACAACTGCAGATCCCAGACCAGACCACAACTGCAGATCCCAGACTAGACCACAACTGCTGAGCCCAGACCAGACCACAACTGCAGATCCCAGACCAGACCACAACTGCAGATCCTAGACCACCAGACCACAACTGCAGATCCCTGACCAGACCACAACTGCAGATCCCAGACCAGACCACAACTGCAGATCCCAGACCAGACCACAACTGCAGATCCCAGACCAAACCACAACTGCAGATCTCTGACCAGACCACAACTGCAGATCCCAGACCAGACCATAACTGCAGATCCCAGACCAGACCACAACTGCAGATCCCAGACAAAACTCCACAGTCCAGACCCGGCCTAGATCATGCTACATTACACTGTGTTCCAAATTATTATGCAAATGTTCTTTTTTTCTGATTTTCCTAAATGGTCAGTGCAAATGACGATCAGTGTAATAAAAGTCATCACCCGTTAGAGTATACATCAAATTTTATTGAAGAAACCTCCCGATGATAGCAGTATAATCTTCAAAATTAAAAAACTCTAAATGCACTGTTCCAAATTATTATGCAAATGGAGTCTGTGGAGCCTCAATTAAGAGTCTCAAACACTAGCCAGATATCCCTCCAGGGAATCCCTGAGATCAGTTAGTGCTTTGTGATGTTGGTCTACCAGGCATTGCTCCCACCTAGCCAGAATCCTATTCCACACTGATGAGGGGCAATACTCCGAAACAGCTGTCTGTGGATGGATACCTGGCTCTGTTAATTCGCTTGTCATATCCTTAACTCGTAACTGAGTGGGTTATTGACTAAAAGGGCCACTTAATATGGTGGTTATGGTGGTCTCCGCAAGGATCCATCCCAGGGCTAGGTCCTTTCCTGGAGGGATATCTGGCTAGTCCTGTGTTTGAGACTCTTAATCGAGGCTCCACAGACTCTATTTGCATATTCAAATTTCCAGGGGGCAACGCATCATGGATTTCACTGTGTTTGAGCGCTTCAGCTGGCTGCCCACAGTGTTTTCCTTGACTGGTCTCCCTGAGATCGGTGAATGCTTTGTGATGTTCCAAATTATTAGGCACAGTTGAGTTTCTAAACATTTGATATGTTTGAAAGAACTGAAAATGCTCATTTGTTGAATTTGCAGCATTAACAGGTCACATTCACTGAAATAAAAAGCTATTTAACTCCAAAATATCCTAACAGCAATATGTAATGTTTTCATCCCTTGTCCAAGGCATTGCACGATTTGTTGCTTTTCGGCAGCAGAGACATCCTTTTTGTTTTCCATGTTACTTGAAAAGTGTGATGGTGGTTTTACACGTTGTGATATCGGCGTCCAACTCCAACCAAAAGTCACGTGGTTCGTGAGTTGGACCCGATATCGTTCGCGCGTTGTACGGTGTGAACATCCGATACGATGCAGGAACGATGGCAAACCGATATCGGGGGTCGAATGAGCGTGCTATTCAACAGCCCAATATCAGATGCCGGTTGGAGCCGGATGGTCCCGTGTGACAGCCCAACTCCGATGTGTACTGCCACGTCACCCATTCACTCCCATGTTAAGTGTCCGTTCCTGCGTCGGGGGGCGTACACATCGTCGGGATGTTGTATCCCGATATCGGGACGTCTAAACCGCCGATGTGATCAGGGAGAAACGGGCACTAAATGCGCGCTCCCGCGCCGTTGTATTACGATATCTGAACGATATCGCAACGTGTAAACCCACCATGACTTGCTTAATATTGTGGAAAACCCAGTTTTCCTTTTATTGGGCTCACCTGCCAAACTAATTATCACAGATATCTGAGATTTATTCAGTGATCCAAAGAACCCTGAGACACAAAACCATCAATGGGTTTCATTGAAAAAAAATAAAACCATGTGACGCTTAAAACCAATTTGCATAATCATTTAGACTTCATGGTGCAGTTATAAGACCCCAAATCTCAGACCTTACACCATTATCTTTCAGATTAAAGAATATCATAACCTTTTCACCTAATTGCATATACTTTTTTACATTTAGGTTTCATACATTTTTTTGCACCATTTGCTTTTTACGGGCTCTTTGTTTCCCTCCACATTGCTGATGTCAGTATGAGTTAACTGAGAATCCGTTAGTGAGTTCATTCTGATATAATTCATTTGTCTTATATAGAAATCCTCTGTGTGGAGTATTGACCAGAGGGAAAAAAAGACAGATAAAAGTCACAAACTCCCTGGTAGAACAAGCTCACTGACAGATTCTCAGTTGACTCATTTTGCAGCCAGCAATGTGCAGGGAAATGAAGAGCCTGCAAATGCCAAACATTGCAAAGGACAAATACTTGTCAAACCCTTCTGTTCTCTGTGACATAATAACAATATAATATGCGTCTGTGTACGTCAAAGTCTTTGAATCTCCTTTTATTTAGAAAAAAATTCAGATGCACCAATTTCTCTGCTTAAAGTATTATCCATATAATACCCTGTCTCTGATTGCGGGCCATGAGGTCTGGTGTTTTGTAGCAAATAATCATAAAATGTTACAAAAATGAAGCATGCCCTGAGCAGTGCACAACCATTCAGTTTATGCAATAAACATATTAATCAGAAAATTAAAAAATAAAACAAATGAGTTTGACACAAGTACAGTGATCTTATCAGAAAAATACACTATACTATACTACACTGAACAGTGCCCTCTGGTGGTAACTTTGAGGTAGTGTTTGTATGAGCATTGATCTTATAGTCTAACATTCATTAAGCAAGTACTGCCCTCTTGTGGCCATTATGATATAATGTATCCAATCTCAAATATCCCTCAGCAGTCTGAAAAAAAGAATGTCTGGTTGTTTTATGCAACGATTATCACTATTTATTAAGGGACTTACAGCATATCACAGAGGGGACTACAGCTGCAGATATCATTGTCAAAGTGGGGCAGATAAGCAGCAGGTTTCAACTTTTGTATTGCTGTAATATCAACACTATAACTGGACATGCTGCGCCCTTCACTTTGGAGTGTTTGACCATTTACTCTGTGGATATTCCCTGAAGCAAGTGCAAAACGCTGATATGTGGAGAATTTAAGGGAATTTCCATACGGACAGAAATCCCTCTTTGTGTGTGCCCGGGGTGAACATTCCCTTATTCTGTATGAAAGAATCACATTTTGGCACAAAATATTTGGATTTGCACTTTTTTTTTAAAAGTGTCTGAAAAAGGGGTGTGGTTTAGTAGGAGGAGCGTGTCCAATCAGAATCCAATTTTAATTTGAAATAAATTACCCCAGTGTCACCAGCTAAGCCCCCTGCCCCCACTCCCACCCATCCACCACCACCGTGGACACCAAACATGTAGATCTGCATCTGCATCTCATACAGACATGGGGTTTGGCACCGAAAACCTCAAACTTTGACTCATCGACCACTGGACAGATTTCCACTTACTTATGTCCAGTCCTTTTGTTGCTTGTCTCAATCAAGTCTTCTTCTTTCTTTAATTCTTCAGTAGCAGCGACTTTGCAGCTATTTGACCATAAATGCCGGCTTCTCTGAGTCTCCCTTGTACATGTGATGTTTGTTCATCATCTATGAGGGCTGTTAACGGAGGTGCTGCCTATTTGGAGTTTCTTAGGCCGGTGACTCTGATGAACTTATCCTCTGCAGCAGTGGTCAAACTTGTTTTTGGGACAGTTCTCATAAGAGACAGTTTTACCATAGCAATTGATGGTTTCCACGACTGCACTTGAGTCTTAAAGGTTCTAGCAGTTTTCCAGGTTGAGTAATCTTTATGAAAAAGGTTTTGCTGGGCTCCACCACCCTATATCCACAAGGATTCCCAGGCACTGAACAAACAGCAGGCATCTATCAAGGGAATGTAAGGAGGGATCCAGTGCCACAATGCAGTTGTTTTCTTTATTTTGTTATATGAAACATACAAATGTCCCTGAAAGGGCCGCTATACGCGTTTCGGAGGCATTCTCCTTATTCGTTAGCACATGAAAACATAATAAAACACAGTCATAGTTCATTACAAGCAATTGTGTTCAGAAACATTAACCCCTGTTTTGTCAGATAGGTATCGGACTAATCTTTATGTCTAAATTAATGATAAACTGTTGTCTATCACTTAGTTGTGTGGCTCTTGCCATATTCTAGCTTAGAACAGTTATGGAACATAGCTCAGCACTGTATGGAGCTGTGTATCTACAAACACTCTTGATTGTCACAAACGCTCTCTGAAGGCTGATGATCCTACAAATGATCTCTTAATGGGGAACGTCTGTGCTTTAGAAGCCATTCCAGGTGACAAACTGATAAAGCTGCATGAGAGACTCTAATGGTGCTGTCACACAGCACGATCTGGCCAGCGATGTCGGAAGCGATGTGCGGGTGCCCGCTCGCTTCCGACATCGCAGGCCAGCTGTCACACAGCATTGCTGCGGCTGGCGATGCCGCAGCGATGTGGGCGGTGACAATCTGCAGCAACGCTGCGGTATAGGCTGGATCGCCGCCGACATCGCTCTGGCGATGTCACACGGCGCAATCCAACCTTATCGCAGGTCGCCGGTTGACAGGTTTACGGTTCTTCCCGTAAACCTGACAACCTGCGACCAGCGATAAAACGCGGTCGCGCCGCTCGTTTACACAGCGCGACGTCGATAGCGACATCGCTGATACGTCACTTTTTTCGGCGATGTCGCTAGCGACGTCGCCAGGTGTGACAGCACCATAAGGCTGGCTTCACACCACAATTTTTTGCTCTCAGGTTGGAACCTATTTTTTGCAGGATCCACCTGACAGAACCTGACAGCAAAGGATGAGCAGAAAGTGTGGGCAAATACCCAGGGGTCCGGTTGCCACAATGGCATTACCTCCCTCACAGGGAGTGATGTCATACCTGGAAGCAAGAAGGGGTCCACTTGTCAGGTAACACCAGCATCCAACATTTGTCCTCGCTCCAGTCCAGAAGGGGAGCTTTCCTATGAAATCTGGGGGAGGGTTTAGTCAGTTCAATACAGAACAGTACTGAGGAAGAATAGTCTGACGTCCTGGGGACTGGAGCTGGTTGGAGCTCTTCCCAGGACAGAGGAGAGCTAGTGAGACAGAGGAGTCGAGGAGAATCTGGGGAATGGAGCTGCTACCGGGCTCTCCTCAGAGTAGAGCGCTAGAAACCGGATGCCGGAGTCCGTTTTTGTTAGGGCACGTCTCGGCATCTAAATCCGGAGGGCACAGGATTGCAAGTCCTCTGGTCCTGTTAAACACCCGATGGCAAAGCAGCATAGCAGAGCTGGAGCCGCCACTGAAGAGTGACGCCTTGAATAGACTCGAGCTGCCTGCCATAAGGGTAAAGTCTAGACACGCAGGAAGAGGGCCGCAGCACAGCTTTAGGCAGTGAGGTCCAAGTAGCACCACGCAGAAGGAAGGTCTCTACAACCACCTGGTTAGGTGGATCCCCAATTGCTTCCAGGAGTGCCCGGATCTCCATTACCATCTGTTACCAGCACCCCGGTCTGCGGCATCAACCATCGAGTAAAGGTAAAGGAAACTTTCGTCAGTTTATCCTGCAGTTATTTACCGCTCCTTCAGTCCTGCGCCCCACCATATCCTATTACCAGCATAGACTGTGTAAACTACCCTGAGGTCCTCCCCTCTTTCCGTGGAGAGCCACACCTCCTCAGCTGGAAAACAAACAACCCCAGAGAATCCTAATTGACGAAACCCACGGGTGGCGTCACAAATACATGTCCCATATTAACTTTTCCCTATTCATTGACACCGCAGGGGCCGCAGAACCAGGACACAACCGCATGACCTTCCTCGAGAGCTACACAACTCGGTTCTGAGTATCCCATGGCCCTGGTAGGTGTGTTAACATCACCTATTGTGAATGGTGTTTCCTGTGTTATCTACTGTATATAGAGGAGTTATCATTCATTGTACAGGGGGAGGTGAGCTGTGATATCACCTATTGTGAAGTATGAATCTTATGTTATCTGCTGTATATAGAGATATTGTCAGTAATTGTACAAGAGGAGAACTGTGACATTACCTATTGTGTAAGGTAGATCCTCTGTGATATCTACTGTATATAGAGGTGTTATCAGTCATTGTTCAGGAGGGAATAGAGGTGAGCTGTGACATCACCTATTGTGAATGGCGGATCCTGTGTTATCTACTATATATAGAGGTGTTATCAGTCATTGTACAGGAGGGGGAGGATGTGAGCTGTGACATCACCTATTGTGAATGGTGGATACTATGTTATCTGCTGTATATAGAGTTGTTATCAGTCATTGTACAGGAGGAGGAGGTGAGCTGTGATATCACCTATTGTGAATGGTGGATTCTGTGTTATCTACTGTATATAGAGGTGTTATCAGTCATTGTACAGGAGGAGGTGAGCTGTGATATCACCTATTGTGAATGGTGGATCCTGTGTTATCTACTGTATATAGAGGTGTTATCAGTCATTGTACAGGAGGAGGTGAGCTGTGATATCACCTATTGTCAATGGTGGATCCTGTGTTATCTACTGTATATAGAGGTGTTATCAGTCATTGTACAGGAGGAGGAGGTGAGCTGTGATATCACCTATTGTGAGTTAGGACTGTCTCTATCAGGGCCTACCGTGGAGTGGGTGAGACAGCTTATTGTACGTTTTCTTGCAGAAACGTATAAACCAAAAGGCCCTGTTTTTGTTACAGCACTTGCTATTTATTTATATTTTTACAGCAGAGCGCCTTTTGTGTGATTCATATACTGTTTTTGCACTTGTTTATCATGTTTTTGGTGGGGATTGGTTGCAGTTCACACTGCTGCTTCCAATGTGTGCAGACTCATATTTTTTTGCCTTTGTATTCACCACTGCTGGTAACAGCAGATATTGGAGGCACCTGCCCCTCCCATATGAAGTCTGCACACAGAGCTGCCACCCACACAGCCCTACAAGGTGAGATAGTCCTGTGCTCTCCCTCACCCTGTCCAGCTGAGGTATGTACACACTGGCAGGTTTTTACCGTAGCACTAGGGACAGAGTTAGGACTGTCTCTATCAGGGCCTACCGTGGAGTGGGTGAGACAGCTTATTGTACGTTTTCTTGCAGAAACGTATAAACCAAAAGGCCCTGTTTTTGTTACAGCACTTGCTATTTATTTATATTTTTACAGCAGAGCGCCTTTTGTGTGATTCATATACTGTTTTTGCACTTGTTTATCATGGTGGATCCTGTATTATCTACTGTATATAGAGGTGTTATTAGTCATTGTACAGGAGAAGGTGAGCTGTGATATAATCTATTGTGAATGGTGGATCCTGTGTTATCTACTGTATATAGAGGTGTTATCAGACCTTTGACAGGAGGAGGTGAGCTATGGTATCACCTATTGTGAATGGTGGATCCTATGTTATCTAGTGTATATAGAGATGTTATCAATCTTTGTACATAAGGAGGAGGTGAGCTATGACATTGTCTCGCCCCTGTCGGGGAACATGGGTACTTGGAACCGGGCTCTCTCGTCGTCGTTTGGGGCTGTAGGATGTCATGGTGTCATGACCCGGTCCGTGATCCCCTCGTTGGGCGAGCAGTTAAAAAAGGGATTGTAAAAAATGGAAAAAAATAAAATAAAACAAAAATGAAAGAGTGTTGTGATGCTACCCATGGAATGTGACTGGTATTTCCACCGTTGCAGTTGGGACCTCTGGGGATGATGGGAGCAGCAATGTAGACGGAGCAGCTTTTCACGGGAAGAGTGGGTCCCCAGGGCAGCCGTATAGTCTATGGATATGCAGGGCTCGTTGGGAAAGCAGGTTTCAGTGTACAAAAGAACTGACAGACAGAAGGGTAACAGTCTCCTTTACCTTAGCTGTGGCAAGTAGTGGTTCATTCAGGGCACAAGTCACAAGCGGTGTTAAGGATCCAGAGCCTGGAAGCAAGTTGGGCTTTCTACACCTGGCAAGTTCTGAGGCCTCCCTTCTGCGCTGTACTCTATGAGCAGTGGCTGCTTGAAGCTGTGCTAAGACTCTCTCCTCACTTGTCTGTCTTGGCCATGTGACAGGCAGCTTGAGCCCTTTTTGTGCTACTCTCCTTCACTGCATCTTCTGAGCTCTTTGATGCGGCTGTGTCTCCTGGCCTTTCTGGTGAGCGAGCAACTTGGAATCACTCGCTCTCCAGTGGTGGTTGCTGGGCACAAAGTCCCTGGCGACCTCGGACTCTGGTGTCTTAACTGCACTAGATGCTGAGGTGAGCTGGCACCGCTCCACTCCTCACACTTTTTCTCCACTTCCCTCAGGCCCTCACCTACAAGTCACTCACACTGGCTAGTCAGTTTCCTCAGACGGGCCTTGTATGGCTCCCAACCATAGGATGTCTTCTACTGTCCTCTTAGAAACTGAACTGCCTGACCCCGCCCCCAGACCAGAATTTATAGGGGACCTGTCCTGAACCCAGGCTTTAGAGCTCCCCCTTCTGGCCTGGAGTTGGGAAGGTGTTGTGCGCGTGTGTGTGCATTACCTGAGGTGGGTGCCTTGCCTTGCTTCCAAGCCTAGTATTATGGCAACCGGACCCTGGGGCGCCACACTCGCCCTTGGTTAAATTCAGTACTTCTGGACTGAGGAAACACTTTTTGATACATAAAGAATATAACAACGACAATACAGTAATTAATGAACAGAGACCCAAAAGTAAAAATTACAAACACAAGAAAAGTTGATGAAAAAGCAGTCACTTTGGTGA
Source organism: Allobates femoralis (assembly GCA_033576535.1). Classification (NCBI taxonomy): domain Eukaryota; kingdom Metazoa; phylum Chordata; class Amphibia; order Anura; family Aromobatidae; genus Allobates; species Allobates femoralis. The sequence continues at coordinate 190,161,041 of JARQOC010000011.1, forward strand.
TTAGTCCTTCCACCATTGGCTGATGAATAATATATACAAGAAGTCTTTGCCACAACCAGACCAGTGGCTAATGGTCCATGTTTAAAGTTAATAAATAGTCCAAGAAAGCTCAAAAGTTCATACAGTAAAGTCTCTGTAGTCACGTATGCTTAGTGATTGCATTGTTGCACGGAAACAGACATATTTACATGGCATAAGAGAAAACAAACATATTTACATTTTAAACCTGGTCACCTTTCTCTGGCTAATTATCCCCGTAACAGGCTGGGGTCTGACCTACGTTGCTACGTGTAGACCTACTGGCAGTGGATCATTCAGCGTTCACTGAAAGCATGTTGACAGCAGAACTTAGCTTTAATTAGCAACAAACAGGTACAGATATGAAGGTCTTTGTGGAAACAAGAATATACATCTTAAATGTTCCTTTGCAGCATTAGCAAGCTGCTGTGCTTCTCTTCACATGCACAGACACAGGAAACTGGTTACAGTCACATGGTATTTCCTGTGTGTGAGCCTCTGGGAGTGTTCCTCTTTTTTTCTTTAAGCGAACTTTACTGACAATGCGCAAACCTAGCAATATAACACTTACACATACAAAATTGGAGTTGTTGCACTAAACATATTCCAACACCCACGCAGTACAGGTATATTACTACAGGTGGTTCTACCTGGTTAGCTGAATCTGTAGTGTTTACTACTGGTGGAGTGTGTACACTACTTACTGATGTTGGTGGTTCTTGAATAGCAGCAGGTTGACTCTGACTCACCATGGGACTGACAGGCTCCCTAATTGCGAGGGGCTGATTCTCTGGTTCTAGTTCTTCATCCCTTAGAGTCCTTGCAGGTGGATGTGTTGCTGGCAGGGTAAAGGTCAGGCAGGGGACCACAGTAGCTCCATTGATTTGAGTTCAAGTCTTGGGAAATCTCCAAGTACAGTGCGGACCATCTCTCCCTTCGCTGGTTTGGGTGTAGATATTGTCAGGGACTTTTCTTGGTTTTTCAGCTGCTCAGGGCATCTTTAGTGGCATCTTTAGTAGTGATCTCTGGAGAAGGTGGCTGAGGTTTCTCCCCCGTCTTTGCTGATCAAGTAAACTTTCTGTGGGTCAAGGTGAGAAGGCATCATGGTGTAGGGTTCTGCCTCCCACTGGTCATCCAATTTATGAATCCGTGGTTTTCTCTTTAAGACCTGTTCTTCTGGTACCAGAGCGTCTGCTGGTGCATTCTGGTTGTATATTCTCTCCTGCTTCTCCCTAGCCTGGGTCAAGTTTCTCTTCTGGCGAATCCACGGGATGTCATCTGGGCTGGAGGCTAGGCTGATTCCCCCTTGCGAGCCGGCTCCTTGGATGGCTTGCACTACTTTGGCCAGGTTGACCAGTCCTTGGGTCAGCTGTTGCAACTGGAGGCGCATGCCCTCGGAGGTGAGGGGCTCTAAAGTCCGTGCACTGGCCCCCGCCGAGGCCAAGGAAGAGGGTGCCGTCTCCGTATGATAGGTTAGGGCCAGCCGCTGTGAGGGCACAGGGCTGATATCGGTGGTATCTTTCAACAATTGGAGGGACTGGTCTTTAATGTCTGCAAAGTCTTCCCCGGGGTGCTGCATGGCTAGGGCTTGCAGCTGGATCCTGTTGGCTGTGTCCCGGAGGCCCTTGATGAATTGGTCAGTTAACAGTTTGCTTTCATTTGGTGCGCTCTCAGGGTCAGCCTGCTTCATGGCCCTCAGCGCCTCTTGCAATGTCAAAGCATAACTGCGTACACTGTCCTGCACCTGTGGCACCCTGCTCACGCAGGAAGCCACAGACTTTTCTAATGCACAGCTGGGTTTCCACAGCAGGTACCTACTACGTGCAACATCTTCCACCACGGCACTGTAGGGGGAGATCCACTTGCTGACCTTAGGCAAGATACCCTATAAATACTGCTGCTGGGGAAGGAGTTAGTCAGAGTGTGCAGACGCTAGGAGAGCTGCGAAGACGTCCTGGTGGTCGGTACCGCATTTAGGCCTGAATCAGTGACCCGGAGTGGCCCTTCTGACGTCCCGCAAGCCTAAGTAGGGACAGAAGACAAGGAGCAGACAGCCTAAAGGGAGTGAGGAACTAATGGAAGTTCTCCCTAAGATGTACCGGACATCGGGGATCCGCACCTGTGGGATACTCCAGGACCACAGAAAACCCTGTCCACACCGTGGAGGCTTCAACCACCCGGTCCCCCTGTGGGTCAAAGAGAGGGAGCCAGGCACAGCAGTGCACCCCCGCAGTGATCAGAGAGGGTAACAGTGGCGCCCCACTATGCAGGTGCCACAAAAGGGGTACTGCACCCATAAAAGAGGTGTAGACACTCCACTGCATGTGGATTTGTGGATGGTAGGAGGAACCCTAAACCCACACCCCACACTAGGTCACGCAGTGGGAGGGACCCCGGGAGGTTATTTAGTCACCCTCAGGGGAAGCAAGGAGGACTTTGGCCGGTCTGTCCTGGACCGTGGTTCTTTTGGCTGGAGGCCATTAGGCCTGTGCTGAGCCTCTGGGTTGGAGAGTTAGTGAAGTTCAGGCAGGGAGCCTGAGGCACGAAGGAGGGTCTCCTTGGCTGAGGGACCCAGGGAAACGAGAACAGATCCCAGACAGAGAAGAGAAGGGAGCAAGCAGCTCGGGCGGGAGTCCGCTCAAGGAAGAAACCGGGTACCGGAGCCCTCACATGCAGTAACCTCCACGGCCTGCAGAGAATCCGTAGAACGGGGGTATCTTCAGATACGGCCCTGACTCCTAAACACCCACTAGAGGGGGACCAGACACTACGACGGCCAATTGTGGTGGTCAAAAGAAGGTTTTCCCGACGGGAGCAAAGGTAGTAAAGAGAGACAGCAGGAGGTCAGGCTTAATCTTTATGAAGTCAGACTTCACCTCACTACTGGGAAGCAAGGGAATAGGAGGAATAAGAAAGGCATATATGAGGGTTCCGTCTACCTACCATAAAATCTACTTGCAGCCACTCGTAACCATTTGTCTGATAACATCATACTGCACTGTGAACTGTAATGACTGCTGAGTTCCAGTAAAGTACCCGGTGAAGTGACTTGTTGACCCTGCTGCATCCTTCCTTGCATAGACTGATTGCTTCCACAGAATTGCTGCCCCGGCGGTCCAGTCCTGCCTGCGGAGGACTACACCATCATTGCCGCTATACAATTGACCACCGGAGGACTGTGGCGGCGCATGTGAGCATCACCAGGTTCTGCAGGTGGCATCACGAACTTTAACTTTACTTTATTTAGCCCCTCTTTTATCATTGACCACCAGGACCACAGCCTCAGGCAGCCACTCGTGACCTCCCGACTGTGCTTGAGATCTGAGTACCCTGCCCTGGGTGAGTCATAACCCATGGACCGCACAGGAGGATATCAGAGTCAGGAAGAGAGAGGAGGCCAGTCTGGCTGCATGCAGGCTGGGCTTCAATTACCAAAGAGGAACAGAGGAGGCCTGATACCCACTTGCTGTGGGGACCCACTGTGCAACCTGGTCACCTGTCAGTGCCCTGGACATCTTTACCTGCGTACCACCAGTACCACCAGTAAAAGGTAAAGGAGACTTTTGCAGTGTGCGTGTGTCATTCCTCTCCATTCCCGGTGCCCCTCATAGACTGCTCCAACACTCCCCATCCCATCCACAGCTCCACTACAAGCTGCCCCTTCGCACTACACTGCCCCGGAGATCCAGCCCTACCTGTAGAGGACTTTGCCAAACTAGCCGTATTACCATCTACCTCCGGCGGACTGTGGTGGCGCTGGTGACACCTCACCAGAGACTACAAGTGGCGTCACAACAACTTGTAAATATAATCCCCTGTAAATATACCCTATTTCAAAGAAGTCCCCCAGGACACAGGATCAGGTGCGGCCACCACTCCCCTAGACACAGGAGCGTTAACCCCTTGGAGCCTGCTACCCGAGTACTCCAAAGCCTAGGGCTCGACACACCCCTTGCTTACACCCGAAGAACCGGACCTTTAGCTCAGCAGCCATCTGTGTCTTAATGGCCTCTTTAAGTTTGGCTAAAATTTGGTTCACAGTCTTTTTGTCAATGGGTGACTGGGCCTTTGCCTCGCCCCGGGCCTCACCGGTCAATTGTCCCATTAACATCGTCACATGCTGTTCTTATTCATAGGGTACACTCCGAACACACTTTTCATCCACTTGCGGAAGTCACTGAGGGTGTCAGGCTCCCCAGAGTACTATAGGAGCCACATTGCGCCCGAGAGGTACGGCATAGTGAACAGCAAGATGGTGGAGGCCAGCGGTACCACGGCCTCTCCCCAAAGCTGCAACATTGCCAGGTTCGGCAGATTGCTCCCCTGTAGGCTGCTCCTCGACTGGGGCGGACATCGTTCTCCCCCTTGGTGAACCGCAGCCATCACTCGGCTTTCGGCCGGTGCAAGTCTCTCGTTTTTGGTGGGAGCCTCGCCGCAAGGGCCTTCCAGTGCAGGGTTTCCGGTGTCCCTTGGGCTGACATCAGAGCCTAGGGCCTTGGCCTGCGTTCACCCTTTCTGTGGCCAAGCCACCTCGCCTTCCTGCACTCTGTGCAAAGTGGCAAAAAGAAAAGAAAAATGGTGATTATTCATGGTTCAATACAGTCTTAGGCACACAAGACCCGGTTTTACTGGGTGGGTAAATCCTGTTTGTGACTTTAAAAGCTGTTGACTCACCGTTGCCGGGTTCTCAGGTCTCAGGCGCTGCTTCACTCTCACGGTTCCGTGCCTGAGGCTGTGGGGCCCGGTGGTCAAATGGACGGGTTGGAAAAATGTGGAATAAAGTCTTATTTGTCTTCTGACGCCACCTGTGGGTGTCCGGTGATGGCACCGGCGCTGCTTGGGCCTCCGGGGGATGTGCGGCAGCTAGATGGGATGCTACCCACAGGATGAGCAATAGTCCCCGGGGCCAGGAGCTGCAAGGATGGAATACGGCAGCTCGGGTAGTTTGATGAATGCATGGATTAATAACAGTTCTGAAAGAAAAGGCATTGACATGATGCTCCTCTGTAACGGGTCTTTACTGAAGTCGTACACGGTAACACAGTTCTTTAGGTAACGGACCGGGTGGTCCAAGTGGTGGTCAGCCTCTATCCAGAGCTCCACGATGTTCCTGCTTTACTAACGGTCCCTCGAGTTGCTAGTCGCGCTTTAATTCACCAAGTTGGGATACTGGGGTCTCTCTAATGGATTGCCTGCTCCATATTATTCAATCAGCTACAAAGGGTCCTAGACTCCCGTGGTGGGTAACCCCCTGGGGATGGCGACAGGTTTGGTAGCTGTAGTGGTGCGCTCCTATGAAGCTCTTCTACCACTCCAGTTTGTAGTACAGTGATGAACAACTGTCTACCTCGGAACCGGCATCCGGTGGGACTGGGCGCGGGTGTCTTTGGACCCGTTGCTTGCTCACTTTCTCGTCTGGGTCGCCGATGTTCGGTGCCCTCCCAGTTAGATCTCCGTCGTGACTTCTGTCCTTGACCTTGTCTCTCCCATACTCTAACTTTCTTTTTCTATTCTTCCCCCACACTACACCTCACACTCCTCCCACCAGGACCGGATTGGTCCTCTGCCTCTGGATGGTGCATGTGGTTCATGGAGCTCTGGATTTAACTTGTTCACCACTGAGACGGACGATATTGCATCTTCAGTCAAGGATGCAATACCTTCCTGTGACGCACTTGTTGCGGGGCGCCACACTGTCTTGACCCTGGTGGGGACCAAGGGATACTCGAAACGGGCCCTCTCATTGTCTGGGGCTGCAGGATGTCATGGTGCCGTGACCCGGTCTGTGATCCCTTCGTCGGGCAAGCAGTTAAAAAGGGGATTGTAAAAAATAGAGAAAAAAAATAAAAAAATAAAACAATGATAAAAGAGTGTTGTGATGCCACCCGTGGAATTGCGGACGGTACTGCTGCCACTGCAGTCGGGACCTCTGGGGATGATGGGAGTAGCAACGTAGACGGATCAGCTCTCTACGAAAAGAGCAGGTCCCGAGGGCATCCGTATAGTTTATGGATATCTAGGGCTCATTGGGGGTGCAGGGTTCAGTGTAGGACAGAACTAACAGACACAAGGGTAACAGTCTTCTATACCTTTACAGTGGCAAGTAGTTGGTTCATCCAGGACACAATTCACAAGCGGTGTTAGGGATCCAGAGCTTAGAAGCAAGTTGGGCTTTTGCACACCTGACAACTGCTAAGGCCTCCATGATGCACTGTTCTTTGTGAGCCCTGGCTGCTTGAAGCTGTGCTAAGACTCTCTCTTCACTTGTTTGTCTTGGCCGTTTAACAGGCGGCTTGAGCCCTTTTTGTGTTACTCTCCTTCACTGCGTCTCCTGAGCTCTCTTTGATGCGGCTGTGTCTCCTGGCCTTTCTGGTGGGCGAGCAACTTGGAATTACCCGCCCTCCGGTGTTGGTTGCTGGGCATAAAGTCCCTGGCGACCTTGGACTCCAGTGTCCGCACTACGCTAGGTGCTGTGGCGAGCTGGCACCGCTCCATTCCTCACACCTTTTCTCCACTTCCTTCAGACCCTCACCTACAAGTCACTCACACGGTCTAGTCAGTTTCCTCGGACGGGCCTAGCACAGCTCCCGACCATAGGATGTGTCACGCCCTAGGACATACCCTGAGATATGGGCCCACTGGACCGCAGCTATTGCGGATGCCGATACCAGGATGACAGAGAACCGGACAACGGAATACTTTTAAAGCTTTATTAAAGCCAAAGGCAAATGCAAGGTGGCCCCAAGGGAAGGCCGCAAGGATACAACACAAGTACCCCTCAGTAAGGTGCCCAGGATATGTGACCCCATAGGACAGGGATATCACCTGGACCCGCTAACCGAGGTGCTCAGTGGAGCGTTACTTGCGAATCACCGACCCTAGGGGGGGCAAGACATACAATGCAAAATCAAAGAGCACAATGAGCGGACCCAGAAGTAAGAGGAGCCGTCAGCGCCAGGACCAGCAGTTGCACTAAGAAGATCGGACCAGAAACGGCAGAGGGACCAATGCAAGGTCGGACGTGAGACAACAGAGAAGCAGCACGAGGAAGATCTGGGCGCAGCAACAGAACAGCACAACTGCAAAAGGAACAAAAGACAGGTATTAAATTAGCAAGCCAAACAACAGACTAACAGGACCAGGACCGGCAGCTTCACAAGGAATGAAGTTGCCCCGGCAAGGTCTGGCAGTGAATGCAGGGTTTATAATCCTGCAGCACAGCAATGATTGGCCAGAGGGCGGGGCAGACTGATCAGCACCCAGACTCTATAAAAGGAGCTGAGAGAGTGGCCCCGCCTCCTAGTGAGATCCCAGAGAGGAAGCAGGAAGCACATTCAGAGCTGCAGGCAGATGTCAGGGCACCCTGGAACCCCGGAGCCGCCTGCGGATGACCGGCACCCTTGAACCCCAACCCCGGGAAGGACAGGTAACAGATCGGGAAGAGGGGAAAACAGGATGTGGAGTGGGGACCCCGGACAGCGGAGCGGCTACAGGATGTCATCCACTGTCCTCCTAGGAACTGAACTGCTTGACCCCACCCCCAGACCAAAATTTATAGGGGACCTGCCCTGAACCCGGGCTTTAGAGCTCTCCCTTCTGGCCTGGAGTTGGGAAGGTGTTGTGCGCGTGTGTGTGCTTTACCTGAGGTGGGTACCTTCCCTTGCTTTCAAGCTTAAAATTGAGGCAACCGGACCCTGGTGCGCCACAACCTCACCTATTGTGAATGGGAATGGTGGATTCTGTGTTATCTACTGTATATAGAGGTGTTATCAGTCATTGTACAGGAGGAGGAGGTGAGCTGTGACATCACCTATTGTGAATGGTGGATCATGTGTTATCTACTGTATATAGAGGTGTTATCAGTCATTGTACAGGAGAATGTGAGTTGTGACATCACCTATTGTGAATGGTGAATCCTATGTTATCTACTGTATATAAAGGTATTATCAGTTATTGTGCAGGAGGAGGTGAGCTGTGATATCACCTATTGTGAATGGTGGATCCTGTGTGATCTACTGTATATAGAGGTGTTATCACTCATTGTATAGGAGGAGGTGAGCTGTGATATCACCTATTGTGAATGGAGGATCCTGTGTTATCTACTGTATATAGAGGTGTTATCAGTCATTGTACAGGAGGAGGAGGTGAGATGTGATATCCCCTATTGTGAATGGTGGATCCTGTGTTATCTACTGTATAAAGAGGTGTTATCAGTCATTGTACAGGAGGAGGATGTCAGCTGTGATATCACCTATTGTGAATGGTGGATCCTGTTATCTACTGTATATAGAGGTGTTATCACTCATTGTACAGGAGGAGGTGAGCTGTGATATCACCTATTGTGAATGGTGGATCCTGTGTTATCTACTGTATATAGAGGTGTTATCAGTCATTGTACAGGAGGAGGTGAGCTGTGATATCACCTATTGTGAATGGTGGATCCTGTGTTATCTACTGTATATAGAGGTGTTATCACTCATTGTACAGGAGGAGGTGAGCTGTGATATCACCTATTGTGAATGGTGGATCCTGTGTTATCTATTGTATATAGAGGTGTTATCAGTCATTGTACAGGAGGAGGTGAGCTGTGACATCACCTATTGTGAATGGTGGATCCTGTGTTATCTACTGTATATAGAGGTGTTATCAGTCATTGTACAGGAGGAGGAGGTGAGCTTTATATCACCTATTGTGAATGGTGGATCCTGTGTTATCTACTGCATATAGAGGTGTTATCAGTCATTGTACAGGTGGAAGAGGTCAGCTGTGACATCACCTATTGTGAATGGTGGATTGTGTGTTATCTACTGTATATAGAGGTGTTATCAGTCATTGTACAGGAGGAGGTGAGCTGTGATATCACCTATTGTGAATGGTGGATCCTGTGTTATCTACTGTATATAGAGGTGTTATCAGTCATTGTACAGGAGGAGGTGAGCTGTGATATCTATTGTGAATGGTGGATCCTGTGTTATCTACTGTATATAAAGGTGTTATCATTCATTGTACAGGAGGAGGTGAGCTGTGATATCACCTATTGAGAATGGTGGATCCTGTGTTATCTACTGTATATAGAGGTGTTATCAGTCATTGTACAGGAGGAGGAGGTGAGCTTTGATATCACCTATTGTGAATGGTGGATCCTGCGTTATCTACTGTATATAAAGGTGTTATCAGTCATTGTACAGAAGAAGGTGATCTGTGATATCACCTATTGTGAATGGAGGATCCTGTGTGATCTACTGTATATAGAGGTGTTATCAGTCATTGTACAGGAGGAGGTGATCTGTGATATCACCTATTGTGAATGGAGGATCCTGTGTGATCTACTGTATATAGAGGTGTTATCAGTCATATTCTGTAGCAGCTGGGCATAGGGTACAGTTTTGTAAGCAGCATCTTAGTGATTTATGACACATGCTTTACAACTATCCTTTTTTCTATGGGTAAAGGGGTAGGGGATCATGCAAATGTTTTGAATTTTTGGAAAGGTTTGGGGGCTTAATGATAATTTAAATGAGAAACCCAAATGTCATACTGCTTCATCAGGATGATAAGTGGTGCTCGTGTACTGTTGATGTTCTGCAGTAGATCCTGTGTCTCATAATTGACACAGATATTAAGTATGGCTCAGACTGAACGGCTGCCGGGATTTCTCCGTATTAATGATATTGGTTACATTCAGTGGAAGCGCTTTGTGTCCGTGGAGTGAGGATTGTTGATATTCCTTCCCATATTTCATACACTTTGTCCAGGCGTAACGTATCTCTCTGTCCCTTCTGCAAACATGTCAGCGCTCTCCTGCATGGAATCAATGAGCGAGGCGCGCTGCCATTGTTTGGGTATTTTATAGAGATGACATCAATACACGCGCTTTGGAATTTCACCACTTAAGTCCTAAGTGGGGTATTTTTACGAGATGGATCGATGGTTAAAATGACAGCATCTGTTTGGTTGTATACATTTTCTTATAATTCCTCCCTTGGTAATTATGGCGGAGCGCGGTGAGTAATAACCAGCTGTTGGAATTAGCGAGCAGTAAACACTGTTATTTGATCTGTGAAGGAGCCATCCCCGCCGAGGCCACAAGCTGGAAAACATAAAGACATCTGCTGGAAAACGTAAAATCACAAGACGTGGGGTAGAACCTGCTGACGGCGTAATACCGGAGAGGCACGGTGGCTCCTGTCTCATTATAATGACCCCGGCACTGAGGAGCGTCCTGCCGCGTTGTCTGCATCTCCCCAGGGGATGACTCCTCCTCTGACATGTTACATAAAACAGATGCTGTCCCAGGGCAAATTATCATTGAAGCTGCCTCAATAAGATAAAGGGAAACTCTGCTTTCTTATTACAAAAAGATAATCCTGTTTTCTTAGAGGAGTACACTGATTAGAGAGTGTTTTGCTACTTTGATTGTCAGAAATTGGCTGTGAATCTGCAGCATCCCCGGAGGAGAGATTAAGTATTACATAGTGTTTGGAAAAATAAATTTGCATTGACTTTATTCAATTTGTAAATAAATGGTCCTCTCAGGACTCTCCAGATCTCATAGTATTATAAACATAAAGTTGAAATTAAGAAATAAATATGGCGCCCCGCCAATGCAGGCGTCAGAGAGGGGTACTGCACCCGTAAAGAGGTGCAGATGCTCCAGCTGCAGGTGGACCCTAGGATGGTGGGTGGGACCCATTCCCAGCACTCCCACATTAGTTTAGGGTGGGAGGTTACCCGGGAGGAAATAAATTCACCTCTAGGAGGAACAAGGAGGTCTTTTGCCTCTAGGTCTTTACTGTTAGGTCGCTCGGCTGAGAGACCAGGGAAAGATGGAGGAAGAGGAGAGGTTTTAGGAATATAGCTAAGTGGAATGAGGCGGAAGGTCACACCAGGTCGGTTACACGCCCTACTGGAGGAAAGAAGAAGGGGCCTTGAGGAGGTCCTGAAAGAGGGCGGCTGACAAGAGAAGTACGGGCCCTAGAAAGAAAGGGAGATCCTCAGCGTGGAGCACCCATACTCCAGGGGATACTCCAGTCCAACCAGGGGAACGCCGGGCCGTAGGAAGCGGCCAAGTCCAGCTTGCAGTCGGCAACCAGCTGCTGTGGCTTGTTTATCAGCCGCAGCACCCTGCCATCGGAGAGATCTGCCTGCTTCCTCACCAATGAAGGAGGGGATTCCCGGTACTACCTACACAAAGCTACTGGATATAGATCAATCCAAAGTGGGGAAGAATGGACACGGGTTAGTTAACGAAGGTACACCAAGGGTTCCACCATACCACCTGGGATCCATTTGCAGCCACCTGTTAAGCTACCTGTCTTGTAACATCTCAAGTGCTGAAATGTTAACTGTAACCCTAGCTGCTACAACCAACAGTAAAGTACCCAGGAGAAATGTGACTTTGCTTCTGCCTGTGTTTCCTTTTTGAATGAACTTGTTCGCCATACAGGAACGCTGCCCTGGAGGTCCAGCCTTACCTGTAGAGGACTTTGCCAAACTAGCTGCATTACCATCTACCTCCGGGGGACTGTGGCGGCGCTGGTGACTCCTCACCAGAAACTACAGGTGGCGTCACGACAAACTGTATATAAAATCCCATGTAAATAATAACCCCTTTTTGAAGATATACCCAGGACACGGGATCAGGCATGGCCATCACTCCCCGTGACACAGCAGAAGCTTTCCGTGGAGCCTGATACCAGAGTACCCCAAAGCCAGGGCTCAAAATAAAGTAAATAATTAAGTACTTTGCTGAGCCAAGATCTCAATCGGCGCCATTTTCCTGTAGCCCACCGCCGGGAGATCAATGGTTCCTGCCTCACACCGTCAACATTTTCCTGAAGCTCACTGCCAGGATATTAATGGCTTCTGCCTTGCACCGCTGACATTTCTCTGAAGTCCACCGCCAGGAGATCAATGGCTCCCACCTCACATCATTAACATTTCCCTGTATTCCACCATTGGGAGATCAATTTCTCCCACCTCACATCACTGACATTTCCCTGTAGCCCACCGTTGGGAGATCAATGGCTCCTGCCTCACACTGCTGACATTTTCCTGAAGCCCACCACTATGAGATCAATGAGTCCTCTCTCACATCACTGACAATTCCCTGACGCCCACCGCTGAGAGATTAATGGCTTCTGCCTCCCACCCACCACCTGTTCCCTCCCTTCTCCCAGCTAACGGCCCACAACATCACCCCACTCCTGCCACCACCATCTTTATGCAGCAGCAACCCTGTCTCCTGTGACCATGCTCCACCGCAGCCGCCCCACCGGTAAGCTACCTTCAGATAATAATAAGTCAGACCATTTTCACATAAAAAATTATTTTCTTCCTCCTCTAAATTTGGGGTGCATTATATGGTCCGGTGTGTCTTATAGACCGCAAAATACGGTATAACATTTGGACCAGGCATCATCTAGTGTGTGTTGCTCTGAAATGTCATGTCTAATGTGGCCTATTTAGAACCAGAGGAGCCTAAATATTACCGGGGCCAGAGGAAAGTGTGTGACGACACGTAAGAGTCAAGAAGAGACGAGTACCGTATTTGGATTTCTATGAATCCAGTGCACGGTCCTCTACTCAGTGATTGGTAGGCTTTCCTCTATGTGCATGCAGAGACAGCTGTCAATCACTAGTAGGACCGCCCACTGGACTCTTAAACACAAACATTGGGGATTTCAATGAATAAATATATAAATAAATAAAATGTATACTGAATCATTTTCCACAGGCCTAGATATCATTCTGCTCAGCTTCTCCTTCTCTATTCTAGGCCATGCACAGATTGGATTGCATGTACAATGTGCGGATTCCCTTTAACGATCTCCTTCTTTCATTGTCTTAGGCTAGGGTCAGACTTGCGTCTGCCCCTAGCCTGGTGAATCCGTTAAAAACTTAGTCTGTGGCAGATGCAGCGCATAGCTTTAACGGAATGTAATGCTATGTGCCGCCTGCTCTATGCATTTCTGCATGCAGCCGGCGGTTGCACAGCAAATCCCCTGATATGCGCTATTGCAGAGCGCATGGGAAAATGCTGCAGACCGCGTTTCCTATGCGCTCTGCAAAAGTGCATATCAGGGGATTCGCAGTGGAACCGCCGGCTGCAATAAACATCGGGTTTCCATAGAAATGCATAGAGCAGGCGGTGCATAGCATTACATTCTGTTAACGCTATGCGCTGCTCCTGCCACAGACTAAGTTTTTCACGGATCCAACAGGGTAGAGGCAGTTGCAAGTCTGACCCTAGCCTTAGATAAATAAGAATTTCCACATTTGTTCATAAATGGATTTAGAACAAAGATTTTATCTATAATCATTCAGTTTCTTGGAGCAGTCTATGGTTGCACTATTTGCAATATGTGGTGTTACTTTGATGTGTATTATTTCGGCACTACATGATAGTACAATATGACATTATGAGGGCACTCTATAAAACTAATATATGGGCAAAATGTTGTTGCATTTGGTAGGCTCTATAGTGTCTTGGCTGAAAATTACAATATTATGCAGACATTGCATAACAACATAATCTTAGCATTATATCAGATATTATTTAGATTTTTAAAGGGCTATTCCCAATATCTACATACACCACAACAGAAATGAAACCCGGTATCTAGCCATTGGTATCATAAGAACCTCTTTTAATCCAACACAGGCCTGTGAAAACCGTCTGTAGCATATTACACGGCCTTTGGCGCCAAAATAAAATGTCTTCACTTTTACCAGCCAAAAAGTGCGTCCACAGGGCCCGAGCTCAGGAACTTACTATTTTCTTGTAACGCCAAGAGAAAATAGGTTCACCAAAATTCTGTCATGCACACTGGAGGTAAAGAAGTAGTTTTCTTCAGTGACGGAATCACCTTGAGCACCCTTCTTCCCCACATAGTGGATCGCCCATCCTCTCACTGGAAACACCCAGTAAAATCCCTCCCAAAGCAATCGTCCCTCTGTTAGCATACTTCTGCTTGCTTCTTGAGGGAGAATCCACCACAGTCCAGTACACCTAACACACAGCATCAATAAGGGTATGTGCTCACGGTCCGGA